>JARVLU010000001.1:22146086-22161314 GCA_031762415.1 Simpsonichthys santanae
CTATTTTCTTTTTTACAAGCAATATGATAAATCAATGAAAATTTGATTTAAAAGTGATTTTAAACTTGGCGCCATGTGTCATCATGGGAAATCCGGGTACTTCCGCATGCAACGTCTGTGACGTAGATTCAAGAACGTCTGCTCGACATAACAATGGCAGAGCATATAGAATCCGACAAATTTAGCAATTTAGGTGAAGATTTGAGCTATTTGTCTTCGGTTTAGGAAGCCGAACTTAGTAAAAGTGTTTCTGAGCTTAACCGGTACTTAACAAATGCACGTAATTGTTAATCAGCAGGATTTAAATTGTTTTGTTTTGACGGTCTTCCAAACGGTCGTGCACGCTGCGAAAATAAATTATAAATAAAACGAATTTTAGCTCAAACGTCTCCTGACGCTAAACAGTTGTAAATGTCCATCCAGTGATTACTTTCTGTAAATTTCATCAAAATTTGTTGTGCGGTTCATGAGCTATTTTGCTAAAAGTCAAACACTGAGGTAACAGTACCATTCAGAGCTCCAGAGAGCAGGAGGCCATGCAGCAACAGAGTGAGTCCGAGCAGAGGAGGCTTATGTCGGACACATGAGCTGGGAACAGTCAGTGGACCCTAGCGGCAGAAAGTGGTACTGCACCATTTTTTTTTTTTTTTTGCCAAAATGGAAAAATGGTCATATCTCAGCCAAAAATTGGTCTAAAATATGGGGAAAAAAATCCATAAATATGTCGCTTCACCCACGGCACACCTGACGATCACTCGCGGCTAGTGTGCCATGGAACAGTGGTTGAAAAACACTGTAGGTGATCTTGAAGACAATGACACTGTGTTGTAATGACACCCGCTGATAGACATTTTTGTCTCTACGTCACAGACGTCGCATGCGGAAGTACCCGGATTTCCCGTGACGAAACACGGCACCAAGTTTAAAATCACTTTTAAATCAAATTTTCATTGATGTATCATTCAACTATGTTCGATTTTACAAGCAAAATGACATATATATGTTGTGCCACTTTATGCATAGTTCCAACATCATGTCACACACCGTTTAATCTTGTTAAAGTCCTTCTGTACACACTCCTGTGGCCGCCATTTGCAACCAATCCATTTTTGGCAAAACACCAGCTCACATTTCCAGGTTGTCAGCGGTGACGCGTAACGTCAGCCAGCAATGACGCGTAACGTCAGCCAGCGGTGACGCGTTACGTCAGCGGTGACGTCAGATGCGACTTATAGTGCGAAGTGACATATTTATGGATTTTTCCACTTTATTGGACATAAGTGGACAAAGCGACTTATAGGGCGGTGCGACTTATAGGGTGGAAAATATGGTATCTCCATGTTCTGGATCTGTACCTAAATGCTTTAAAACTGCAGCAGTCTGTCTTTTGTTAAAAAAAGCCTAACCTGGATTCCTCTCTGCCTGAAAACTACAGACTTAAACTGAAAACTACAGACTTAAACTTCCGTTTGTGTCAAAGATCCTTGAGAAGGTTGTAGCACAACAATTGAACTTTTTTGAGGAAAATGATCTTATGGACAATTTCCAATCTGGCTTTCGTAGACTTCATTCCACAGAAACAGCATTACTAAAAGTTTCCAGTGATGTGTTGATGGCAGCTGATTCTGGAAACTACAGTGTTTGTTGCTCTGGATCTGACTTCAGCCTGATACTGTGGATCACACTGTTCTTAAGAGATATTTTTGGTATTTCTGGCACTGTTTTAAAATGGTTTAATTCTTATTTATCTGATAGGTCTTTTACTGTATTTATGAACAATGTTCACTCTGATGTTTCTGAGCTGTCCTATGGGGTGCCCCAGGGTTCAGTTGTGGGCCCACTCCTCTTTTTATTATACATAAGACCATTGGGCTTTATTTTAAGTCGCTATAGTAACGTCTCATACCATGTTTATGCAGACAATATTCAAATATACTGTTCATTTCAATCATCTGAATTTTATAAATTGACTGAACTCAGTAACTGCCTGTCTGACATTAAAATATGGCTTAATGACAACCACTTACAATTAAAGTGTGTGTGACATGATGTTGTGGGTGTATCATTCAACTATTTTCTTTTTTACAAGCAATGTGATAAATCAATGAAAATTTGATTTAAAAGTGATTTTAAACTTGGCGCCGTGTGTCATCACTGGAAATCCGGGTGCTTACGCATGCAGCGTCTCTGATGTAGGGAAGGGCAGGTCTGCTCACATAACAATGGCAGAGAATATACAGTAGAATCCGACAAATTTAGCAATTTAAGTGAAAATTTGAGCGATTTAGTTTGGGAAGCCGAACTTCGTAAAAATGTTTCTGAGCTGAACATTACCTTTAAAAATTAACGTAATCTTCAAATCAGCTTCATTTAAATAGTTTTGCTATGCCGGCTCAACAAAACGAGCACGCGCATCAGCAGACCTGCGGTGCAGCAAACAGACGTGCACCTCTTTAAAATTTAGCAAGATGAACCTCTAAAAAAATATTTTTGTTAGCTGACATTATAGAAAAAGTGTTTCTGAGCTGAACTTTTCCATAATAAATGAATAAAATGGTCAAATCAGTTGAATTTAAATAGTTTCGCTTTGACAGCAACATGTGCGCGCAGCGAAAGTAAACCGTGCATCTCTTTAAAATTCAGCAAAATAAACACCTAAAAAATATATGTTGACTGACATTATAGCAAAAGTGTTTCTGAGCTGAACTTTACCTTTAAAAATGTTCAAATCAGCTTGATTAAAATAGTTTCGCTATGCCGGCAACGTGCACGCGCATCAGCAGACCAGCAGTGTAGTTCACTGATAAAATGGAAATTTTGATCCGCTATTAGCCGTTAGCAGATTAGAGGAACTGTGCCCACCGCTATCATATCATACCGACAAGGTGCACCTATCGAAGAACAATCAGAAGCTTTCAAGAAGTCCTAATAGTAGAGATTATTTTTAATCTTTCACTGCCAAATAGTTTAAGGATACTTCCAATAAATGAGTCTCATCAGTCTTTCTTTTAAACTTGATGCAGCACATTGCTGGAAGTTTTCCAGTTTCATTAGTCAAATCCTCAAATGATCACTGAGGCTTCAAGGATCTGAAAGCTTTTAGTGGAAAATAAATATTAAAACAAACTAATAGACTTCCTAGGGGGTTGACCTTATTTGAATTTGTAATTGAATGCAATGCATGTGTTTTCTGTGTGTATGGAGACACAAAAACCAACACTGTGCTGGTGCAACTCACCTGACTTGTCCTGCAGGTCATCGAGACGTTCGCCCCTCTCTATCACCTTGGAGATGTTCTCCTGCATCACATCGATCACCTCATCCACCTGCGACTGCACCCTGAGCACACAGAGGACTTGATTCTTAAATGAAAGACAGATTTTATTCTTCATAAGCATTTTTGCATCCAGCTTTGGCCAACCTGCACAAAATAACTTTGTGCTACATTGTCAAACTTCAGTCTCAGTTCAACCTGGACCTGTTAAATATCTGCTGTTATGATTAAACCCATACTTTATTTACGCCACCTCTACCTGAGTATGGAAAATTCTCAAAATGGGTGAAAATGTCATATAGAACGGAGAAATAACATTTTCTGTCACATGTCTGTGTGTTTGCTTCCAGCTTTACTGCTGCATGGTAAAGATGGTGTAGGTGCAAAAAAGACAGTGAGTAAAACACATTCGACCTTTGAGGGAGACATAAAAGAGCACCAGCTGCAGGAAACAGACGAGGAATTCATGGGTCCAGGTTCAGACAGGCGCACACATGAAAAGCTCGAGACATTCCTGGACACTGATGACAGCCTCTAATTTCACGTGGGCACGACAATGACAAAGTGCAAGGTATGAAGCAAGCATGATGAAACAACTCTGGGTGCCAGACAGTCTCAACAAAGACCTCCTCTGTTTACTGTCTGCCTTCAACTGGTGCTTAGGATAGAAGAAAGCCACTGAGATGTCCTGTGAAATTTCCATAATAACCTGCAAGCGATAGGCTGGCTTACACAATATCCTAACAACCAGCAACTTCTGGTAAACACGTCAAGTTGCCGTTACATAATGCCAGTACCAAAGTGTGGGAAAGTCTCTGACCCCTGGTTTTTATAGCTGCAGTGAGGAGCGTGTCAATACTTACTGCTTCATTTTGTCCTTCTGAGGTCCAAATCTGGGTCCTGTGGGCCCTCTCCTGGAAAACATTGGTAATGAAGTTAAGGCTATTAATGTTGTGTTTACACTTCGCTGCTGCTTTGGTGAAAAACAATTTTACACTGATTCCACAAGATATTGTACCTAATTTATTTATTTATTTATTTTCCTTTCGGCTGCTCCCTTCTTCAGGGGTCGCCGCAGAGAACTCGCATGAAGACTTGGAGATTATTTTTACTCCAGATGTCCTTCCTGACCCAACCACAGACCACTGAGCTACCACAGCCCTCTGTGTGGAGCAGATAAATGTCATCTAGGGCACCTGGGGAGCAGATGGTGGGGGGTTAAGGGCCTTGCTCAAGGGCCCAGAGTGGGGTAAATGAGGGTGGAGGCACCCACCCACATTTTGATGTTGTCAGTCTGAGGAGTTGAACAGGTGACCATCCAATGACAGGCCCACCTTCTCTAACCTCTGCACCACCACTCCCCTATCAGGTATAGTACCTAATGATCATTTACAACTTAAAAATTTGTCAACTGGAATTAGTAGTAGAGATCATATCTCTCCAGTTTTTGCTTATTTCCATTGGTTCCATGTCAAGTCCAGGATTGAATTCAAAATCTTACTTCTAACCTACAAAGCCCTCAACAACCTAGCTCCATCTTATATTCGAGATCTTATTGTTCCATATTTTCACAACAGAGCGCTTCACTGTCAGACTGCAGGTTTACTTGTGGTTCATAGAGTTTCCAAAAGCAGAATGGGAGGAAGATCTTCCAGTTATCAGGCTCCTCTCTTGTGGAACCAACTTCCAGTTTCTGTCCATGAGACATTGTCCAGTTTTAAGACTGGATTGACTTTTTCCTTTTTGATAAATCCTATAGTTAGGGTCAGCTTGGGTTTCCTGAGCTATCCCTTAGTTATGATGCTACAGGCTTAGACTGCTGGAGAACAAACTGAACACGTTTCTTCACTCTGCTGCTGTCTTTACCTGTTTTGTATTTGTATTATTATTTTCTATCCTTGACATGTGTTTCTTTGTCTTTTTTCCAACAGGGGGTACATCTGCAACTACATCTGGACCTACATCTGGACCTACACACCATGTCTGTTTCTCCTTCCTGTCCTCTCAAACCCAGCCGTTCAAAGCAGATGGCCACTCGTCCTGAGCCTGGTTCTGTTGGAGGTTTCTTCCTGTTAAAAGGGAGTTTTTTCTTTCCACTGTTTCCTTTGTCTTGCTCAGGATGGGAGACTGTGATGAAGTAAAGATTCAACGAGTCTGCTGGCTTCCTTCCTTAGAGAGATTTTGCACATTTGATTTTTATGTATGTGCATGTTTCTGTTCAGTGCCCTCAGACAACCTGTGTTGTGATTTGGTGCTATACAAATAAACTGAATTCAATTGAAATGTCCCGAATGAGAAACAACCTTGTCCAACATTTGACTGTTTGCCGTCAAATAGCAGCCGGCTCCTAAAACGAATCAACACATTCTGGCACAAAATGAAAACTTTTAGTAAATACAGTCAGGTGACACCTGTCGGTCTTAAAAAGGCAAACTGATTTAAAAATGACAACCAGGTCCAGAACATAGAGCAGTGGCTGGTTCTGGTCAGAAGGTCAAATACTCACCGCCACGTCAACAACATCAGCTCCAGCTTCAGCACAGGCCAACATGGCCGCCACACCTGCTCCGGCTGTGTCGTGCGTGTGCACGTGAATGGGCACATCTGGGAAACGGTCCCTCAGAGCGCTGACCAGCAGCTTGCTGGACTGGGGCTTCAGCAGGCCGGCCATATCCTGGAGAGCAAACACCAACGAGACGTCACCAAGATGTTTGTACTCCTCAAACACAAAAATGGACTAGAAGGATCCTGGAGAAACTTTGATGGGGACTGCTACGTTGCAGCCATTTTACATTTTTGATTTGACAGTACTAAGTGTTAGGGTTTGCTCTCGGCTACCAGCATACCTAGTTTCAGCTCATCATGGAAACAAATCAACAAGTTATAGTCACTTTTTCTTTAAAGCTATGGCGGCCATGTTGGATTGTTGATTTGTATTCAGTAGGTGATGGGGAACGTTCTCAGCTAAAACCACACCAAATTTCAGCTCTGTGTGTAAAAAAATAGCCGAGTTAAAGCCTTTTAAATGTAGCTCTGGTGGCCATCTTGGATTTTTATTTGAATTCAATAATTATTGAGCATTGCTCTCAGGTACACCACCACCAAATGTCAGCTTAACATCTGTAAAAATGGCTGATTTACAGTATTTTTCCTTATTAGCTCAGGCAGCCATCTTGGATTTTTTTTTAATTTGTAATCAGCATCTAGAGTTAGATCTATTTGAAATTAGCATTTACAACCATCTTGAATTTTTAGATTTGAATTCAGAGTGTGTTACGCATCACTGTCAGCTACCACCACACCAAATTCCTGCTCTATATCTTATAAAATAGAGTTATGTTTTGTCCATTTTAGCTAAGGTGGCCATCTTGGCTTGGCCCAAAATGATGGAGTTGGGTTTACTGTGGGTAGATTAAAACAGATTTGAGTAATATCTGATAAAACCACATGAAGTTAAAACAGTGAAAGTTACATCTCTCTGTTCTGGGATGAAGCTCGGTGAACCAATGTGCACTCCGGTGCACGGAGGCCTACTTTAAACCCACTATAGAAACTGTCACGTCAGAAAACATTTAGTTTGACAGGTTAAGTATAGGTTGGTGACATGATGATCATAACGCTCCCTTCAGACATGCATCGCTTTGCATCAGCTGAAAGACGACTCCATGTGTCCGTGTCTTGTTTAAACGAGCACTCCGGTGATTTCACACGATAACTGAATAATGGGCGTCTGATTAGGTCGAAACTTGTAAAAAAATCTGCATCGTTTTCAGATAAACGACCTCGTCTGGCTTCTGATCAGCACAAGAATCCAATTATTTGTGATAATAAACAGTTTTTTTTCTCCTTTATGGAGGAAAATACAGGTCTTTATATCAGCGATCTGCACTTTCTCGACATCTGAACCCAAAAGACGAGCGAGAACTGAGCTACAACGTGCGTTCTGCAACATTTACAACAAAATCAACATTTTAACACAAACAGTACGACTGTTTGATGAAAACCTTAGGATAAATGGAACAACTAAATCTAAATGGACCGTTTGGTGGTTGAGCTAACAGCAGCCATGCATCAAGATGCTCTTTTTTAATTTAATTTTATTTTTTTAAGAGTTGATAAAGCTGTCACTGTGGAGAAAATTACTCTTGTTAGATTAGCATTGACTGCTCAATAAGCTAAAAACATGTAAACTTTGTTACATTTTCTTTTACGTTTTACAGCGGCTTTGCACTTGACATAATCTGTTAGGACAATATAACGTGAGAAAACTTTTATGAGTGTTCTTTAGGGGGAAAATTGATCATCTTATACAAATGATTGAAATACTATTTTTAATACATTTTCCAACAAACACTAGTCATTCTGTTAGAGCCATTTCAGACAAAACTGAAAATATCAAATTTAAATGATTAAAACACACCTTTAAGGGCTTTTGGTTGTAAGAAACTTCACATTTTAGTAAATAAATAAATGAATAAATACCTTTTATGACAACTGATAACATGCAACTTACATGTTTGGCTCTGTTGTTCGACATGCACGTTTTTAATTATTTTTTTTAACAGTTTTTCAAAATTGTTAATGTTTTTGTTTGTTTTTTTCCTCCAAAACTCCACTTGTGCATAACAGTGCAGTTTTATTTTATTTTTTTTTGTTGCCGTCTCTGAACCAGATGCACTACCAGCTGCTGCAGCACGGTGGATTCACTACTGGTGTCAGGAGCTCAAAGGATGCATTTATAAAGGGATTTCTATATGGTTGATTATTCTGCTAAGGATCACTAGAAGGTAGTCATTTTACTGAGGGGTTATGAAGGCGCTTGAAAGTTTGAAATTTATAAAGACTTAAGCTTTGTTAAAAAAAAAAGTGTTGACAGCAAAAATGAGAATCACAGACAAAAATAAATGTGAGGCTGATTTTTACCTACGAGACCTCCTGAAGGTAAACACCTTAAATGACGATAGATTCCACTTTACATAGTGGTGATATACTGTAAGTACCAGTATCAGACAAGTACTCATACTGATAAAAACATCCTGATACTTCAAACTGCCCCCACAATAAATGTACACTTAGTGATGTCATTTCCTGTTTATATTTGGAAGTAACAGAAGAAAAAAATAAATGCCCATAGTTTAGACGTTTTAAGGTGAACACTGGTGATGTTAAGACAGCAGACTGCTTGCTGCATTTTTAATAAAATTAATGTCTTTATAAAGTTGTGTAATGTTTACGTACAACAGTATTAACTCAGTATGGCAAGTACCCAAACTGAAGCGCCTCTAGTTCAACACAATATGTGGCTCCCAGTCACTTTCATGTTGTAGACCTGATGCTGACTTACCAGAAGGATAAATTAATACATCCTACACCTGAAACTGGCAAAATTCACAGTAAAATCTGAGCTGTGCTCCAGTTGATAGTTACAAACTGAATTTATACAAGTCTACTGCAGAGCGCTGATTCACGATGCAGCAGAACGACACTTTTATCATCTCATCTCTAATTTTCTGTCACGCCTGAGTGAAGAAGTTAATCGTTATTAATATTTGTGGGCAACGTTCATTAAGAAAACCCAGGTAAACAAGTCATTTTACATGGAGCCAGCTGAGTAAGATAAACCATGTTTATCAGTGAACCTTAAAGGGTTTTTAGCTTTTAAAGTGTTCAACAAATGCATAAAACCGTTAATTCATCTAGATGCATCCTGGTAATTTGATAAAGGATTTCCTTAACTTAGCAACATTTTTTCAGCTTATTTAGTAAGAGTTATGCAGCAAAACACTTAATGTAATAAAACTAAATGCTTATTTATTCAGTTTAAAGTGATAATTTGTGCTTTTTTTTATCATTCATATAGAGTGCCTATAAAAAAGATGGTTTCTGCTTTGACTGCTGTCATAAATCAATCATAATCTACCAGGTAAGGTATTACCGTAATTTCCAGACTATAAGCCACTACATTTTTCACACACTTTGAACACTGCGACTTATACAATGCCGCAGCTAATTTATGTTTTGTTTTGTTTTTGAAGAGGGAAAAGCTGAAAGAAGATCTTTCTTTTAGACGGACTAATGAGCTTCATGCAGCCAAAAGCCAAAACCTTGTCACACTCAGGCGCTCAGATAGCTGCCCAATACACGTCTCTCTTGTGGGGTGCGTCCTCGTGACTTAATGAGACTACCTATATGAATAAAGGTGAAAAAAATTTAAAAAATCAGACCAATAAATTACTGAACAGGTCGTCACACTGAAGACGTGTGTGATGAAGTTTTTATGAGGATGTTCAATATCGACACGGAAGAAGATGACTAGAGGTTTTAATGCTCAGGAGGAAGATGAAGATAGTGTTTAGTGACTTCCTGGTAGGCCACTGTATTTTTTTATTTTTAACCAGCCTTATTATAGGCACTGTTCAGAACAAATATAAATACTGTACATATTTGTGTATGTTACCGGTACATATTTAATTAAAAGTAAAATATATATACAGTATATATATATTTCTGTGTAAATATCTCATGTTACAACGTGAACACCTGTGGCTTATATTCAGGTGTACTCAATAGTCAGGAAATGATGGTATTTGTTCATTACTCTTTCAAAGAACCCCACATTAGTAGAACATTATTACTTAAAGTTGGCAATGCTCGCATGAATCTTGATTGTCCGATAAGCCAAATAAAAAGTGTAACTAGAATAAAAAGAGGAGAAAATGACTAAAGCAAATATATTCAGAGGCCACTTAGTAAAAATAAATAAACAGCTTTAGGCAGTTGAACACTGGTAGTTTACACTTATTGCCGTTTGGTTCTTGTGAAGCAGGCCGACTCCCGGGGAAACATGGTGTCGGCAGACGGGATCTATTCGTAGAGGACAGAAAACACCACCTGGACCCTACAAGTCCTCACCTTGATACAGAGGATGTGGGTCCCAGCTTTGACGAGCTCGTCGGCCAGTTTCAAGTAGTAATCCAGGGAATATTTCTGCCTCATTGGGTCGGAGACGTCGCCGGTGTACGAGATGGCGGCCTCGACGACGCCACCCGCCGCTCCGGCGGCTTCCATCCCCAGCAGCATGTTGGGCACGTAGTTCAGGGAGTCAAACACTCGGAAGATGTCCATGCCATTCTCTTTGGCCACCTCGCAGAACCTGCAGAGAGAGACATCACGTTGGGCAAACATCACCTGGAGTTTTGTTTTTCAACTCCCAGTCGAATCGGGCGACGCCGTCACGACCGACTGAACGCGGCGAGCCGTCACAAACACGCCCGTAATGAGCTGTCAACACGCACACACGCAACTCTGATAACGACGCACATCTGGGTTGGGATTTACAGCGGTTTCCACCTCGCTGCTCATAAATATGGCTGCACCTGAGTGAGCAGCCCCGATATTTTCATGAACCGGAGCGTCCGGAGCCTGCAGGAGAAAATAACCGGAGACAAATGTGTACGAGTCATTATCCGAGCTGCTTGTGGTAAATCCCTCATTATTGCCTTTGCCCCGGCGTCTTAATCAGGTTTTTCACTACAGCGATGAGCGACGACTGTAGCTGTGTTACTGTGAACGCAACACACACATCCAGAGCTTTTGTTTCAGCAAATAAACAAGACATATTGTGTGTCAGTGTGTTTATGTGTGCCACCCGAGGATTACCAGTCTGACGAGCGTGTGTGTGTGTGGTTTTATTACAACACAATGTGTTGCTGAGTGTGTTTTATTTTGCACCAAATTGAACACACTGCATTGTCTTACGTCTAATTTTAAACTAAAAATACATTTTCTTATGCAACTCAAAGCTTTTTCTCCTCCTGGAAATCTTGTAAAATGTGAAACTGCGTCAAACATCTGATTGTTGTAATATTGTAGAAGATCTTCACGAAGATCTCTGCTGCAATGAGTTCTCACTTCATCAGCTGCTTCCTCACGGAGTGGACGTAGCTTTGAGTGTTTTCACAAAATATCTCATGGACACTGGGTGGATTTTCATGAAACTTGTCTTTGAAAGCACATGTTCAACTTGATGTTTACAGTCTGTCACAAAAAAGGTAAAAATAAATGTCAGAATTGCGACTAGATGAACAGTTTTGCTAGTTTTAAATACTGTTTAGCTCACTTTGGCTTTTAGCTATCGTTTACCCAATATTAGCATTCAGACCGCCTTTTGCTCGTCTTAGCTTTTAGCTGTTGTGTTATAATTAAGCTTTGGTAATTTTTTTTTTAGCTAATTGTAAGTTTAAGCACTGATTATTTTAGGTTTTAGCTATAGCTGTGCTATTTTTAGCTTTTAGCTGCAACTTAATCTTAGCATTTAGCTTATAATTGGCTTGTTTTATTCATTCAACCTTTATTTAGTTTTAGGTACTGTTTAGCTCACTTTGGCCATTAGCTATCATTTACCCAATATTAGCATTTAGCCACCCTTTTGCTAATCTTAGCGTTTAGCTATTGCACTATACTTTTGCTTGGCTAATATTTAACTAATTGCAAGCTTAAGCTTAGCTTTTAGCTGTAAGTTTGTTCATTTTAGCATTTAGCTTATTATTGACTGTTTTTAAGTTTAGGAACTGGTTAGCTCACTTTGGCCTTTAGCTATTGTTTACCCAATATTAGCATTTAGACAGGGATAATCATAGCTTTTAGCTGTTCGTGTTATAATTAGGCTTTGGTAATTTTTAGCCAAGTTCACATTTTAGCAAAATGTTGCTAATTTTAACTTCTAGACATTTGTAGCGAGATTAGCTTGCAGCCACAGTTTTGCAACTTGATTTAATTTGGCTAATGAAGACGCTTCGGTTGTTTAAGCTGCTGGACTGAAAACGGTTCGAGAGCGGAAGCGACAGTGAGCCAGGACGATGTGGGGGAGGGGAGGGGGGGGTCAAACAAACAGATCAAAGCCATTAATCACGATGATGCGCAAATTTCCAACGGCACTCCCCCTGCAGGGACATGGAAAGTGAAGGGGGAGCTGGAGAGCAATGAGGTGGAGAAGGAGGGAGGTGAGACGACAGAGAAAAAGGTTTGTGATGTGGGGAGATGGATGGAGGCGGCAAACAGGGAGGTATCAGTGAGAATGAATAATAACTGTATGATGGAGGGGGGGTAATAAACAGGGAGGATAGGGGAGGTCTGTGTGTGATTCAGCAGGACGGAGTGAGGAGGGGACCGCTACATTACTCATGAACTTGCCACTGCTAATTTATATACGGAGGGGAATCACACTACATGCATGTGTGTGCGCGCTGTGTGTGTGTGTGTGGGAGTATTTATGGCTTAAAGTGCATCGGGAGCGTCCAGGTGAACGAGTGATGTGAAGTCAATGAGCATGATGAGAGCAACACATCAAACAAACCGATGTGATTGAACGTGATGCGTTCCTGTTTGTTAGCTGCTTCCTACAAAAACAGACTTTCTGTAAAGATGAGTTCAGGGACGGGGGTGGAGCGGGTGGGGGTGTTCGTGTCGGACTCTTTCTGTAAGCACCGACAGAAAAAAATGTTCAAATCATTTGATAAAACCAATTAATAGTAATTTTTCAGTCGAAAGGTTCATTCTGAGGAGGTTAAAGTTCATTAAATGGGCTTAAACCCTTAAAGGTCTCAAACCTTCAAGAACAAGAACCACCGTTTCACATGAGTTATTGAGTTTTTAATTCGTTGTGCGTTTTTATGCTCTTTTATCTTGTTTTTAACTGATGTTCAGCACTTTGTTCCAGCTGTGACTGCTGTTAAAGCGCTTTATAAATAAAGTTGATGATAATAATGATGATGATAAACAAGTGAACTGGCCAATGCTCCTCAACCTCCTTCCTGAAAGGGGTGGGGCATAAAGTGTGTGCTGGGTGAGTGTGGTCCTTCATGATGCAGGTGGCTCTCTTCCTGCATCTGGAGGTGATGTCTGATGGATTAACATGAATTTAATTTAGAATTTAAAATCTAGTTTTAAATCATTTATTATTGGCAGACTGACAGAGTTGCACAGTCTCTGGATCATCTCACAAAAAATATTTTATCATTTCAGATGTTTTAAAAAAAATTACAGATGTTTGTTTTCTGGCTCAACATTTAATAAAAATAATAACTCATCAATCGGCTGGACTGAGCTCACCCGTGGGCCAGATGTGGCCCCTGGGCCACCACTTGAGCAGCACTGACCTACAGAGACCTGTGGCGCTGCTGCAGTAACCACTAGAACACCATTCATCCCAGTTTCTACAAATAATTTGACGTTTTAATAGTTGATACCAAATTTGTTCTGAGTACCACCGCTGGTATTTGCACCTCAGTTTGAGAACCGTGGCCTTAAAGGTTAACTTTAGCTCTAACTTTTGCCTGATAGTCCAAACTGACAACATGTGATTATCTACCGCAGGTAGGACACTGATGACTAATTTCCAGAACAGCTTCAAATCAGCCTTTAATTACCCCTCACACATTGTTTTCTACAAATCGGACCAGCTGCCGCTGGGCAGAGGATGCAGAGCAACAAATATAAAACCGCTCGGCTCCAGCTTTAATTTATTCCTCTTTCATTATTTTACGCCGTGAGAAAACATCTGGAACACAAACTAAACCGGTTCTCACATTTCAGAGAAGAAAACCCTCTACACAGTGACAAATACATTTTTCTTCCCTTAATAATAAATACTTAAATTTACTATTAATGCACTGTAACAAACATTTATGTTTAAATGTGATCCATAAATATATTATTTGATTTGATAACTCAACATTTATTAATACAGACTTTTAAAAACAATCTGGACTAAAATGTAATAAAAATATTAATTACAAGTGATATTTAAGTATTAAATGTGGAAACTAAGACCTGGAGACAAACATTCATGGTTCCAGATGAAGTTTATTCAATATTTAATTTAGTTAAATATTATTATTATTCTAATTGATGAGAGAAGCAGGTATTAAACTCTTGTTTTAGTTTCTGCTGTGATGTAAAGAAAATTATCTTATATCTTTTTCTGAATATAATTTGTGCAATTATCATCATTATTAGTCGTAATTTTAATTTTCCACAAAAAGAAAAGGAACCCCAGCTCAACAGACAAAACTGTACATAGTTACTTGCAGCCACATTTAGTTTCCATGGAAACAACCCTTTCCGAGAACATCTCAAAACGATAGGACAATTCCAGACTTGGAAACAGACGGAGGAGCAGCTGGCTTTGACGAAACCTTATTCAAACTGATGTTTTGTCAAAACTCAATAAAAACCATTTCCAACACCGTTTAAAAAAAAAAAAAAAAAAAAAAAAAAAAGACAAAAAAAAAATGCTAACAAAGAAACTGACAGAGCGGCTCTGCCGGGATGTTCAGATCTGCACTTCACAATGAGGACCACGCTAATCATGTGCAGCTCGTACGCATGACTGCACGGTTGAAGCGCTGTGAAGGTGTTTATCTTTGTTCCAAGGATCCAAGCTTTCCTGTAAACTATTAAAATGATCCAAACTTCTCCGTTCTTTCTGATGGTCTTTTAAAGTTTTTCATTCAGTTTGCTTTTTTGTGGATTATCAGTCAAATACCAGATGTGTTTGTTTAGTCACTCGACTATGAGCTGAGATTAATCAAATACAACAATGATCGCCCCCTACTGGCTGGATCCTGCACATTCTTTAAGTCCCGCCCATTGACGTAAACAAATGGGACGTTTCAGTGACTAAATAAAAATACAACTCTATTTGTAGATGTTGATTCATCATGCTCATACCTTGCTGCTGTACGTTTGAATTTTTTTTTTAATGTTTTGTTGAAATTATTATATACAACTGTGAGCAGATGTGCAACAACTCCTTAATGAACAGCGTGCTGCTGTATGATACAGATTTTTGTTTACTATTTAAAAAAAAAACTTCTCATCCTCTTCCAGCCATCATCTCCTAACCCCACCCGATCCGACAAATTAACAGTAATTATAGGTCCGAACCTGAAACC
>JARVLU010000001.1:22164603-22188595 GCA_031762415.1 Simpsonichthys santanae
ATACTGTATATATATGTATACATATATGTGTGTGTGTGTACTGCTACCATAGAAAGGCTTCTTTTATAAAAAAAAAAATGGGTCAAAACATAATTTTCTTTTTTATTCCTTAGATTTTAAATTTTCAACATTTGTCAATGAATTTTTTCATTGAACCTTTATTTAGACAAGTTAATTCCATTGAGCCTCGAGGACTCATTTTCAAGACAGACCTGAATTATCAGCCCGAGAGCACTTTGTATAAAGTTTGTACAGTATTAGGCAACAATGTTGTTCATAGCAAAAATAAATGGAGCAACTATACCACAAAATTACATTTAACTGAAGAAAAAAGTCCCTTTTAAATTTTTTTTTTACACATTTACAAAATAAATAAACTGTACAAAAAGGACATTTATAAAAGTGACATGTTTCAGGATCAAATTAGGATAAGAGACACGTCAGAATGTGCTGGAGTTCCCATCTGAAGTGTTTTGACCTCTATACTGGAACAAAATAATTTTTTGTGCTATGACCCGGTCTGGATGAACATTTAGGCTGTAACGACCCTGCATCTTAGAGCAACAGTGAGCATTCAGTTCAGTTTTTATATGGCCCATTCACAACAAAAGTCACCTCAGGGCACTTAAGGGTTCAGATTATATCAAGCCATTCATACATTCCATGCAGAGGCTTGACCCTGTGCAGGGTGACAGGGAGCTGGTGTTTTGCTTCATAGGTCACTGAGGATGGGTGCAACCTGGGCAGGTCACCAGTCCATAACAGCTGTGATTATTCTGCACATAAATTATAATAAAGTGTTTATTTGGCCAGGAGGAAGCTTACAAACAGAGAATAAAAGTGACTAAGGACTCATCCCTGTGGTACGCCGCGATCCAGCTAAGCAGTTGAGCAGCTGGAATTCATTGGCGTACAGGGTCAACCTTTCACACCCACACACTTGACTTTTAACAACAAACCACTTCCAACCATCAAGTACCTTGAAAACTGCCCATACTCACCTGCTTTACCTTTCCCTTGCAACAAAGATTTACTTGAGCACTTTTTAAATAGACTCAATTATCTCTTTCCCTTTGAGCCTGTGTCTTCATTGGTCGGTTAATTGGGGTATTAAAGTCCAATATCATGTTAGGAGTTAAAGGTAATCCTGGCAAACAGGTTGTGTTCTATAGGCTGGTCACTTCTTAAACTTAAAGGACTATGTAATGGTAAATGGATTGCACTGAGTGCTTTTCTATCTTATCAAGCCACTCAAAGCACTTTACACAACAATCTGTGCCATTATTTCCCCATTCATACAGCACTGTACCGCTACAAAGACTAATCAGTGCTTTATCACATTCATACACCAATGAGACACACAGAGGCAATGATGCGATCATTATTTTGCCCAGGGACACTTTGGCACGTGACTGTTGGTGTAATCAAACCCCCAACTCTTTTGTTGGAGGACGACTGCTCTAACCACTCAGCCACAGCCGCCCCTAATGAAACTTCCTTTCACTGAAAAATGTTTTATCCAACCCAAGCGTGCAAATAAGACCTGATTAGATATGATAAAAAACACAACTGGTTGTGTGTGTTTAGCAGAGCTGAGCAGAACATCAGGAGGAACATTATTCTGTTTAGTTCAGAGGTGAGCTGGATGTGTTAGCATTAGAAGATATGAATAGATGCTTTACACAGTGGGTTTTGGTCTGAATGTGTTGTGTATTACTGAACTGGCCTCATGCAGACAGTCTCTCCCACATACTCATCATGATATGACTGTACTCACCAACACCCGCCCCACTCTCTAAACCAGACAATAAAAGGTAAGAAGTGTGTGTTTGAGTGAGAGAGATGAGCTGCCAAACAGGAAGGAAGAGTGGGAGGGGGGTCGTTGCAGGTTTTGCCATTTGGACCTCCATTTTTACAGGAGGTCTAAACAGATGGATTAGGTGGGGCGCACCGGAAGGTTTTCAAACAGAGCGTGGTCCTGATGTTCACGGATAGATGAGTTAACCACTTGGGATTGGAATGGAACCAGGACGTGAAGGAGGAGACTGTTTGTCAGTCATTTAGAGTGATTTATTCTTCTTCTTGCGTTTATTTACCTCCAGTGTTCATCATGTTCTGGCTGTCAGCCGGCTACGACTATAAAAAAGTAATTATGATGTGTCTGACTGAGCAAAAAACTTTATACTCAAAAACAACAACAACAAAAAAATGGAAGTGCATGAGGAGATGGCATGTGCTCTCTGTACATCCATCATTCATTTAGCCACAGTGGGTGAGAGAAAACAGCCACGCTGACAGAGACGCAGTGTGGAAAGAAATAAACATCATTTCCATTAAAGAGGCGTTGGCAGAGGCAGAATAAAGTACAAAGTAATTAGTGAGCGGCGGAGCTCTGCCGGGGCTCGTGTTGTGTAACACGGGGTGGATCCCCATTAGCAGTTGATGTCGCAGACACGACAACACAATAAAAAAAGCTAATCAAAAGTGCTTAACGAGCATCACAGGGCAGGACAAATTATCCAGGTAAGTTTTAGACCGAGTGTCGTTTTTTAATCTTTAAAACCGTAAAGACAGGAAAAAATGTGCTGAAGTCATCGATCTACAGAGAAAACTTTTATTTACAAGTAGAAAACATTACAAATGATTTCCCCAGGCGAGACTGTCCCAGCAAGTTACGTTCACCCTTAAGGTCAGACCATGCAGTGCTAAACAAAATGCGCTTCATCTCAGATTTCAAGATTCAAATAGCCAATTAAAGGTCATACCAGGACAGATAACCATATAGGGCTTATTTGTAAGACGACTGGCTTCAGACAGTTTCATCTGAAGGAACCACAAGGCTTCTGGACCAGAACCGGAGCAGAGGACAGACGTTTACCCCGAAGGCACTACAGAAAACGACTCCTCCCAGCTGTCAGCACGGTGGTGGAGGGCTGATGATTTGGGCTCCTGACAGCCACTGAGTGGACCAGAACTCCTCTGGAGCCCAAAGTGTTCCAGAGTCCAACAGCTAAAGCTTGGACCAAACTGGGTCCAACAGGACCATGATCCAGAACACAGCAGCTGATCTGCAACAGAACAGATCAGACAGAGCAGAACCAACATTTACTGTTTAGTGCCAGATGGTGGAATTCAAATAGAAACCTACGTGTTTTTCTTATCCAGTCTGGAATTAAGTTTCTCAAAAATGCACAAAGTGGGTCTGCAGGTCAGTTTGTGCTGCAGAGAGTAGAACTTTATGACCCAAACAGACTCTGATGTTGTTCAAACCGAAGTGCACTGACCTTTTTACACTGGCTGAGCTTTTGGATCACAGCTCCACACCAGGCCAGGATCTGTTTGCTCTAAATCCAGTGAGACACAAATTCTACAGGACAGAGATGATGGAAGACTAAAGGGCTCTGCTCCCTGAGGAGGATCATCTTCTGAACGTTCTGCAGGGTCCCTGATGAAACCATGGATGAAGTGACTGAATCTCCACAACAAGACAAAACATTGTAAAGAGATTTACGTGATCAGCAGCAAAGTTCAGACAAACTGAGACTTTTGAGTTGTTCCACCCAACATGTGAGCCTCTAATCATGTAACTGCACATGAAAATAAATGATCATGGACTTTATCCTGTTTACAAACAGGGGTGTTTGCATGTTCTCTCCGTGCATGCATGGGTTTTCTCCAGGTACTCCGGTTTCTTCCCACAGACCAAAAACATGCATGTTAGGCTGATTGGAACTCCAAGTTGTCCCTATAGGTGTGATGGAGAGAGCGAATGGTTGTTTTGCTATGATGTGTCCCTGTGATGGACTTGCGACCCGTCCAGGGTGTCCCCCGCCCCTCGCACAGTGATTGCTGGACATGGGCACCGGCGACCCCCGGGACCCAAAATGGAAGAAGCGGGTAAAAAGATAATGGATGGATGAAACAGCAAGTTCTCCCGTGCACGTTCGCTTCACTCAGCTGGTGCAGGAGGAGGAACGCTAGAGAGCTAGCAGCTCCGGCCGCGATGGATGGATGGATGGAGCCATGCCGCCCAGGCAAATTTAAGCCGTTTGACCATTAAATCAATGCATAATAAACGTGAAGGGTCAGCAGTAACGCATAAATGCAATTTACATGCAGAAGCAAATTATATAAGTTTTCCTCTTCATGACGCTTTTTTTTTTTTTGACTGATAAGAGTTATACTCTGGAGCGACTTATATGCTGGAAATTATGGTAAATGTAGGTGCGTTAATAAGTAAGGCCTTGTAAAACCTTTGACCTTTGGGAGATGAATGTGTACAAGGCACTTCATCTAGTAATGATGCATTAGTGTCTGATGTTTTGCTAAATTATCTCGAGCGAATCAGAAGTTATAGGCAGGACAAGAGAAAGTTTACGGGTGTACGGGTGGAGATAATACGGCTGCCTTTCAATGGACATACAAAAACACTAAAACAGACCAAGCAGGAAAACTGTTCAGGCATTTTTAAATATTAAACTTGTTTTTTTTTTTTTTTTTTCCCCCAGAGTAGACAGCTCACTGTCTCATGTAAGAACATTGTGAACAAATATGCTCAAACCTCCAGATTCATTTACAACAGAAATGAGATGACCATCGTAAGTGATTAGCCGTCAGATCAGTTCACCTCATTCGTGCACCTTTCTGTTTAAATTCTCATACTTTTGAGTTTGTCGTAATGTGTAAAAACAGCAAAGATTAGGATGAACAAGCAGCACTTTCCCACATCCACATGACCGATCGTAGATTATCTGATTAACTTGATTAGCGCACATCGGGGAACTACACAAACACATTGTGTGACCTAGTTCATGTTACTGTATCTTCTCCGGTGCGGTGAGAAATGCTATATCGGGAAGGGACTTAATCCTCAAAGGGCTTTCACAGGCTTAATCTCTTCAATGATTCATTCTGCCTCTAAGCATCTGAAACATGTGAAAGCAATATTCTCCCATCTAAGACCACTCAAGTGGTAAAAACAAAGCATTACGGCACTGGGACCATAACAGCGTTCAATATTCACAATCAGAATTCAGCGATTTGTTTGGGCCATGAGTGATTCAGGCAGAGATCAGAACGGTTCTGCATCTCTGATCAGCCTGTGATGAATGTGTACCATGTAGGAACATCCTACCAAGAGGACCGCATTCGTTATTCCTCCTGTGGTCAACCGTGTGATTTATGGAGGGGCCTATTTAAAGGCACCGCGACGAACCGTCACTGTGCGCCACAGATGGTGGTTTAATTTGTGTTAAACAAACTAAAATCAATAAGGCAATAATGCTGCCGGCGAGAGCCATGGCTTTTCAAACGCGGGGTTAATAAACAGTTTTAGAAGTAAAGATAAAGAAAAGGTTGCGGAAGCTACAAATAAACTCTGGAAGTTCTTCTGTTTAGGAGTGGCTGCACTGAAAGCCAATGCAGTTTGTGTTTCCACCGAGAACTAAAGTCTCAGATGTCTACAGCTGGTATGGAAGTCCTCTTAGGGTTTCTATGTTTTGAAGAAAAGACACGTTTTGAAGTGGAAGTGTGGCGTCTGAGAGACGTCTGCCTTTATAGCGCGAGACAAGAGCAAACTAAATTAAGAGCTTGTTACTTTGCCGGTTCCCGTTTGGAATCGACACAAAGGAAGCGCTTTTTGTTTCAAGTGGGGTGGAGGGGGTGCTGTGTGTAAATTCGCACTTGCGTTATACACAAGTAGAAGCACAAACAAACGATTATGCCATTTGCAGGATGGTGGTGTTTTTAGCGTTTCACAGACTTTAAACACAGATCAGGGGTTTCCTAAAGGCTGTAATCACTAGTTTTAACGTTACACTCTCAGATACACAAATGTTGAAACACACTACAATAATTAACCAACAATGGTTAGCTAGTGCCAAAAATCAATGATTATTAATCTCAGAAGCCATAATTTAATTCATGAGTGACAGCTAACTTTCAGTAGCAGCTAGCTGCGCTGTGATGCTAACGCTAGCTTTTTCATAAACAGCAACCACAAGCAGAGTTTAGTTTCTGCTGTAATATTTTGTTCTGTCTAATACATTATAACACAGCTAGCATAAATGGCAAACTCTCATTTTATAGGAAATCTAACTTTCAGTAGCAGCTAGCTGCACTGTGATGCTAATGCTAGCCATTTCAAAAAGTGCAACAACAAGCAGAGTTTCGTTTCTGCTTTAATATTTAGTTTTGTCCTCTACTAGCGGTATATTATACTACAACTAGCTAGCATAAATAGCATAATTATTTTAGAGGCAATTTCTCTTATATTAGCTATTAGATTATAGGAAAATGAAACATTCTTCGCTGGTTCTATGAAGCTACTGTTAAAGTTCCAAAATCTTTTATCCACCTTCGTGAGCAACCCACTCTGTGATATTTGTCTGCTAATGATTCATGCTTTAAAATAACTCGTTATAAAAATATCAGTGGTTTATGCAACAAAACTTTCAAAATTGTCCTCAATTTTGCTTTAAAGCTAGAGCACACTGTTGCTACCAATTTTTGCATTTCCAAATAACGTGTTTATTTAAATACAAGTGCTATGTGTTATCACTGTATGTTCCCATACAATGGTGAAAATAGTTCTTTGCATTTAACCCATCACAACTGGGATACACCCAGGTGGAGCAGTGGGCAGCGATGTTAGTGCCCGGGGAGCAATTAGGGGTTGGGTGTCTTGCGCAGAGATACCACGACATGTGGGAATGGCTGAGGATCAAGCCTGGGGCTTTCGGGTCCTGAGCCGGCTGCCCTACCTCTACCCTAACTTGGCCTCCAAAATGCTAGTGTAACGCAGAACTGACAGCAATGTAAAGGTTAGAAGAGAGTTGGCAGGAGCCGCTGTGAAATCTTTGAGACTGAAGTTGTTTAAAGCACTTTGGCGTTGACCCTTTATGTCAGAATGAATCTCATTTCTCTAAACGGATGTTCAAAGAGTTATCGCCAACAAGCAATAACCCCATCCAAAAAATCTGAACCATCACTTCAGTGATCACGCCATGCATCAAAGTCAAAGTCTCTATGTGTCATACACAGGACTTGTGGTACTGTGGTGGAACAAAATTGTGTACACAGGGTCCCAGTTACATCCAACAAAAGTATAAATTGTAAAGAACAGTAATCGTGTGAAGGAAAGCAACGCAGCCAATTACACATTTTACTGAGACAGGGTTGGAAAACTAGTTGAAAGATTTATAACTGTTCTAAACTATTCAACTGGAAAAAGATTCCTGCAAATACAATGAAGGAAACAGTAAAGTTACAGAAAAACATACAAAAAAACTGTCTGTATATAATGGATCATAGGTTTTAGGGCTTAAATAACGAAGTGGTGTTTTATATTGTTTTACTCTATTCTTTAGAAGAAGACTTGTCTCAAGAGGATCTACTATAATCTCTGATTTTTCACAAAATCCAACTTTTTCCAAGTGAAAAAGACGAACGGTTCTGCTGCATCACAACTTTCATCGCCAGCCCTTTGGCAGAGTCATCACGTCAAGAGTTGTTTACAATTCCTTAACTCACGTCTCGCATCTAAATGGAGACACAAGCTCCTGTCATCGCATGAATGCAAACGAGATGAGTACATTTCCAACTTTTTCATACAAACACTAAAGACTTGTTTGAACGTCAAAGAGTTTTGACTGACAAAAAGGTTTCGAAACCCGACACCCACTGCGGTTCAAACGCGAAGTTTTGAAAGAATTGGAAGAGAGGCACAAAGAAAGACACGTTCACTGTTCTTGGTCTTTCATCGTCGCTGGATTCAGTAAGTGAAGATTCATTTGTGTTTACTGCGAGCTTGTACTGCTGCCGCCAGCCACATTAAAACTGTATTGTCTGCCAATTATGAGAAATTACGAGGCGGTGCTTCCGTGGAGTTACCTTTTCTTCTCGTTTTTAAAAGAACGTTATATAAAGGCTCGATCTGACGGCTATTTTGGGGAAATTGGAGGACTTGTCAAAAATGTCTGCCATTACAACCAATTCCCATCACAGAGAACACCTTCTGGCATGACAGCAAGAACAAGGCGGGCACTAACGTTTAGTTAAGTTATAAATGTCTTTACAATTTTCTCTGAGTATCAAGTTTTCTGCTCTAACTATTGCACATCAGATGATTTGTCCTGATGCCTCATCACAGCAGTTCACTTCCTGATTTCCAGATCTGACACCTATATTATCATGCAGGTCCATTAGTGTGAACTCTGACCAGTCCAGAGCTCAAGAACTGAATTATTAATGGAGTGGAGCAACTTTTACACATTTCTACCACCACGTGTTAGTAAAAAACAGCTCTACAAACCTTTTGGTTCTTAAAAAAAAAAAAAAAAAAAAAAAGAGGTAAAAAGACTAATACTAGGGTGAAGCTCTCATATAATGTGGCCTGTTGAGTAAATACGTCACTGCTGATCAATAACTGCCAGGGACACTTTTATAAACATTGATGAAGTCGATCAGCTTAGAAGACAGCTGGTGCAAGAAATACAAGTGGGTAGAAGTTCCACTGTAGAACAGATGTAGTTTTTGTTTGTCTGAGGCAGCGAAGAGTGACAGATCATGGAGAGTGGAGGGAGACATTTATCCACCAGCAGGTTCATAAGCACAGCCAGGGGGTGGCCAATGGTGGTCTTGGCCACAATAGAATATCTTTAGCTACCCCCATCATTTTGAAAACACTACTTCTAAAACCTTCTGCCTTCAGGCTGCAAAACCTTGACGGCAGCTATGAATTGATCATGAATCTTTACCAGCAAGGGGTTGAATAGATGCCAATCTCCGCTGGTTTGCTACTGTGCAAATAGATATATCAAAAAATACCCCCCCCCCCCCCCCCAAAAAAAAAAAAAAAAAAAAAAAAAAAACAAACAAAAAAACAAAACAAAAAAAAAAACGAAAACCTCTGACATTTTTGTTGTTTCTTTTAGATATGAGCATTAATCTGGATAGTGCCAAACTGAATTGCCTTTTGTGGATAAATAAAACTGTCTGAATCTGAACCTGAACCAGAAACCATCGTTTCCTCAAATGATCAGGGTGGCCGATTTATATACATACATCGTAGTGGCCATCTTGGATTTTGACATAACCCAAGTTTTGACAGGGACTGTTTTTAGTATCACACACTACAATGGGGAGAGGGAGGTCTGGGCCTCCCTACTTACTGCTACCCCCGTGACCCGACCCCAGATAAGCGGAAGAAAATGGATGGGTGGTACTGTATGGTATGGTGACATGGAAGTCAGTCCCTCACTTATTTATCCACGTTGTACAACTCACAAGATGGAGGGTATTTCTAATTCCCCTCTTCGCAATGGGGGACAATAAAACAAACGTAAGCAATTTGCAAAACAATGTTTTTATCAGCACAGTGTCAACACTGTTTAGAGATTTAACGCTGGTTTTAAAAGGCTAAACTGTCGCCCAGTTATGGAGTCCCAGTATAAAAACCAGAAACGATGTGTTACAGTGACAGGGAGGACAAAAGCAGAGCATCAGGTTGTGTTTGCACAACGTTACAAATAATGGTCGGAAGCGTTTTAACATCGTCTTTGCAGAGACCTTGAAAGCCCTCAAAGAAAATGAAATCTTAAAAAGCCATTTATTCTCCTTAATCAAAACTTTTCTCCCTTTCAGAACTAGTTCACAAAACTTAATGAGATGTTCAGCAAGTGGCTTTTTTTTAACAGTTTCCTGCAAAGTTAAAGTTCACAAGTTTTTTTATAGCTTCTCAAAGGTCTGCTTCAACTGTAAGCACATATACCTTTGTAGATAGATAGATAGATAAAAAGACAGACAGGTGTCCAGCCTGTATTTTGAGTTTTTGTGACAGGGACCTTTTTTTGGCCCAGATGCAGCCACAAACCAGAATGGAAGTTGGCACGTTGCTTATTTTTCCCAGTTAGAGCTCACAATCCTCACAGATGAAGGGAGGGCAGCAACAAAACAAGAACTACTGAAGGACCAAGGTGCTGTCCAACAACAAGCCTGAACAACAAGTTCACCTCCCCAGTTCTCCAGGCTGAACAGGTTCGTGAAGTTGTGGCTGACGAACGGCGAGATAATCTTCAGGTCGTGGGTTCGAACCCTCGTGGCCAGGAGGGACTGGTGGGCGTCCCTGAAGGTGGTGTCCATCAGCAGCAGACCCTGGTGAGCTCGCACAGCTTTGGCGAATCCCTCTGGGCCATCCCGCAGCAACACGTCACGAAAGCCAACAGGCGGGTCACCTGAAGGAAACAGAAAACAGTCGTCAACGAGGAAAAACTCTGAACGGGACAGAGATCAGTGCAGGTAGATTGTTGCTTAAACTCAAAGTTCAGACTCCAAGTTGAATTTTGTGCCAAAGTTCTCTCAGCTCGGAGAAAAACTACACAACATACACATCACCTGATGGACACATTTCATGTTCTTTCCAAAAACTTGAAGTTGTACTCCTTGTATTTATGACTGAGACACGAACTTAACCGAAGCTTCAAACTTTAACCGAGGTTGACACTAATTTTCACTCCTAATCTTTGTCTTTCCTCTCTGCCATGCAGTTGCAAACAAACATCACCGGAGGCAAATCACAAGTTGAATCTATTCCTGTCGTGGTGCGCACAATCAGTCAATAAGTCCAGTTAATGAGGTGATGTCTGCCCTCTCACTGTACTTCCACACATCTGAAAACAAATAGTTTCCAAGGCCAATATATGTAAAAAAAAAAAATAAAGACACGACAGAATTGTCCACAGATTTCACACAAACTGTGCAGATTTATACAATAAAGTCATTTCAACCTAAACTCGATGATCTTTGAGTCCTGCTGCTGAAGCCATCAGACATATCTTGATAAGAGTGATTAATCATCAGAGCGCTTCTGTCGCACAAAGTTTCAAATTTGTCGTTTTTGCCGTATGGTGCCAAGAACAGCAGAACGGGGAGTAAACTGATACAAGTCCCACATGCTTGCGTTTCTTCACAGCTGACCCACTTCCATATAAACAAACCGACTCATCTACATGAAAAACCTCCCACTACCCAGCAATCGTTCATGTTGTTCTATGACCTCAGACCTAAACATCCCCCCAGGTCTGATGAACGGAGTCGAATACGGAGCTCAGATGACCCTTTGCTGTAGAGCGGGAGAATATTTAGCATCTGGGAGAGCCTCTTGTTTTTACATCTGATATGAACGTTACTCAAAAGAATCAGCAGGTGATTGAAGGACTCACATGACTGATGACACTGTTCATTGATGGATTAGTATGAAAGGCCAGTGACTGTAGATGGGAGATCATGTAATTAATTATGTGCATGTTTGTTAGCTAACTGCTTGGAAACACATTAAAACACATTTAGAATCATTAATACGGCCGTTAGAAGTTGTTTTACATTGAAAAAATGTGTTTAAAAAGACGTTACCGATCGGCGTTTAGTTTCGGTTTCGTTTTACGGCCGAAAATCCGCGTATACGGCCGCAGATTCGGCCAGAATCAGTATACGCCAGAGTCTGTATACGGCCAAGCCGTTAGAACAGATCTCGACCGTATACCGGGGACAACCTGTACAATATAGCGTTCCTACTTTGCGGTTGTTCACCTATCGCGGAGTTGTCTAGAATGTAACACCAACGATAATCGAGGAACTCCTGTACAGCAATATAAATCAATGGCCCGTACAACCAAGGATCATGTATGACCTCGATTTGTGGCCTTGACCTTGGAGCTGGGGGGAAGAAAAGTGTAGCAACATTTCAACTGGCGATGATCTTCAGTGGATCACATTATGGACTGGACAAGAGAAAGTTTACAGACAAAGACTATACCACAACATGTCCACAGTCCAAAAACCCCTCCTCTGTTTGGCTGTATTACCACACGTTACACTGCTGTGCTGCTCTGTTTAATATGCTTGGGGCTGGCCAGTGTGGATTAATTATAAAACAGAAACAAATTTACCTAATTAATCAGCCACAAGAGCAACTGAACTCTCCACATTTGTCTAGAAGAGTAGTCTTTGTTGTGTGTCACAGCTGAAAATAAGCTTTGTTTTAATGCTTTGCTAAGCCTGTAGAACCAAAAATAAAAGAAACGTCTCGCGCCTACAAACACTAACATACCAAACATAAAAAAAGCTGCATGTATTCCACAAACTCGTATTGTTGATGCAAACCGCTACAGTCGTTTTAACTGAAGAGAAAAATACACAATCATTATTCCTTAAAGTCTACCTTCCATTTCTCACATGCACACGGTTTCTAACTGTTTTTACCACGATCGCAGTCTCCAACAATCTCTCCAATAACAAAGAAAAAGGGGTCAGATGCACTGGGACTGCGGCGTCTTGCTGAAAGGGACCTCTGCATGTAAGAATTTCAAAAAAAGCATTAGCGTTTGAGTGGATTTGTATGTTTTATAGTAAGAAACAAACAGTAAAAAAGCTACAAATCCCACGTGGCTGCTGTGCTTGACAAGTGACCCACTTGCACATAAACATACCCTCTCATTTGCATCAAAAGCCTCCCTAACTCCCACCGCCAGCTTCTCTGCACACACTCTCCTCCTCCGTCTCTCAGGCTGATGTCACTTCATTCCTCCTCTGTTGACATTCTTCACCTGTCTGCTCTCTGCACTCGCTCCTCCAGCTTCAAAATTTCCCACAGAGACTAAACCACAACGCTCTCAGGTCCTTATATGCAAATTTCAGAGAAAAGAACAAACAGTTGCCTTGCTTGCTGAACACAAGTGGACATTCGCTTACCAAAGAAACCTGATAAGTTGTATTTTTTTGTTTTGTTTAAGAATAAAAGAACAACCTAATGACTGTTAATCAGTGTTTTATTATGAACAGTCAATCAGGTAAGCCTGCATGTTAAAAATGGTGGGATAAAGCCATAATCCAGTTCCCTAACAAATCACAGAATGGGTTTGCAAATGATTCAAGTTTGTAACAAGCTGGCACGCCTTGAACAAGACCCAGAGGACCATACGTGGTGGTATCACCAGTGGAGCAACACCATTATCAGGCAACTGGTAGAGCTAAACACTCTTGTTAAAACTCATTACTTAATGCCACACGATAGGACAGTGTAGAGGCATTAGACACCTTTACAAGCCCTTCAGGGAGTTTGATAGGGGTTGTATTGTGTGACTGCTTGGCATCTGTGTGGCATACAGATGTCAAGGTGGCCAAGTGTTGTAACCAACAAGAAGCTCTCCACAAGTCAAAGATGTTGGTCACCAAGAGACCACACCAGCAAAGGATGGTCGTATTGTGTCCCAAGCATAAAAAAAACAAAACAATTATGTGTTTCCTGCCATCCAAACACAAGTACTACAGGACACTTTACAACACCTTGTATCTCAGTGAATGGCATCCGTCAAACTTTGGGTTCATCACTCCATGTGTAAGCTCTTTGTGCTGTAACCAGGAGATGTGGGCTGATGAGAGGTGTCATCGTGTCCAGTGATAAATCTCTGTTCTGTATTACCAATGACCATTTCATGGTGGCGTTCAAAGGAGAGGTGCAATCTTGACAATGTTAGACACACACTAGGCGTATGTCCTGGCATCATGGGGTGATGAAGCATACAGTGGGACTTTAGGTCACCTTTGATAGTGATTCAAAGGAACCTGAAAGCACAGTGCGGTCAGTGGTGTCCTGTTGTACCCCTCCTGAGACAGCACCCTGATCCAGTCTTGTAACAAACGAGGGCTGTCCACACAGATCGTGTTTCTACAGACTGCTTCATGTTGAGGTCTTCCCATTTCCAGCTAGGTCCTCTCATCGTTCCTCAACCAAACATGAACCAGCTTCAATGCCAACACCAACCTGTCAGGATCTCAAGGGTCATTTATAACAGTAGTGGGCCGACTTGGGAGCTGAGATGGTGCTGAGGTAAGGCAGCTGACTTGGAACTCGAAGGTCCTGGGTTTGATACCCAGTCATTGGACACCTCATCCCCAGTTGCTCTCTGGGCGCTTTCAATAGCTGCCCACTGCTCCATGTGGTGGTGGATGGGGTAAATGCTGAGAGCCAATTTTGGGAACATACACTGATGGCAATACATACACATTATTATATACTTGCTGTAGGTCGAGATAAAACAGCCGTAGGACTTGGTTCCGCAACAAAAACAACTTAAATCCAAGTCTGACAGGGTTCCACACACTACTGTTATGGATCAGCAGTGTGCTGCTGTTTTCCATTAGATATCTTAATCATTGCAGTCATAACCATTCTGCATGTGTAGTTTCAATTCATTTCCACCACTTTGTTCAGGTGTCGAACTTTTTTGTTGTTGTTTTGCTCTTGGTTCAGTGAGTGTAATTTACTTTAAACAGCAGTATACCAATGTTCAAGGCAGTAACGTTCAAACAGTTCATTATTCTTCACGTACTGGAGTGACAGAAAAGGCAATGAGTATCTTCAGTTGTCAGAAAGCAAAATTTGAAACAGACGTTAACATTTTTCAGCTGTGACACCTGGACCTGAACAATAAAAATCACAAAGCCAAAAGACATTCTTTGTTTTGTTTGAAGTTGGGGAAGTAAAATGACCCAAAACTCAAGGTTCCAAGTTCTTAATACGATGTGCCTTTAAACACAGAACTACATAGTTAAGCTACTTTTAAAATGTACTCCTCTATAACTCATCCTAAAACTGGAAACATAGCACATAATTGGAAGGTGCAGGATGGTGTGCCACTTTTATTAGTCATTTTTCCAGGAGCTGGCTCAGGCATCTGGTGATTAACCTCTAGATGTCCTCTATTAAATAAATCCAGCCAATAATTGGAACAAGGTGTACCTCTACACCATCTATGAACCACCAGCAATCAGACAGAACAGTTCAGACTACAAATCCTAATGAGAAAATATTGGCCTTTGAGTACCAAACAGGATTTGTTAGGACAGGTGTACCTTGATATATTTTCAACAGAATGTGTTCAGAACACCTCCAAGGTGGCTTTCTTGTTATGAATCTCATGGTATTTTGACTTAATTTCAATCTACAGAGGTTACACATTCTTCCATTCTCAGTCAAAACCTTCGCTATTATCGGTCATATCCGGTTGAACATTTTCTCTGCAGGGATTAGAGCCTGGCCTTTGTCCACCCTATCCTAACCTGTTTCTCCATTCATGGCTTCATTCCTGCCTCCACGCCTCTCTAGACAGAGTGATAATACAGACCTAATCCCTCTCTTCTCCCAATCCCACCGTCAAATGAAAGAAAGGATATAAGCACATTACAAATCTCATTACTAGGCTTTAGGTATGCCTCTGTGCATCTCTGTGCTGCATACAAGTACCTCATCAGCTGCTTACAGTAGGTGAACAAAGTGTTGACAGAGAGGCGGTTCAGTTAAGCGTACGTCTATGCCAATTTGTGGGTTTAATGCATTTTTTGTGTGTTTACTATCCTGTAACAAGTGGGATGGGTATTAATGGCTTAAAACTAAAATTGCACAGTCGCGGTGTTTAAAAAATGTGTGCACGAGTAGAAAAACATTTGGAGATCTCCTTCCACTGAGCGTGCTTTTCGATGTCTGATTCGATAAGTCATGCTCGATTATGATTCATATTATTCACATTACTTCGCTGTACATTTGTGTTTACGGGGCATGCTGGGTAATGGGCTCAGGCAGAGAAAAGGTGCTGATGAACATGTCAGATTAATGCAGCTCATTGTTTAATTGCCTTCAGAAGGGGGCAGGTGCCTAAAATCACCGTGGTTCACAAAATAAGATAGAATCAAGAAACTGCAGGGAGGGAGAAAATGAACGCAGCAGAAAAAATGACAGGTTGTACATCATCCCAAACAGATACGTTACTGTCACTGTGGAAAGAACTGCACCATTTTATCCATTAACTCCATAAATACACCAAATAAATACTAAATGTAAACCTTTTTTTTATGTTTCTGTCTGACAATTTAAATAATACATTACTGGGGATGAAACTGTTATCTGTGTTAAAGGTTAATGTGGTTAGTATTACTATTTTAAACGTGAAATGACTGGAAAAGCTTTCCACTACCCAACAATGACCTAGATACAGATGGAAGACATCCTTAAAAAAAGCACATAGTTTAAAGAGTATTTTAGATTTTACTTAACTAAACTGCTTTTTTCTGAATATTGTATTGGTGTACATATGTTTTCTTTATTTTATATTTTATTTGCGCCTTTATTTTGAAGCAAGTTTATAGTCTGTGAATCCTGTTCAATGACAATGGCAATAATAAACTGAATCTGAAAACAAAAAAAATTGTACGCACAACAAAATCTACAGCTCAGTCCTCCCCTCCTTCTACAGGTTTCTTTTATGCTATATATTTTTGGTATTTTTGGGTGTAACTGGGACTTTGAGTACAACATTTCATTCCACCACAAGTACCACATGTGATGGGAATGGCAAAGAACCTTGGACACGGCTCATTCAAAGCATTTCAGGGGTGAAAATTAGAAGCATTTACCGTATATCGACACATAATGGGCCAATTATCACTGATACGATATGTCCCCAAATGCCTATATCGACCTAAAATATCGGCCTTAGCGATATATCGGTTAAGCTCTACATTACTTTCACTTGACTTGCTCCAACATGGAGGCCTTTTCTAATGACTTTCTTCAAATCTTTCACATTAAATGCACCAAACAGATGTGATAAAAACACTTCTGTAACATTTAATGTCTACTGAAATAGTTCACTGCTTGTTAAAGCGCAATAATCTGGATGTTTTTGTGTTATGTTTGTGCTGCAGACTGTAATTAGCCCCCTACATATTTGTTAATTTGTTCGACAAACAACATACAGCAGGTGTTAAACCTCTGGTAATAGTTTTCAAACGAGGATAAAGACATTATCGCTACAAAACTTATCTTATTTAGTTCACTTATCTAATCATTAAAACTATTATTGTGCTGCAAAAAATGAAAGTGTTAAAGTACATTTTCAAAGCCAAAGACTCGGATCTTAAAAACGCAGGGGACCGTGTTGGTTGGTAAGTGAGTGAATGAGCAACTCAGTAAAATACTGCTGCTAGAAAAAACAGAGCAATACTGAGATATTTAAATTAACTAGCGGTACTGCTTTTTATTAGAAAATGCAATATGAATGCCGACTGTCTGCTAAAACAAAAACATTAGCCAAAAGCTAAAATGAGCAAACCACTATCTAAAAGCTAAAAGAAGCAAAATGCTAACTCAAGACCAAAAGCTGCAGCATGCTTGCTGAAAGCTAGTGGTATTAAAATGATAGCTGGAAGCTAGTAGTAAGAAAATGCTGGCAAAAAGCAAAAAGTAGAAACTAAGCTGAAAGTAACTAAATGGTATCTAAAAGCTATAATTAGCAAAACACTAAAATCTTAAAAATGCTAGCTAAAAGTCAAAAGTATCAAAAAAGCAAGCTAAAGGTGGGAAAAATCAAACTGAAAGCAAAAGGCTAGCCAAAAATCTGAAAAGACAAGCTAGAAGTATCAAAAGAATAGAGGCTAAAATAAGGAAAAAAGCTATCAAAAAGTAGCTAAACAGAAATTAAAAGCAACAGAGGGAGTGGTGACACAGAGGTCAGAGAAGGTGGGCAGTCATTGGAAGATCGTCGGTTCCACTTCCCGTACAGACAACAATAAAAGCACCCACACATGCCTCTACCCTCATTGCCTCACTCTAGGCCCTTGAGCAAGGCTCTTAACCCCCCACCATCTGCTCCCCCGGGCGCCCTAGATGGCAGCTCTCTGCTCCACACAGTAGCTCAGTGGTCTGTAGATGCGTCAGGAAGGACATCGGCATAAAACCAATCGCCAAATCTTCACGCGAGTTAGTTCTCTGTGGCGACCCCTGAAGAAGGGAGCAGCCGAAAGAAGAAACAAAAAGTTAATAAAAGCAGCAAAATGCTACCCAAAAGTCTTGAAAGGCTAGCTAGAAGCTAAAGGCAGAAAAAGACTGGCTACAAAGGAAAAGTATAAAAAAAAGTCTAAAAGCTAAAATAAATAAAAAAAAAAAAAATAAAAAAAAAAGCAAAGGGCTAGAGAACAGCTAAAAGTAGCATGGGAAAACACAAACAGAGCCGGTATGCTGGAACACATTGAACACTGTTAAAGAAGGAGCCGGAGACTCTTATTTCTTTGGGGAACAATATTAGTAAACAAAGCTGAATATTTTAAAAAGCCTGAAAGTGAGAAAAAGCTGAAGTTATAGCAGCCATCTCAACGAGCTGAACATTTTGATATATGCACTAGCACAGTTTGCATGCTTTAAACCCGTTCAAAACACCCCCGATGATAGACAACCATGCTAAACGTGCACATCATACATGTAGTGGTAAAAGTCAGCATGACGGTACAACATCCAACACGGTGCTGGAGTTGACCAAGAGAGAAAGAAATCCTCAGCAGAGCTCCACTCCAGAGACTTTAAGAAGCTGAAGGAGATCAGAGAGCAGATTGGTCGGTGGCCTTTGCCGGTGCCGAGCAGAGAGGGAGAAGTGGAGAACTTCTGCCTTCACAAACAATGAGCTGTGATCACAGTTCAGCAGAGCACTCGGGGCTACAAACCTTTTCATCCCACAGTGCCAAACAGAGTCCGTTAAGAAGGGCCTTTCTGCCTGCAGCTATCGGACTGCTCGACAGCTCATTTGTCATTTGGCGGGCGCCGTTATCCAAAGACTCCTATAGACTCACAAGCGTCGACATTTTCAGTAACGGCGCCCTTCAAATAAATAAATAAATAAATAAACACTTCACCTCTTTTCAAAATACGGAATCAGTTCAGTAACGCTGATGAATGAGAACATCACGTGTTTACAATTTAAATACAGCAAATAATAAAAAGATGAGCATTCCTTTAAGAAAAGCATATCGCCACATGCCTGTTTTAGACCATAGTATGTTGAGATGTGACAAAGTTGTAGCCATATTGGTCAAACTTACGCAATAAATCTCGTGAAATATCAAAATGAGATGTTCAGCCTATGTGTTGTGAATAACCACACCAAATATAAGCTCAGTGTCTGTAAAATTGACTGAATTAGTCATTTTAGCCTTAGCTAATGTAGAAAGCTGTGACAGCCATGTTGAATTCCACCGACTCCAAAAGTTAATCAGCAAATGACTATTTACTGGAAGTTCTCTCAAAATCTCACCAGTGGTTTACAAGACATTCTGGCTACAGACTGAAGCAAATATTATCGTCCACCTTCACCTTTCAGTGGCAGGGAATAATTAAATACAAAAGGCGAGGCCAGTGAACAAGGCCAGGCTGATTCTGTCAGATCCTGATCATCCTCTCCATGGTGAGTTCAGGTGGCTTCCATCTGGACGCAGGTATCTGCAGCCCAGATGTAGAACAAACTAGACTGAAAAATTCATTCATCCCTGAAGCCATCAGGCTTCTCAATGAACAGTGATGATTTCTGTACCGTTACTTAAACATCTCAATGTCTTTTGTTTGTCTGTTGACTGTGAAACAAATTGCTTCTCGAATTTGATCAAATGCTGGAATACATAGAACTACAGATAGTAAAATAAAAGCTATACATACCCATAGTGACAGAAGGGACAACAGGGTCTATGGATGAGGGCTTAGCCTTCACTGGGATGGGTGTGGTTGGTCCATTAACCATCACATGACCTGGATAGCAGGAATAAATGTGAAATGCAGTCAGAATAAAGAAAGACAAATATCATCATTGATTACATTAATTGTTCATTGCTCTTGCACATTAGTTACACATCACTCTTTCATTTGCAAGTTCAAGAACTTGAATTCAACACTTGCTTGAAGATATTTTATTCAAACCTGTCTGAAATTTTGTATCTGCCTGAGGATAGAGCATCACCTCTTGTCCCTTGTTGAAGGATTTAAATACCAGGTAGTGAATTTTTATAGTTTTCAAGAGGAGTGTTTTTCTGGACTGGAATTGAGCAGGCAGTGCAAGATATTCAATTGGTTGGAGTTACACTGTGTAGAAGAACAGAGGTAGCTTTTCTTCTTTTTTTGGATCTTGGCGAGCGGAAGGAGCAATTGTATGCATAATGGTGGGGCCAAAGGATGGTCAATGGTGGACTTGGATACCAAAGCAGACACCACAATCGTATGAGGGGAACTATAAAAGCAATATAAAAATGAAAACGCATCTTGGATTCTGACATGGCAACACAGATTTCGAAAGAAACCTTCCTTACGTCTAGAAACAGCCACACACCAAAAAGGAAGTTGGTCCGTTGATTATTTTACAAGTTATCACCTCACAAGGTTTTCATACCGTATACATTTGTCAGCAGCCATCTTGTATTTTGACGTGGCAATCTAATTTTGGAAAGTAACCTTTCTTAAACTAGAAGAACCCAAGAAATGGAAGTCGGTACTTCAAATATTTTTTCCAAGTTATCGCACATACAACATGCAAGGATGGACGAATGGACAGTATTTTATATTCTATTCTCCCTTCTTCAATCCACGGCAAGGAACAATAAATTCCTCATCTACTAATATCCTGAACCACTCAAAAAAAAAAAATACATTTCACAAATCAGAAGCCACAAATGCCATGAACTGATGGCTCTGTTCCAGATGGTTGCAGAGTTATTAACCTTTATTTTCTGCTTACGAAGACCTGCTTTTGTGTTGAGGTTTAACAGTTCAATCAAGCGAACGTGCTGCGAAGTAGAAACCCTTCATTAAAGTCATTGTTTGATGATGATGTGGTGTTTATTGAACACTGACCGAGGTAGTGCAGCAGTTTTTGTGCTCTGTTCTGAGTGGGCTTCAGGTTGAAGAGCTCGGGGTTCTCGTCAATGAACTGGGTGTCCACGGTGGAGTGCAGGAACTGATTGTTGGAAAAGACATTCTGGAGGAACGGGATGTTGGTCTGGAGATAGAAGGACAAAGAAGAGGAGAAAATCGTTAGGGTTAGCCTTTTTCAAAAAGCTCATTTTAAAATATTTAGTGCTCAAACCTCTGTCAGAGTAAATACAAAAATCAACTGGAGGCTGCAGTTATGCTGCAGTCTCAAATTTGGCAAATGTTTGCTTGAAGTTCAGGGAAGCAGAACACACTGGTATACAAACAGCAGCTTTACAAAATCTCGAGTTCTGAGAAAAACTTGTCCCGTCATTGAGCCAAAAACAAACTACTCACATAAAACAGTCAGCAGCCGAAATTACATTTATTTTACTGATGGTGTTTGCAACAACATAATCATCATGCCAATTAAACTATGAGTTATCAAGCAGAGGGAGAATCTGTGACTGGGAGAAAACAGAGGAAATGATTATTCATTTCAATACGCAACTTGTCGCCATTTTTCTTGACTAGAAAGCCCATCTGGAACAACGCAGTGAGACTGCACCCAATTCAATTAAAGAAAGAAAAAGAAGAATGTCTTCTGTGGATTTGCCTTGTCCTGGATGACTGAGAATCTTAACCAGTAAACTGCACTGAATTGCTGGAAGAAGTGAAAAGTCTGGGGTTAAAAAGAAATATGACCAAAAATGAACAGAGATTAAACAAATATACAAACAAATGAAAAAAAAAAAAAAAAAAACAATACAAAAAAACAAACATTAAAATGACTGAAAAGAAGTGTAAATATATTAAGTGACTTGACTGTGGGAAAATAAAGTAAATTAAGACATAGCATTGCTTGAAGAAATTCATGTCATTCTTCGCCTTTCAGAATATTTGTCTTTCTTTATTCTGACTGCATTTTAAACAGATGTGCAACTACTAATGTACTTTCTAAAGATGTTTGCTAGTTAGCTTCTTAGCTGGTATCTGGTAGACTAGCTAGTATCTTGCTAACATACCAGTTAGTTAGCCTTTTAGCAAGTATGTTGCTAACTGACTAGCTAGTTAGCTTGTTAGCAAGTACCTTGCTAAAGTAACTTGCCAACAGGTTCACTATTTGACTAGCTAGTTAGTGAACCTGTTAGCAAGTATCTTGCTAAATGACTAACTAGTTAGTTAGCCTGTTGGCTAGTATCTTGCTAATTGAATTGCTAGTTAGTCTGTCAGCAAGTATCTTGCTAAATGACTAGCTAGCTAGTGAGCCTGTTGGCTAGTACCTTGCTAATTGAATAGCTAGTTAGTCTTTTAGCAAGTATCTCGCTAACTGACTAGCTAATTACTTAGCCTGTTAGCTGGTACCTTGCTAAATGACTTGCTAGTTAGTTAGCCAGTGCATTGCTAATTGAATATCTAGCTAGAAAGTCTGTTAGGTAGTAACTAGCTAATAGAGTGACTTTGAGCTATTTACAAACCGAGTGAACTATTTCAACAGCTGGGAACTTTGAAACTGGAGGACAATGTAAAAAGACCACATTTCTTTAAAGGAGTCTATATAAATAAATATGTTTTAGCAAACATAAATATGTACTTAAGCACCACTAAAGTGATTCGCAGAGAGCCACTGGCTGTAAAACGTAAACAGTTGATCAACTGTAGTAGGATACACTCAGGTGTGTGGTCTGTTTTAGCAGGATTTTTTTTTTTCAACGTTAATCCACAATCTCGTGATATGAGTCGTCACACATGGAATTTGTTGTGAAAGACTTTCAGCTACTACCATAGCAAATATCAAAATATCTGTAAAACTGAGCTATAGTCATGTTCGTGTTGGTTAAGTCCTTTAGCTAGTGTGACTATCTTGAATTGAACAGACACCAAATCCAATGGTCACGAGATATTTTGCTAACAGACAAACTGGTTGATGCTAACAGGTAATGACAATGCTTTAGCATGTGTTGGAGATGATGGTTCATTAGTATCACACTAAATTTTAGCTCTGTATCTGTGAAACTGAATTAGTTTTTTTTTTTTTTTCTGTTATTGTAGTCAGCTGACTGTGGCGGCCATCTTGAATTGAGTTGACTCCAAGCTTCAAATCAGTTGTAAATGCACATCCAATAATTAAATGAACACATACACAAGAAAAAAAAAATCCTTCAGTGGAATTTGTTAATAAGTATGAATGAAAATACAGAACAACAGCTGAAGTTCATAAATTTGATAATACAAGCTTGTAATATTTGATAAGTCTACTTAGGATATATAAACCCAATATTTCATGTATTTTGCATTCCAACAGGAAACTTATATTCAACAACGGTATGATTTTATTTTATTTTTTATCCCCAGTGGGTGTTTGGGTTGTTTACTTGTTCATCTTTAAAAAATAATAATAAATAAATAAATACTACAAAGAGTCTTCAATGTCCCAGGATTCTGGTGGAGAATTTTTATCACCATGATAAAATTGAAGAAAGCCTCTGCATGTTTCGTGAGATAATCATATCCCCAGCAAGGGGAAATGTTTTATATTTCCTGAGATGAATGGGGATAAACATAAACTGACAATGCATTTTCAGCCTCTTGCTACAAAGAGCAGAGAGGGTGAGGACAAAATAGGAGAGCTGAGGGACTCACACTGCTGTGCTGCACTGCAACGCCCCAGGCTACGAGTGGTGGACCAAAAACAAAAAGCTCAGTGCTGTAACTGCACCACGCTTCAAAAGCACGACGACATATTCTCCTGCATTTACAGCAGCTGCAAACAATATCTGCTCTTTTATTCACACGCTGCTGCTCCTCATACTTGTGTCCAAGCAGTGGAATGAAATCACGATCTGCTCCGTTTGTTCATACCTAGGACTTTTTTGTTTCTTCATACTTTGCTTATAAAGTGGTCTTCATTAATAGTTGCTCGTAACTTTACGTATCAGCTGCTTTATCAATCATTGCCAGTCGAATACCAAATATTTTCAGTTTTTTTTTAATGCTAAATTACCAAAGATGAACTCTGAATAATTTAAGCATGTAAAGTTTTCAACTAAGATTATACAACAAACTCATGGGTCTTTGAAACTATAAAAAATACAGGTAGTCCTCGACTTACGAACGGGTTCCGAACTTAAGGACGGTTCGTAACTTGAAACCGAAAGCACATGGCAGCCGCTACGTCTTTTTAAACACGTTTTTTCAATGTAAAAACAACAGCTG
>JARVLU010000001.1:22214116-22225351 GCA_031762415.1 Simpsonichthys santanae
CCCCCCCCCACCACCCCCCCCCCACCAAAAAAAAAAAAAAAAAAAGAGACAAGAGTGAGAGCTTTGAAGCAAAAGAATAGAAATGGATTGTTTTAAAAGGCGTCTGCTTTTGGGGCTTGACTGACAGGCCCGAGCGGCTGGGTGGACTTCTGGACCGTGACATGTGTGGAGCTCATCAACAGCTCCGTTGTTTCATTAAGATGCGTGTTTGAAAGAGATGCAGAGGCTCAGTGTGTGCGTGCGTGCACGAGCACAGTACCGCTGCATGACTACTTACTGGACGTGGCGGCGGCGGCTGTGGAGGTGTGTGGAAGTGCTGCACGATCATACGGCGCGTGTCGCCGAGTGCGTTTGTGCAGAAACAAGCCGCCGTCGCCGCTGAGGAGCGTTCAGCGCCTCACAGCTGATGACTGTTTGACGGACAGGTGAGAGGGAGCGGGGAGAGGCGGGAGATACAAATTAAAGGGCGGCAAGGTGGAGCTGAGGGATCAGAGCACAGGTCAGCTGGTTGTATGAGAGTGCAGTTTTTTTTTTTTTGTTACTAACGCCGTCTCTCGTTTCAGGTTTCCCATCTCGCCGACGAGACAAACACTGCAGTCCAAGGTCATCGATAACCACATAAGAGTGGGAGAGCGCTGCGACGGCCGCTCTGAAAAGTCGAGGGGCGGAGGAGAAAATGGAAGAGCTAAAAACGAGAAGCGTCCAGGAGAGGAGCGCCGCGGGTCACAGGTTTGAGTCCAGCGCAGTCGTGAGGGAATCGCACAGAGACGCCACACGTTGGATTTTAAACGAAGCGGACCCTTGGATCGTTTTCTTCTTGTAGACGTTGGAATACCGCGCTGGAATTCAGCAGGAGACTCGGGATTTTCCAGGTTTTCTTCATCTTTAAGAGGATATCGTGGGATTGGAATTTCTTCAGCTCTTTACTGACGCTGACCTACATCCGCCTTCGATTTTTTTTTTTTTTTTTTTTGGATGTGTGGAGGAGCGTGTGACATGTGGATGGGAGTGGGACAGGTCCCAGCAGAGCAAACAACCCACCCCCCCACCTTCCCAGTGCTGGGCTGACACACGCAGGAACACCTGAGGCCGAGCTCAAACACACACACACACACACACCTACACACACACGCAGTGACCTAAACCTGGATAACATGTGGAGCTGATTCGGATTATCGAGGCGCACAGACGGAAGAGGTAAAGCTCGTGGACATTCAGACGTGTAGCGTGTTACGGTTCAGCGGAGTCGACCGTGTGCGCATGGTTAGCTCCCTCTCTCTTGTGCTGAATCACTGAGTTCATCACTGCGATGGGCTCAAACACTCAGAGCTGAGAGCACCGTCTCACACAAACACACCCGAGGCCTGTGAATAATGAACAAATGTGCATATAGAGCAAAAAGCAGACGACACACACGAGCAGGATCAAATCTAGCACACGGTTTTGACGCCTGAGCTTCCATCAGGCTGTTGTGAACCTTAAACTACGGTGGCCCTGAGGTTTAAACCAACAACATAAAAAAAAATGCAATTCCATCAAGCCAAATCGGAAGTGGTCAAACCAGAAGTGGTAAAAAAAAAAAAAAGTATTTGATTTCCAAAATTGCTATTATTTTAAGTCAGAACTGATGTGGTCGAACCGGAAGTGGCCAAAGTGAAAGTGGTTAAACAAATAAATACATTTCCAAAAATGCAATTACATTTAGCCAAACCGGAAGTGGCCGAAACGGAAGTGGCCGAAACGGAAGTGGCCGAAACGGAAGTGGTCACACCTGAAGTGGTCGAACCAGAAGTGGTTAAAAAAAAAAAATAATTAGATAAATAAAAATGAATTTTATTTCCAAAAACATAATTACATTGTCAAACCGAATGTGGCCAAAGTGGAAGTGGTTAAACAAATAAATACATTTCCAAAAATGCAATTACATTAAGCCAAACCGAAAGTGGTGAAAAAATAGAATTACCTTTATAAAAATAAAAAATACTCAATTACAACAAGTCAAACCAGAAGTGGTCAAACTGGAAGAGGTGGATCAAAAAAAAATAATTACATTTACAAAAACAATTACACTAAGCCAAACCGGAAGTGGTGAAAAAAATAGAATTACCTTTATAAAAATAAAAAGTACTCAATTACAAGTCAAACCAGAAGTGGTCAAACTGGAAATGGACAAACTGGAAGAGGTGGATAAAAAACAAACAAACAAACAAACAAAAAAAAAAAAAAGATTTACATTTCCAAAAACAATTATATTAAGCCAAACCGGAAGTGGTGGGGTGGAACCAGTGGGAAACATGAGACATGGCTGACTGGATGACGGGGCGTTTAGCTTTTGAACCAGAAGTTATTCTGCCTGTTGCGCTGATTGGAATAACTTTTTTTTATTTATTCGTTTTTTTTAATTCCATCTTCTCGCCACATACGGTTTGATCACTTCTGATTTGACCAATTACGTTTTGACTTAATGTAAATGCATTTTTTAAAGATGTTGTTGTGTTTTTTCAAATGCAATTTCATTTTTTGAAATGTTTGTTTAAAGCTCAGGGCCACCGTATAACACTCCTCTTCCTCTGTCTCGGTGTCAGCCAGCTGTCCTGGATCAGATTACTCAATAGGTGTGTCTCAGCTCGGCTTTCATCACCCGGCTTTTATGTAATCTCACCTGGCGGTGTGTGTGTGTGTGTGTGTGCGTGCAGCGCAGTGTGTTTATGTGGCGGCAGCAGAGAGCAGCTCCCTTCATCTGAGGCTCTTTACATAAGCTGCGTATGAGTGTGCACACAAACAGATTCGGCACACTGACACATGAGATCAGAGTGACTGGATAGAGGAGGATAAGAGGGCGATGAGAAAGAAATGGATAGTGGAGGGGGGGGGGTGGACGAGACTGATGAGGACTGAAGGCTAAGACAGGGTGGATGAAAGTACTGCAGAGAAAAAGAATCGTGAATGGAGCTTCACGTGATAAAGAAATTAAGTGGAAAAAAGAGATTAGGAGGAGAGTGGACAGGTGATGGAGGTCTGATGTCAAGAGGGGGATGAAATGGAGAGCAAGAGGAACTCTGGGTGGTTTAGTAGAAGAAAAAAAAAACAATGGGGCTTGAAAAGCAAGAACAAAAATGTTTGTTTTTGCATAAACTGCAGGATTTAGGAGCGTTACATGACATCCACTCGTTTAATGTGAAGGAAAGAATCATGTGAAGGTAGATGAAGAACAAATAATTAAAAATGACAGATGGCTATCAGTATGTTGCTTTTCTCTCCACCACACCACTGGCTACAATTAGTCTTACACGACCTCAAAAAGGCTGAAAGATAACAGGCGAAGCTATTTCAAGATGAAGCTAGGAGGGGATTCAGCGTGCCATGGGGCTGCTGCTGCTAATAGACGTGCCAATTAAGAACATAAAGCAAAGTGAGATTATAATTATCCGGCAAAACAAAAGATTCAGCTTAAAAACAAACAAAAACCAAAAAGATTCGAGGCTCATCGTTTGCTCAGTTGATGACGGGTTGATTCTCCCTTTGAACCGGAGCGGCACCGACTCCAAGAGGTGATAACAGGAATCTTTTGAAGTGCAACAAAGAGGCCTTTTGATTTCCTTTAACCAAATCATAATTCCATAATAGGCTTTGCTCCTCTGCTAATGAGAACACCAAGAATACAGAGCAGGTAAGTGTCATCTGGTGAAACAATGGAACTAAAAATAGGAAGAAGAAAAAAAAAGAGCATTAAAAGAACGTTTTCTCAATTATCTCACGGATGCATGGCGTGGCTCATTGTTGCTGAGGGTGTCTGTCAGTCTGGGGGTGCAGTAACGGGAGATGAACAGATGGGATGCCCACTGTTCGAAGCAGGAGCTCTGCCAAAGTGAGCAGACTGGTGGGTGAATGGAAGCACGGAGGGAAAGAAACAAGTGGAAGGCGTGACAGCAGACGAGTGCTGAAAACTAGTCAGTTATGAAAGGCGATCCCCAATAAGGAAACAAATAAACAGCAACGATTGAGTTTTGCAGAGTACGTAAGTTGACTTTGATTTAAAGGGAAATTTATGTTTGAAGTGATGTTTATCAGACGGTTAGATAGTTCCGAACTTATCAGCTTTGAAAATAGAGCATTGGTTGTTTCTCTGCTTTGACACGCCTGATTTGAATAAATGATGATCAACAGGCTGCAGAACTTGGAGACCTGCTGAAAAGCAGGGTAACACCTGATGCGTGCAGGATAGTGGCCCTCCAAGACCAGGATTGGGCACCACTGACCGGCTATGCTAATAGCTACCTTACCATTTTATTTATAAAGCACTTGAAACAGCAACAAGGCCAACCAAAGTGCTGTACAACAAAACAAGCAAAGGACACAGGATAAAATACATACAGAGGTAAATATAACTAAATGACTAACATTGCATAATACAGACAAATAAAATTAAACCACACAGCATAAAAAAGCCAGGGAATAAAACGAGACTTAAAAACAATGAGGGGGAACCTGTCTGACATGCAGTGGTAACTCATTCCACAGTTTAGGACGTGCAACAGAGAAAGCCCCGTCACCGCTGAGCTCAAAACGAGTGACTGGAACCAATAAAAGCGTCTGGTCTGCTGACCTCAGAGCGATGTGGGACATATGGCTGCAGCAGATCAGCGAGAGAGGAGTGGCCAGAACTGTTCAGAGATAATTTAAAAAAAAAAAAAACATACAGTACAATTTGAAATAAATGTGAAAATGAACCGGGAGCAAGTGAAGGGAGGCCAGAACTGGAGTAACGTGTTCTCTTTTGCCTGCACCAGTTAAGAATCGGGCTGCAGCATTCTGAACCAAAGCGCTAGCTAGCCAAACCAAAGCATATTTTATGAATTTATTTCATTTTTACACTTTTCCTCCAAAACGACATACCTGGATGAAAGACTGCTGCCTCAGCCAATATTAAATCACTTCACATAGCATGATATTTTTTCAACCCAACGCTGGTGTTACTGTTCATCTGGTGAACAAGACAGATCCTTGAACTATAAGGATCTGTGATGGGAAAATGTCACCCAGGTTTTCTTTGTAGTCATCACTGACCATTTTGTATCGTGATTATACAACTACAGGCAGCTGGAGGAGGCAGAGCGGTCATCTGTCAATCAAGGAGTTGGTTGTTTGATTCTGATTACCCCCGTCATGTGCCTAAGAGTCCTTGGGCAGGACAACAATCCCCAGTGTATCCCTGATGCGGAAACTGGTGTATGTGTGAGTGAATGTGACATGGAGTAAAGGAGCTATGAGTTGTCACTGGAATGAGTGCTTTTTATTTACGATTATCCCTATTAGAGTACTTTATCATGTGCAACATAGTACTATGAGGAAGGAAGGTAAAACATATACACAAACAAACCCCAAGTGGTTTATTATTAATATGAAGGTATTACTGATTATTTCAGTGTGCAAGACTTCGTGTGCAAGTGAAGAGATTAGTTTTACATAAAAAAAGCTAAATATGCAAAAATGCGCAATCACAAACTAAAATTCCCAGGTTTGATCCCCGGTCACTGCATACCTTGTGGTGTCTCTGGAGCACACCTCATCCCCAAATTGTCTTATTGAGATGGAGTGTGTTTGGTTCTCTTATTGTGAAGGAGTCGAAAGTTGAAGATATGTCCTTTGATGTTTGAGGCTGAGAAAATAAAGACTGCATGGCAGACTGGTCAAAGCAAAGCAGCCTTGTTATTTTGGGGTTCTTTAAAGAACGATCCTACAGCGATATCAAGCTACAAGTTTATTTTAAATTAGCTGTAACTTCACAAGTGATGAACACTTGATGTTTAGATAGATTTGGGCTTCCCTCATTGCATCAACCTTCTGCACGCCATCCAGTCAGAGAACAGGTCTATAAAGTCTTCCCTCAACAGTTTAGAAATTTTATAATTAAATCCATAAATCCACTCTATATACTTTGGTCTTCTCTGCAGAACCAGGGCTTAATTTGAGCTGGATCCTACCGGAACAGGATCCAGAAACTCTTATTTTGACAGGGTGCATTCTGGTAACTGTTTGTGTGGATCCAGTAACTCTCAGACTGACTAAAAGTTATGAACTGCCTTGAACAAATAAAAACCTATACTGGATATGTAATCTGAAAAAAACAAAACAAACAAACAAACAAAAAAAAAACGTAAGGACTAATTTTAAACGTAACACAAGCTTCTTAATATCACCTACGAGCTGTCCCTTCAAGTAAGCATTTCCACTTCTAGCCTTAAAAAAAAAATCTCCGCCCCTAAAATACAGTCATGGGCAATTAAATTATAAACACAAATAAGTAAACAGTACTAGTAAACTGCAAATCAATTTCAAAGTTTGAGGTGGGTCATTAATAAAATTTAGATTTATTAAAAATATGAGAGAAAAGTTTGACGGGTAATCATGTGACGTACGTCACTTATCAAAACAACGGCGCCATTTTGTCAAAATAACAGCGAGCAAAATGTCAAAAAGACAGTTCAATTTACTTTCATAAAACATAAATAAAAAGACCTCGTACAACTAAACAGAATAGAAGCCCATGAAGACCGTGCAATGGTGCTTGAGTGAAGCAGAGCATGCTCTACTCACACAAGGGGAGCTGTTGGTCAGGCTACTTCTTGCTGCTCTCTAAAATAGTTATTGAATCAAGTGTTTACTTATGTTGATAAACAGATGTTTAACAACCTGTTAAAATACACCAGAATGCAGGAAAGGACATTTACTTTATTCAAAATTTCTGGCATAATTTGGTTTACAGTAAAACAGGGTTAAATAACTTGTGAGCCAGAAAAAAAGTAAAATAAACTGCAGATAATTCATGCACATGCTCTGTTTTGGCACCTTCAAATGCCTTTAGATGTAATTCACCACACTTTAGTCCAAAGCAGAGTCAAACCCAAACTAGTGCTGAATGTAAAACTATAAAAGGAACCGATACGAGAGCAAAGTCTGATTAAGAGATGAAGAAATCGCAGCCAAATGTGAAGGCTGCAGACATTCGAGATAATTACACGAAACAGACAGACGCATGATGAGATGTCAAGGATGATGGACGATAGATGTAGAATGTCAGACACCTTCGTGATTTAACCAGCCTTCAATCAAGGAGGGAAATGGAGGATTTGAAACCATGAAATGGGAGTGGTGGGAGAGGGGGACTTGAGATAGATGGACGATGGAATGACAAACGGTGGACGAGGGCGATGTGAAAAGCTGAGCTGTTGAAGAATAGTGGGGCGATTAAAAGATGGAGCATGGTGGAGAGAGACCGTTTAAGACAATAAACTAGAAGAACATGAGGAAAGACACGTCTTACATGATCACTTTTATATTTTCTTTTTCTTCATTTCTTTCATTAAAGGAGGAACTTATAGACTGAAACAAATGTTTAGTTAGACTGTTAGTCAAACATTCAGGAGGAGGACGTAAGACATTGTATAATGAGAATGAAATGACAATATCCAGACTGACACTGACCCCTCCAGCCCATGCATCAGGAGGGGTAGAAGCCAACATGTGGCGCAGAAGTTGAGAAAGAGACATGAAAGGATGAGTAATTAAAGTGTTGACAGACTGTTTAAGCGCAGCGGGCACCTGATGAGCAGAACAAACTGTAACCACGGCAACCACTGGAGACAGATGGAGGGCTGGGGTTCATTTATTTATTATTTTAGGATCAGGAGATATACGGGAGGAGAGAACCAAATGTGAAAATGGAAGTGAGGCCCCCAGGGGGTGTCACTGAGTACACGAGGAGAGGGATGGAAGAAGAAAACTTAAAGTGAACGCAGGAGCATTACAAGCCTAGAATTGACCTCAGAGTCAACTCTGTTAGTAAAATATCATTGGCGATTGCTTTTATGTCGGATGCCCTACCTGAAAACCACAGACCACCGAGCTGACATCTAGGGCACCTGGGGGAGCAGATGGGGGTTAAGGGCCTTGCTCAAGGGCACAGAGTGGGTGGGGCATATGGATGGAGGCATGTGTGGGTGTTTCCACCTTTTCATCCACATTTTTGATGTTGACCCACTATTTGACATATTTTAACATTTTTCAATTGTAGTAATTGGATGCAACTCTACAACCAATAAACTGTTGGCGTTAACCCAATCCAAGATGGCCACCACCAATACTGCTTTAACATTAATTTTTATAGCTACTGTCTGAGATAAAATTTGGTTTGATAGCTGCAAGGAGTCACATACTCTGAGCACGTCTCACAATGTCGCACGAGATTGAAATTTAGTTTAACCAAAGACCAAGTCAGACTTTTGTTTAGGAACCTGCGACTAAGAAAAGATGCTGGATATCTAACTTGAGTTAATGTTTCTGAAATTGACCCTTAGTTTAAAAAAAAAGTTTTGATTTCGTCCCCCTTTTGTAAATGAGTTTGACACCCCTGGTCAAGAACAAAGTTTGCTGAGGCCATTTTTTTATACTTCACAAGAAACTCAAGCGCAGAACTACTGGGGAGTCTTTGGAGGGTCCTCCTATTGCAGGACTGGTTTCCTCCTGTCAGATGAACATGTTTAGCCTGTGCAAATTTGTTGTGCAAGTAATGTAACCATTATGACAAATACTATATGTGCAACTTTTAGACTTCCTCTCTCCACAAAGTAGCCATCCCGTGTATATTTATATGCCCTTAAAGACTTGTGGTTTAGACTTGAACCTTAGCCAGGGGCTCTTCAAAACTATCCATTGTACAAACTTTTGCACCAGCAGAAATACGGGAATGTTAACATTTCCGTATACCGATGACAAAAGGTAGACACCACCGTAGAAAAAGTTTTGTTGAGATGTGTTGAGAACAAGCTACTAGCTTAAACCAGGGCTATGAGCTTAAAAATATATATAAAAAATCCATTGGCATGAGGAGAAAATGTTCGCTTCTTGTTAAGTATGTAGCATCTATCCATCCATCTTCTGCTTATTCCAAAGTTGGGTCTTGGGGGCAGCAGCTTGAGCAGGGAGGCACATACATCCCTTTCCAGCTCTTCTGGGAGGACCCCAAGATGTTCCTAGGCCAACCAAGCTATTGTCTCTCCAACATGTCATGAGTCTTCCCGAGGGTTTCCTCCCAGTTGGACATGCGCAAAGCACCTCCCTAGAGAGACGTACAGGAAGCATCCTTACCAGATGCCCGAACCACCTCAACTGGCTCCTCTCGATGCGAAGGAGCAGTGGTTCTACTTAGAGTCTCTCCCAATTAACTGAACTTCTATCCCTATCTCTAAGGGAGAGTACAGGTACCCTGTGGAGGAAACTCATTTCAACCGCCTGTATCCACAATCTCATTCTTTCAGTCACTACCCAAAATTTGTGACCATAGGCGAGGGTAGCTCAGCGTAGCCGCCTTACAACTATCTTGAAAGGCGGTGGTAGCAATGCATTATTTAAAAGAATAAAGGAGGTAGAAATAGATATTGTGCTTGGAAAGGAGCTGTCAAGCTTGCGTTTTCTTCGATCCATACCCTGTGCATCTGCAGACTCACATGTGCTCGTCTGCATTCTAAATATTGTCAGCAGATGCAGTGGGCTGAAGATTTTCAAGCGAATCACGCTGCAGAATCCAGCGTGGGTGATGACAGTTAGAAGAAAGCAGCTTGTAGTTGGAGTCTCTGTCTCCGTCTGCATCAGGATTTGCATACGGCACGCAGAAATCAACAAACTCGAGGGAAACCCCGCAGGACCGCTGCAGTGCTGCATTGTTTTGTTTCTATTAATGTCACACATCAAGAAGGGGGGAAAACAGCTCTTTGTGTTAAGTTCCAGAGCAAGTTGTGATTCATTACGGCTGACAGAGGCTTCTGATCAAACACGCGAGATACTAACAAGCCTCAGCCGAGGCATCGTTTACAAGGCTCTCGATATAACGCCACAGGCATCTTTCTCAAAGGATGTTCACGTTACTCCCAACTCTTATCGCCGAGGTTCGGTCGTCTCTCTGCATCCCTTTGTTTTGCGGCGGGCGAAGATGTGACGTTACAGAAAAGACTACAGAAAATAAACAAGAGACAAAACGCATTGATGATTGTTTGTGAACGAGTGTGCGCCGAATCAATACATCCATTATCGTGAGTCTTAGGCCCTGTTTGTTTGGCATTGACCTACTGTGATGAATGCAGAGCGCTGATTGGGTAATTGTTCTTGTACTCGGGAGTCCCCCCCCTGCCCAGAAAGCGGGAACCCTGCTGAATCATCAGGCTGCACGCACATAAACACGTGTGCCGCTCCGCCAAACTGCATCCTGTCAAGTCAGCCAATCAGGGTCCATATAATTGGCACCGCAGGGTTTCTGAACGGGCAGGAAATGATATTCAGAGGTGGGGTGTTTGTGTGTTTTCTCGCAGTCTGTGTTTGAGCTATGTAAACATTTACAGGTGCACAGAACACAGCACACAATCACCCACTAAAAATATGGCAAAGCTGCAGAGAAAGCTGTTATGAAGAAATGATGAGTAACAAAAAAGCAGCATGACAGGAAATTATCCAACTAGGACAGAGTTTTTAAGAGATAAAACGAGCTTTAAGTGGAGAAGATCAGGTAGAGAAGGGGGTCAGGTGATTTGCATTAAGCGTTATATTCTGTGATAAGCAGAAAGAAGAACTGGTGGACGTAGAGTTGTGTGAGTAAAATATTGTCTGACTGAGGTAGTGTCTCAGGTAGAAACAACCGTTTTTTTTAAAGTGTAAAATAAACTAATAAATGTATATCACCCGCCACCTTGTAAGCCAAAATTTTAAAGTAAGACCTTGTGCTCAGAGCAGTGTTTCCCTTACTGTTATCCAAGGAGGGCACCCCAACACGTCAACAGAAGCAATCCCTCTGCCTACCAAAATGTCCTTCACCCACAGCTCCACCTTCGCATCTGTATTTTGCGTCTGACATTTTTAATTTTTATTTTTTACATCTTTAGTGTGGCTGCGCAACAGACACGTTAGCTAAGATACTACAGCCATAGTGCTACGCTTCTTTAACGCATCCTACACAGCTAGCATCCTACACAACTAGCATCCTACACAGCTAGCATCTTACACAGTATCAATTCAATTCAGTTTATATATACAGGTTGTCCGCGGTTTACGGCCAAGATCCGTTCTAACGGCTTGGCTGTATACTGATTTAGCCATATACCGGATACGCCCGTATACGCGGCCGTATACGCGGATTTTCGGCCGTAAAACGAAACCGAAACTAAACGGCGATCGGTAACGTCTTTT
>JARVLU010000001.1:22229474-22251279 GCA_031762415.1 Simpsonichthys santanae
CGCGGGCTGCTACACCTACAAAGGTGTTAACAATAACGACACTGCTAGAAAACTGATTTAGTTTAGCTACAGAACTGATGAACTATGAAGTAAGAAATAATCTAAAACAGATATGAATTATATTTTAAACTGTTTTTATTGTTTATAATCGTACTGGTTACCGTTTGTGGACTTAACGCAACACAGATCTCGCTCGGCTGCAATTTGTTTTACCATTCAAGATGACACAGTTCAAATGAAAATCAACTGATGTTCTTTATTTACTATAATAAGAAATAAAAAAAAATACTTTAACGGTTTGAGGCAAACAGGAGTTTGAACGGGGGTGGGTGGGTGGGGGGGTGTATACAGTTTGACTCCTCATACAAAACTCTGCACAAACATAAGAAGAAAGAGCCACTTATTTACTACGGTTCACTGCTCGAGTGTTTCTCGTGCAGCATCTTCTCATTCAGCATCTCTGTGGTTCAATGATTCCCAGTCGGTGATAAATCAGAGCAGGAGGAGGGTGTTGGTGGTGGTGGTGGTGGGTCACTCTGCCTTCTGGTTTTCAGCCCAGCATTTCTTGCGAACATAAAAGAACGAGTACGGGCAAGAAAATAAATAAAAACAGTAGTACCGAATGTGTTGCATTCAACGTCCATGGGCATATCCATAGAAATGGCTAGGACAAGCAAAATCCTTGTATAACATTTGACCTTGACTTGTGACCTTGACGGTGGAGATAACACACTCAAAACTACGCCTAGTGATAATGCAGGTGCTTTTCAAGTTTCATTATATTATCTTGTGTGGATCACAAGTTATGGGCAGGACAAGAGAGCATTTAAAGCAGATGTGGGCAACTTAAGGTCCGGGGGCCAAATATGGCCCTTGGACAATCTTCATCAGGCCCCCAATATCCTTAGTTAAAAAAAAATAAAATAAAATAAATAAAAAAAGATATAAAGCCCAGTAATTTACCAATGAGACTGAAGGAAATTAAATTAAATATCTCACAGGCACTCGTAGGTTTGAAAACATTTCAGCAGTTTTGTCCTCCCTTCACTGGATCTCTGTACGTGTCACAATTGATTTTAAAATTCTACTGTTGACCTTTAAGTGCATTAATGACCTTGGTCCATCATAACTGTCTGACCTACTTCAACCATATGTTCCTTCTCGGGTGCTGAGATCATCTGATCAAGCTGCTTTTAGTTGTTTTTTCAGTCAATGGTCCTAAACTCTGGAACAACAACTCAGGAACGTGTAATAGATGTGACTCATTTATGTTTTTTTGCACTTTATTAGACATTTTTGGACTGATGCAACGTTTACAGCAGAAAATACGGCATATACCATAATGCATCAGTCGTTCGACCGGCGTACAAACAACAAATTTCTTCATGATTTTCAGATAAATAACTTATGTGACTCTTCACTGAAATTCATTAACGACTGGGCTGCTCATCTGCAAACCTTAAAACTGAGCCGGACTTCAAAGCCTCAGACGATTTGATGTTTTTTCTCAAAACGACAGCGCGAGCAGAAAACAAGTCGTTTTTCTTTTGAGTGTCGCCACGTTCCAAGATTATATTCACGTTTAAGAAGTTCACTTTAGAGAAGGTGCCGGAGCCAAACAGTCAGAAATGCTCCACAGCTCTTGTCCCCGTTTGAAAATGTTCCTTTTGAAGATAGAAGCAAACGTTTCTCTCAGCTGAATAAAAATGACCAAAGTTTTCACGGTTTTTATGAAGGATGACTCAGAGCTGAACGACGTAAATAAGACAAAACACTTTTTTTTTTAAACAAACCTGTGCACAGTGCTCCAGGAATGGAAGACTTTATTAATCTTGAGAAAGTGGATTCAGAGACAGACACTCCTCATTATACATGCACAGAAGCAGAACCAGGTTTGGTTTTTGTTTTACTCTCCAACATGATAGAACTTTGGGGTGGGGGGGGGGGGTGGTTATTTGAGCGAAGCATTTTAGAAGAACTCCTGTAATTGTGTGGAGTCCTGCTGTGATGACGCACCAGTCTTTGTGTTTCCAAGAGAACAAACTTCTCCGCTTTCCCATTTCTTTTTTTAAAAACATTTTATCTCAGGTTCAGTTAAGTTCAGTCTTACTCTTCTATCGGGATGAGAATATAGATTCCAGCATGGATAGAAAAAAAAATAAAGAATAAAAAAAACACGACTCACTTCTGTCATCTTTAGGCTTTTTTCAGACGTCCACACGTTGGACGAACGATTGCAACACTGCACCGTCTCCAACTGTTGGGTCTTTGTACCTCCCACTAAAAATAAACGCCAATACTTCAGCACAAGTAAACAAACGGAGCGTTTTTATCTCAGCACTTCTTCTGAAGAGTGTTGAGAAATAAACTGGTCCGTGCTCAATGATCCAGGTAGAAAAACCCAACAATGTTGACTCAGGTCTTCTGGACAGTTTTAGTTGAAACTACTCCCATAGTGCAACAATGTTCAGTCAGGTCATCTTGATTTTTGTTTTTTTGTTTGTGCTGAGACGTTTCGTCCTTCATCCAAAGGACTTCTTCAATCAGAGGAAACACCAAACAAAACTGATTCCCACATTAGCAGCATACTCTATAGTAAAACAAACAAACAGTTTGCTGGTGCCAAGATGGCCTCCGGGCCTTTTGAAGAAGTCCTTTGGAAGAAGGACAAATAAATCCTTTGGATGAAGGATGAAACATCTAAAAAGAATCAGTCCAGATGACCTGACTGAATTTTGTTGGATTTTATACGTTAATTATTGAGCATGAACTTTGGGGACTCAAAGGTTTAAACAGCAGAACTTTGAAGCTAAACTGTTGTTAAAAGCCTTCAACAGTCCAACTGTTGTGAAGAAGCTCCAACGTGGGGATGAAGCAAAGTATGTTCATTTCACATCATGTGGCTGAAAATCACAAATAACTTCAAGGGAATTCAAATCAGAGCGACATCGTGTTTTAAAAACTCTTGTGCCCGACTGACTTCAGGAGACCAGTTTTCTTCAGAGTTTGCACCAAAACATGTGGATGATGAATGGGTTAAAGCAGAGGACCGTCGCCCAGGGAGGGGGGCTTCACTTCTAGTCAATGCTGACCTATTTCTGGTCTGCTGGAAACGTGCGCGTTTGGCCTCGCTTGTCAAACGGGACGAGCCGGGTGCAGAGAGGTGAAGAACAGAACGGCGACGGCGTTAAAAATTCAGCTTTTTTTTTTCTTCACTGATTTTTAACCGTCATTTTCTTCATTCATAACTCTTTTTAGCTGCCCCTTTAACTTGGACCTTTTTGTCTCGTCCTCTTCCTTCCGTCTTCCCATTTCTCCCACCGCCATGATGGCGTCGCCTCAGTCATATTCAAGGCGAATCTTTTCTCTAATCAAATGCGCACTCTTCCCCCACCCCCCAGCAGTGATAGATGGCGGCCTTCACCTGTTTTTCGCCTTTACATATTTCTACGCTCGTCTCCTTAACGACACATTCGTCCCTCGTTGCTTTACTTCTCACGCTTTCTTTCACTCTTCCTCAGCTGTTTATTCTCTTCCATCCTCCATCTTATGAACTCTCTGAATACGTTAACGTTGCATTGGTTTTTACCCCTTGTTTTGGCGTTTGCGATAATTCTGGTTGACTAAAGAGGACAATAAGGCAGAAGAGCAATAGTATCAAAAGGATGAGTGGGCTTACAGTACGCACGACAGCTGCAAGAAGAGGCGATGTGGGCGTTCTTTTGTTTCTTGCCCGGAGAGGAAAAAGTGTGTGTGTGTGTGTGTCGGCCTCTCTATAATTATGAGTGTGTGGGAAGACTGTGTTGGTACGCTTGTGGTCGTTTCAGTATGCTCACCTTATATCGAGGGCCTGGAATTATGAGTGAGAGCACTTTCTGGAAAGACAGTGATTGAAGGGATTGTGCGAGTGAGAGACGCTGCTTTGAGATTTGATTTGAGATGGAAAAAATAATGCAGCAAAGCTCGAGTGCATTAAAAAAAAAAAAAAAAAATCTCTTCAGTTTTCTATAAACTTGTAGTCCAGCAGTAACATTTAAGACAGTGCAGTATTTGGTGTCAGCAGTTCATCTTTTTTTTGGTTTGTTTTCATGACTGAAGCCCCACTGCGGTCCAACTCACAGCCCAATAAGATCCGTGGATTATCGTGCTCGTGATAAGTGGCTTTCGAGAGCTAATACAAATCCCCTTGTTTATAAACACTGCAACATTCCTTTAAGTCGATTAAGAGCTAATGGCATTTGTGGGTGCCCGAGTGGATGCACAAATACACAAGGCGATATGAAGATCTGTATATTTATATGCAGATATACACGCACACATACACGTGCAGTTTATTAATGTCATTAATCATGCCTGGCGTTTTTGAGGGCCTGCCATTTATAATGATTGAAAGAGAGAGGGAAAAAAAAGTATTGCATACGTAACATACAGCCGTAGAATAGTCCCTCAATACTTTGTGGTTCGACTTTCAGGGACTCACTCTTTCACTGGTTTTTAATAAAAAAGAATGTACACAAAACACGATTGGCTGATTGATGGAAGGCAACTAACCAGAGCATTGTGCTGAGGGGCGGACTGGCCATCAGAAGTACTGGGGCATTTTCTAGTGGTCTGGCCCACTTACGACAAAGACTCCCCTCCTTTCTCTTTCTGAGGCAGTCAGACTCAGAAAGAGAAAGGAGGGTGAGGTCTGTCTTTCCCCATCACTGCTGTGGGCGCTTCAGTGAGGCGGATACCAGAGTGAGTGGCATGGACTGTTTATTTAAAATAATCAAGCGCGACCCGAACTGAGCCTTTAGTCCCCATCAATGATCACTGGGCCGGCCAGGCCACCGGGAAATGTCCCGGTGCTCCTGATGGCCAGTCCACTCACTTGGGCGCTGATTGGCTCAGTAACCGTAGCATCAGTCTGTCTGCTCTCTTTCTGTGCTCTTTTAGAGAATTTAGAGAGTTTAGAATATTGTTAAGAACATTGCAAGAGTGTGCGAAGGGTTTATTAAGCCTTAAATATATATGAATACAAAAATAAATATAACGTCCCTATTTCACAGATTTTCACCTATCGCGAAGGCGTCTGGAACATAGCTCCCGTGATAAGTGAGCTACTACTTTATACAGCAAAGCAATAGCAGCAAGAGGCAAAGACCTGGTAGGATCATTGAGCTTGATTTGTGACTTTGACCTTAGAGTTGGGGGATGAAAAGATTGCGCAACACGGCGTTAGTAATGAAGCATGTGTGTTTAAAGTTTTGTTAAATTATCTTGAGCGGGTCAGAAGTTATGGGCGGGGCAAAGAAAGTCTAAGGATGGAGATCATTCCATAATACGTCCACCTTTTGACGGGAGTCTAAAAAAAATGGAGCTCAACAAGCAAATGAAACCATTGAGTCCATTAGGTCTTCAGTGTGAACTATAATAAATATTTTAGGCACATTAGAGCTTTTAAGTCTCTGAAGCTTCTCCTGAATGCTCGAGCTCAGAATGTGCTTAAAAGTATCCAAGAGAAACCCTTAACTGGATGTTCGGACCATTAGCAGCTACGCTTTCAGCTGGTCTCGCGCCCTCGGAGCGATTTATTTGGCGTTTAAACCTTTCACAATAGGAGGAAGCGTAAGGTGCATCCTCACATCATGCTTTGCTTCAACACTGGGGGGTACAGAGCGGTTTCTCAACCCTCTCCAACGCTTTTAGCTCATGTTCTCACTCCATACTGCCTCTCTGCTCTCCACCCGCCTGCTTCCTGCTCTCTGGAGGGTAAAAGGTTCATGCAGGGAAGGGGAGCAAGAGGTTTCTCAAAATAGACGTTAGCAGGAGATGCAGCTACAGTAAATATGCCAAGAAGCTCAAACCACCAACAGAAAACACAGTTACAGTCAAAAAACCAACTAAATATCTAAAATATGCTTTGCTTTGATATCTGAAGACTAATTTATAGTTGTTGCCTTGTAAGATCAAGACCAAAATAGTATTTTTGTTGGCTACAAGCTTTAATCGTATTGCTAATTCAGCAGCCGGCTCTGGAGAAGACTATGCTTAACGTTGCGCTAATCCTCCCAAAAGGTTCACACGAATGCACGTTCAACGAGCCGTGCGGTTTAGTTGATGCTTGCGAATTAAACGTGGACGCCCTGGCAGCCGATCTCAACGACGGCGCACACGCGCAGATGCGTGCGCAGGTCTGCTGCACCAGTACAGTGTGTAAGATGAGATTTTATTGATTTGAAACGAGGGAAAGTTGGAGCACTGCAGCAGCACGGCGGGCAGAGGAAGGAGGCAGGGAAAGATAAGGGGAGGGAAGATAATCGGAATTAAAAAGTTTTGCAGAACGATCGAGAGCAATGAAGATACATTATATTAAAAAAATCAAACCGTTAAAATAAGCATTTTTAACTAGTGATGCCGTTTCAAACTGAAACAGATGAGAGATTTGCATTAGTATTGAAGCAGGGATCTGTTGGAGCTCATTTGCAATTAAATGGACGTGCATTAAGACAGATAATCTGGTTCTAAAAAGTACTTTTTAATCAATTTTAAGTAACTGACTGAGAACCAGAAGCAGAACATTTTAAGAGGGCCGAAGCTCTCAGAATGTGAAGAAACTTTGTAGACGTAGGGCAGTCGACTCAGTACCCGAAAGTTCCAGGTTCGATCCCCTGCCGTTCCAACATGTCATGATGTCTCTGAGGGAGACACTTGATCCCTAGTTGCTCCCGGGGCCCTTACATAGCTGCCCACTGCTCCGCCTGGGTGTATGTCAGGTGCGATGGGTTAAATGAAGAGAACCAAATTTGCCTTGTATGGGAACAGACAATGATGACAACACATAGCACTTTACTACTACTTTTTTTCAGGGTTGAACACAACAAGTCATCCTCCTCCACCTCACACTGTCCTCTGCATCCTCTGCACTCACTCCAGCTACCTACATGTCCTCCCTAACTGCATCCATATATCTCCTATGTTTCTGCCAGTTGCATTTCTAACATCCTTCAACCAATATACCCACTGTCTCTCCTCTGGACATGTCCAGACCATCTCAGTCTGGCCTCTCTAACTATCTCCCAGTTGATCGACCTGTGCTGTACCTCTGATGATCTCATTCCTAATCTAATCCATCCTTGTCACTCATAAGGAGAAGCTCAGCATCTTCAGTTCTACCACTCCCAGTTCTTTCTTCTGTCTTTCTGTCAATGCCACTGTCTCCAGACCATACAACATAGCTGGTCTCACCACTGTCTTGTAAACTTTGACCTTTGCCGATGCCTTTTTGTCACAAATCACTTTTGAAACTTTTCTCCATCCACTCCATCCTGTCTGGACTCTTTATCACACTCCCCATTTGCACCTTTGTGACCTCTGCTCCTTGTAGCCTCACTGTTCCACCTCCTCCTCCTCATTCACACATGTACTCTGTCTTACTTTGGCTGACTTTCATTCCTCTTCTTTCAAGTTCATACCTCCACATCTCCAAGTTCTCTTCCACATGTTCCCTGTTCCCACCACAGATCAGAATGTCATCTGCAAACATAGTCTACAGGAGCTATGCAGAGATGAAGTTAAAGAAACTAACTAAAGTTCCTTAAAATAATGCCAACGTTTTTAAAGGTTTCCTTCCATCTGTTGGAGCTCAGAGCATGTTGGGGATGACTGCCAGCTACACTAGATTTTAGCTCAGTAGAAGTAAAACTGCCCAAGTTGTAGCCATTCTTGTGTTTGCTAAGATTGAATAGCTGATCAGCCATCCTAAATCAGGTTGATAGTAAAGACGGAACGCCTTTTAGTTCACCTGGTCGTGTTCTTGTGTAGAGAAACGTTACAAAATGTCACTTGACGAAGCGACTCCCTGAACAATCCCTTTTACAAAACTGCAACAATCAATTAGATTCATTGTGGAAAAGAAGATTTAAGACCGGGTGTGGAAGGAGAACAGGAAGGAGGAACAAAGATCAGAAGGGTGAGTGGAAATGAATTGGACAGGTTGCTATCCATCTTTCTGGGTCAGATTGATGAGCGAGTGAAGAGATCCGTTACAACTTTGTGAGCGCGAGCGTTAGAAAGCTTCGGCACCGCACTCTACGGCTGCAAATGAGATCTTAGAGCAATATGTGAGGTGGTGAGGGTGGGGATGCAGAAGAGTATGATGGAGAGGTGGGGGCGGGGGGTTAGTCTGCAGGAGCGAGGAAGAAGTAAGGGAGAAAAAATGACTGTAGGGATAATCAAGTGATAAAACAGATGGGGAGGAGAGACGGGGCGAGCAAGCAGATAAATGAAGGGGAGAGTGAGGGAGAATTGTATCTGAGCATAGGAGAGAATACAACGATCATGTGTGGCACATCGGCTCCGGGAGTGAGCGTGCACGTGCAGTGGCAGGAAGTGGGAACAGAATACGAAAGGAGACGTGGAGGTCGGCAGCAGAGTCAGCAAGCGACGGAAAGACAAAAAGACGAGAGGTGGAAAGATGGCGAGGAGGAGCCGTGACTGATAACATTGTCGTACGCAGGTTGCCTCAAGGGCAGAGGAGGCCGAGAAAAGAAAGGAGGAACGAGACAAAGAAAGGGAAAAGTGGAAATTTACAGGGGGGCCAGAGGCACGAACGGCTGTAAGATGGAAGGTGAGCAAGGATGAAGAGACAGCAGAAATACAGAAGTGCAGGTAGACGGAGGGGAGGCGAGGAAACGACGCGCCGCATGACTAATAAAGTCAAAGACGCGGAGGTGGGGGGGTTAAAACTGAGCAGCCGTGCTGTGAGGAGAACGATGCGAGGGGCTTTCACCAGGAGGAGGAAGAGAGGCAAACATACAGGATAGAAAGATGGACAGCAGGAGGATTTAAAAAAGTTAGAGTGAGGAAAATGAGGGCGGGGAGATGTTTAAGGACAAAACAATTAAAGCCTTCTACACATTAAATGGATAATTTTCACAGCTGACTTTTAAAAATCACAATAAAACACATTCTGATATAAACACACATATCTGAAGACGTTTTTATAAGTGCATCTGAGTTGACCAAGCCAACAGTTAGAAAAACGCTGACACAGCAGCCACACTTTCACACGCTTCACTGCGAGGAATCAACGCCAGCGTCAAGTGCAATGCATTCTGGGAAGTAGCACCGAACCTTGTAGCTACGGCAGGGTGACACTTAAGTGAGAAAACAGACTAAGTATGAATAAAAGATGACAGAAAGGCTAAATTAATCATGACAAGTTGTCAAAGGAGGCAAAGCGCTAGTTTTGACTAGCTGATTGACAGGTCCTTGCCCTCGAGGGCCACTATACTTCAAGCTTTAATTGTTTTCCTGCTCCAACACACCTGATTCAGGTGCAACAACAGGAAAAAAGGCTCAGATTTACCAGCTTTTCTCCAGCCTTGAACATTACCTTGTGAATTTGGCGTCAGGAAAGTCTCACAAATCACCTTCACAGGTAAACTCAGCTGTGCTCGTGTTATGGTTTAGGCCTAAATGGATTTTTCAAACAATGTGCTCTTGTTTCCCACCATTCCCACCACATGCATTGGTGGCCCTGAGCAAGACACCTAATCCCTGATTGCTCCCTGGACGCTTGCATTGCTGCCCACTGCTCCACCTGGGTGTATCTCAGGTGTTACGGGTTAAATGCAGAGAACTAATTTCACCATTGCATGGGAACAGACAATGGTGAAATTAGTGGGAGTGGTGGCGCAGAGGTTAAGAAGGTGAGCTTGTGATCGGAAAATTGCTCCACACAGAGGGCTGTGGTAGCTCGGTGGTCTGTGGTTGTGTTAGGGAGTCTGAGCCGGGAGGTAGGCCTTCGGTCCAAGATAAGACCAGCAGGGGGAGACAGCTTCGTGCCGTGACCCAGATTTGAACTGGGGTTGCTGCGGGTACAGCCAAGTTGCACTATCACAATGTCATGATTTTAAAAAAAAAGGACAAATGGACACAAACACCAAGGAGTAAACAGCTGAACGCTGACCTGAACTAAAGCACCTTGTTCTTACTATACCAACTAATGTTTGCCAAGAAAGATGCCAAACGATATTTTCCAATGCCCTTTTACTTCACAACATTGTATACATATACTGTATATATATATTTTGCATTTTAATACTCATGCCTCTGCAGGGGCTCAGGAGACTTCCAGCATCAATTGTCCCGAGGACAGGCTGTCACTACAGGCTTGTCCCACACACAAACACCCACGCTCTTCTGCTTCAGGCATTTTCACCCTTTTTTCTCCCACAAACTGATGACACTACACATAAGGAAATATCTATACGTGGCACGATTGTTAAGATGGAGCGCATCTTTAAGAGTTGCTAGCTCTATTCAAATGGCTCTTCATGTTCGGGGAGACGATAATGACTAATTTGTGGGAAGTAAAAAGCAAAGCTGCGTTTGATATCTTACACTCGAGTCGTCATATCCTATCACCCTATTGACTGAGCATAAACATGACTGTTCTGCTCTTTATACTTTGCTTCATTTGAATAGCAGATGTGTTACAGGCAGATGTGGCTCAGTGGTTAGAGCAGTCGTCCCTTAATAGAAGAGTTGGGGGTTTGATTCCACTAGCAGTCACATGTTGAAGTGTCCCTAGGCAAGACAGTGAACCCCTCATTGCCTCTGATGTGTGTCCCATCAGTGTATGAATAGCACAGATTAGTCTACAGATTCAAAATAGCTTTGTAGAAATCTAGTAGAGTGCTGTATGCATTGGTAAATGAGGGCACAAGTAGTACTGTAAAGTGCTTTGAGTACCGGTACCTTGACTAGATAGAAAGGAGCTATATCAGTACAGTCCATTTACCATCCATTTTTCCATTTAAAAGTTCTGGCTGAATGTCTTGTTTCAAAAGAAAATGCATTTCCCACATAGGAATACATACCCGTAGTCTATTCCCATCATCGTACTGCTCATTTTGCTCCTTTTCTTTGATTTAAGAATGAATATTTAGGAGCCTGAGATAAAACGTATAATCGTTTCAGTCACTTGGTTCCTTATCTTTCAAAACAGAAAAGTAAAAAAATAAATAAAAATAAAACTGGGACAGTCTAATACGGAGCTCACATTCTGAGAATAGAAGGAAGCTAAAACTCACTACACATCAATGCCGCCTCAATATCTGAGATAGATGGCAAACGCTCTTCTAGTTTCACACGAAAAGCAAAGCTAGAATCAAATGGAAACTATTAGGTAGCAATTTGTGTCAAAGTGTAACAGTCAGGATGATGGATGGTTATGCCTGCATGTTGCTCCAAGTATTAGGCTGCATGTATTATATTGTGCATCAATTTATAATCCCACATTCTATACGGCCCCGCATAGAAACGCACCGTCTTCCTCCAGAGGGGCCCGTTCATCTTACTGACTCATGTCATCCCCACTTTCACCGCAGGTGAGACTGTTCGCGACAACCCCTGTCACACTCTCTGTATCCAGGTTACAGTTGCCATAACGACCGCCAGTTGAGTGGCAGTGACTCAGTTTCTGTGCCTAATCACCAACTCCCAAGTGTGTTTACAGGCAGATTTTAATGCAGAGCAGAGATTTGCAGAAGGATCTTTGTACGTATTTGACTGTGTCGGGCCTAATGAGACCTCCGGGCTTCTTTACTTTAGTGGAGTCGAGGCTGACAGACCTGTGACTCAATTCGCCTCTTGGGCCCAGAGTCTTAAGGAAAGGGCCGGATGATATAACACCATTCTAATCCCTCCTATAAGTTTCTAGGTAACCGTTACTATGGGGACTGACTGTTCAGCCTTCTAGGATGTTGCTAGGCAGTGACCTAGTGCTAAAGTGTGCGGCTGCAAATGTGCAGGAATTTCAAGAGCTTCTGTGCATTGTAAAAGTTTCCAGACCATCCCTAATATTTTTAGAGTTCACTTCCAAATATCCAGTGCCCTTAGTCCCTTAAAATGGCACCAATCAATTGTCCGACAGGCTTTCTGGGAGTCTTTCATTGGACTTCGACTGCTTTTTCATTAACTGCCCATCCAGTGGACAAGTGAAGGGCAAAGATCAGGTCCCAAAAAAGAAAAGACCAATCAATGAATTTTGTGTAAATGTCATGTCTTGGCCAGTACATAAAATTAGCTTCCGCCCTCCTTTTCCCCACAGTAAGCATTTGAAAAAGGCCATTAACCCTTCAACTGCTCCCTGGGTGCTTTAGATGGAAACCATTTGCTTCACATGTGTGATGGGAAATAGGCAGATAATTAATTTAACACATTTTATTATTATAAACCTTGACAAAGGACATAAGATATACATCAGTTGATCAGACTGTATGTTAAGTTTTTAACTAATAACCCAGAGAATCACCTTGTTGAGGCTACAATATTTTCTGTCTAAAAAAAACAATGACCTTTGTTTCTAATTTGTCTCCATTTGTACCTTTTCTCTGTGTCTCTTTAGGTCTGTGGATAGCCAGGCGATCTACCATGCTCGTCCCCCCACCCCTCCATCCCCGCAGACAAACATACCTGCCCCGCACACACCTCCACCCTAAGCAGGGATCAGAGGGATTCACCTTATCTTCCTTCTTTTCTTCATCCATACACTCTTTTTCTATTCTTCTCCCATTTTCCATTTCATCTTTATCCTCCTCATCCCATCTCTTGTATTGTGCCTGCCCGAGGACGACCAGGAAAACCTTTCCCGACTCTGTAACTTTCCCGGTGTTTCATTGGCTGACACTGGTCACATGCTGCCTGCTGCCTTCTCTGATCGGAGCAGGGGAGACGTGGGGCGTGGTTTCGGCCTGTCCCTTCCACTGCGTGTGCCGAAACCTTTCAGAGTCACTCAGCACGCTGTGCGCCGATAAGGGCCTCCTGTTTGTCCCGCCACACGTCGACAGGCGGACAGTTGAGCTGCGGCTGGCGGACAACTTCATAACAGAAGTGGGCGGGAATGACTTTGTCAACATGACAGGACTGGTTGACTTGACTCTGTCGAGAAACACCATCCACCACATCCGACCCATGGCTTTCTCTGACTTGGAGAGTTTACGCTCTTTGCATCTGGACGGTGAGCAGCAACGACCTTTGTGCCAAGAGCTGTTAGCCTAAATTGTTCATAATCAACTAACTCAACTGGGAAACTATCAAGTCAACTGAAAAAATGGTTGTCCTCTTTTCTCCTTAGGTAACCGCTTGACAACACTTGGTCCCAAGGACCTTTCGGGTTTGATCAACCTACAACACCTGATCGTCAACAACAACCAGCTGGTTAAAGTGTCTGTTGAGACTTTTGATGATTTCCTGCTCACTCTCGAGGACCTTGACATGTCTTACAATAACCTCAGGAGGTATGGACTCCGGTCTCAGGCATGCAAAAAAAAAAAAAATAAATAAATAAAAAAAAAATGGTTAGATCCCAAAACCAAGTAGCAAAATCCTGTACAATTGCCTAAGTTACAAAGACCATGAGAAAACATAAAAAGAAAATAAAAATAAATGCTGATGCTAGAACTGAAAGCTCAGAAAGCTGAATTACTTCTGATGTTATACGTTTCTTTCACTTCACTTTGGTTAAGATCCGATGAGGCTATTCTCAAGCTCACTCCTCTGTGAAAGACTGTTACTGCCAACGGTATATTGCTGTAGATACTGTATATGGTTCATTTCGCTCATCTCGTTATACGACAATGGAGACTCTTGCAGCAGGACTATTACCACGGACTAAATAGAAAGACTGAAGAATAATTATAGCCTCTTCCCTTTTCATATGGGCACACAATGCGGATGATTTCAGCAGCAATCGGCTGTCAATTGTGATTAAGATGTTTCAATTGTTCCCTGAACAGAAACACTTTGGCCTCGCTCAAGTCTCCGTCACACCTCGAGAAAAGTGCAGTTTCAGTGATGTGCAGAGGAGAAGCTCCCATTTGTAATGGTTATTGAAGAGTCTATTCTTGGTGTCAAAGAGTTGGTGTCATATTTAGTCATGGTTAATAATGCCCCAGAAACAAGTCGCATTGTGCAGGAAAAACAGAGATTGGAGTTATACCTCATAAAAATGGGTTGCTCATACTGCTTTATTAGTTTTTTGCTAAATTACCTAAATTATTGGTGAACTGCTCAATACAGCTTTATTGCAAACTAAATTGTTTGAATTATGTCAGGCTGTTTCTCCTAAAGCAGTGGCTGATAAAAGTCTTATCTTTAGTATTTATACTGTCTTGCAAAAACAAGCAAACAACAACAAGAAACTGTTTTAGGAGCAAGTATTTAGACAGAATAATATAGGCTACAACATCTCACTTATTGACTTTTCTCTTTTCACAATACAATTCACAAGCATAATGTGCAAATTTATTTCTCTCCCACAACTTATCCCCAGAGACATTTGCTCTACAGAAAGACGGTAATCATGTTTAGCAATCGGAGTCCACAGAGGAACGAAAACTGGTTTTGTTCTCTGAGTGGTATATTTTTCATCTACCAACATGTTTAAGATTGCTGTTGCATGATATCAAATTTATATTATGTCTACTCAGTACAAACTTCCACAGCGTTTTCTAATGATCCAAACCAACACTGAACAGTCAACCCTGTTTCTACATTTTCACATCATATTAAACCTTTTGGTTCTTGGCAGCAAACACTAAACAAAAAACTAAAGATCTAGTTGTGAAAGACAAAACAGGACAAAAATTGGAACGTAAACTCAATGCCACCTATTAACAACTATTCTTTATTCCAACCCTCAAGAAAAAAGCATGCAAAAATATAAACATAATTTGGTTTGAGTAAAAAGGGTTATTGCACTCTGAATAAGTGCCTTCTTATAGATAGTCTTCGTTGCCAGAGGAACCCTATAACACCTTCCTGAGCGCAGAGGTTCAAACTGATGAAAATGAGGATGAGTGCTATCTGCTAAAATATTCACTGCAGTCTTCCTTGATCTTTCTGCAAACAGTTGAGACAGAGCTTTATGTGGTTTCCCCACTATTTTACATGCCATTGAAACAATTCTTAAAAGTTTGTTTTTTTAGTCTATAGCTCAGATGACCATACCAGGCAGGAAGGTGAAAAGTCAAATCACTCAATAATTGCCTTGTATACAAGCGCTAAAGTTTGCCGACTTATCCCAAGACTATTGTCTTCTTAAAAGATAGTCTCTGTGAGCATTTCTTAAATATATCCTCAATGTTTTCAGCAAAGGTGAGCCTACTGTCCAGGAATGACCCAAGGTATTTAAAATTTGCCACAGTTTCAACAAGTTGACCAATGATTGAGACTGGCTTCACTTTAAAGTATTTAAAGTCTACAAAGACTAATAGCGCTTTTATCACATTCATGCACCAATGGGACACACATTGGAGGCAACGGTGGGTTCAGTGTCTTGCCCAGGGACACTTCAGCCTGCGACTGCTGGCAAAATCAAACCCCCAACTCTTGCATTGGAGGATGACTGCTCTATCCACAGCTACCCCAGCTCTACAGACCAGCAGCTCTGATCCAGTTGGGTTCAGTTCCGGATTGGCATACGAAGCATACTGCTACGTCCAGGCTGATGTGTGTGAGGATAATTGAGCTTCAGGATTATTTGCGACTTTACTGTGAGCTTAATAGATAGATCGTTACATCGGACTTTGCGTTGCAAAATGATCCCTTCATTTCGGCAGAAAGCAGGCGGAAGCACTGTTTGCTTCTGGGTAGTGTAGTTCTTTTGACTGGCATTACAGTGCAGGCTTATTGAAAGAAAACTACAAAATGGTGGCTCCTGACCAAAGTGTTTTTTTTTCCCCCATTAACTTTTTATCCTGTACCATCCAAATCACAAGTAATATTAAAGTTGACAAGCGTTGAAAAACCGTGAAAGAGCGAGTCCACAAATGCCGAAGTAGCTAGCAAGGGACTGCTGTACTCAGCTTTTATCAGGTTTACTTTTTACAATGTGTCAAACCCATTAGGACCTCGAATCATCATGGGTTAATTGGTCTTCCTGGATTTGTCAACTCTTTTTTTCACCTTCTAATTAAGAATATGACCCGACATATATGATCATCATTCTAAATACAAATAACTTTCTTCCTACAGGGTACCATGGGAGTCCATTCAGAACATGGCCAGTCTCCACACTCTGAACCTGGACCATAATTTAATAGACCACATAGCAGAAGGAGTGTTCGGGGAGCTGTATAAGCTGGCACGGCTGGATATGACCTCCAACAGGCTCCGAACCTTGCCTCCTGATCCATTCTTTGCAAGGTAGCTCTTAAGATTTGCAGGTTCTTTTGGCAGACAGAGGCTTAGTGGAAACAGAGGTGGGAGGAGAATCCTGAGCTAAAAACATGGGTTATAGATCAGCAGTGATCTGGTACATAAACCGCACAAGGAGATAATGTACTTTTCTGTATATTTTGTTACTTTAAGCACTTAATGCTTCTTTACCAACTATACTTGATTATTTATTATTTGTACCTGATAGAAACAACAAAATCATTGGGATGGTGCAGTCTAATGTCAGGATAAAGTCACAACAATGACAGACTAGTAATTTAAAATGTGTGTACATTTAGTCAAGATTAGATGTTAAAACATGCAATTTTACATCAAAATGTCACCTTTAATATTAACAATAGGCCTATTTTTACCTTTTGAAATTTATAGCATAATGAGTCAAGTCTGCTGTACACCTCTGGTTGCATTTTCTTTGCTTTCAGTTTTACTCCTTTCCCCAATTATAGTTGGCGTTGCATGTGCTGTAGAGGCCTTCACGACACACAGTGATTTAAATGTAGCCACTTGGGCTTTATCTCTGCATGCAGCCACGCTAATTAACAGCCTCTTCTCTTTGTAGTGTGTTTTATCACCATGTTTGTTCTGCAAAGTGCCAATTTCCCTCATGCTGCAACCATGATTCAACACTCCTTTTGAAATGTGCTAGTGGCATCGCATTTTATTTCCTGCTGCTGAATGGTGGGCGATCATGTAATTCTGTGAATGCATGTTTTGTGCTTTATGTAGCAAAATGTGCTGACCCAGCAACAAGATTTTTTATGAGCCTTTCAGAAAGTGATCACTGGATCTGAAACATAACTTAGAGTTAGGTTAATTCAAAATGGCTGCCTAAATGCTAACCAACAGCAGCATTTTTTAAAAAGTGGCTACAACTCGGCAATTTTTTCAGATATTGAGCTAATACTTGTTATAGTAGAAGCCAGTCAAACACTTTGAACCCCAACAGATGGAGCAATGTTTTTATTTAAAACTCTGGCATGCAGGGTGATGGGCGAAAAGCATTTGTTCAAGTCAGTTACATAAATACATATACAAATACTTTTCGTTTTGCTAAAACTGGTGCCGTGTTTTAACCACTATGAAAAACTAAATGCTTGTTTTTCATTGCTGTACATGGATATGCAAACCAAGTATCATGCAAGTCTATATAGCTGTAGCAATCTAGGTGAACTGATCTCTTTTATACTTCTGCCATCAGGTCGCAGACAGGTGCGATTAGTCCAACTCCCTACAACGCCGTCATAAGCCTAAACTTTGGGGGAAACCCACTCCACTGCAACTGTGAGCTGCTTTGGTTGAGGCGACTTATCCGAGGTGACGACATGGAGACGTGTGCCACTCCCGCACACCTGGCTGGAAGGTAAGAATCTGACACAATGGTCTTTATTCCAATTAAGGCAGCATTTTTTACATTACAAAAACCTAATCTCAAATGTGCTTGGGCCAATATACCATATACTGTATTTTCAGTTCATCTTGCAAGTTCATACCTCCAAGTTTTTTGACTAATGAAAGTATGTGCGTATAATACATGACTCAAGTAAAAATATGCAAAGACTGACAGAGAAAACAAGGAACATCTGGTACCGTCATCTGCCAATAATTACACTGTGCTTAGTTATGAGTGTAGCATTAAAATGATACATATTGTTGTCTGATCTTTAACAGCAACATCAGAAATTAGTAAAACTGCCTTCATCTTTAATTTAAATCAAATTAACAATTTCCTAAATCTATCCCTTAGGCAAGAAACATTCTCTCACTGACTTTTCTTTTTTTAAATCATTAGGTATTTCTGGTCGATTCCCGAGGAAGAGTTCACTTGCGAACCACCTCTCATCACCCGGCACACACACAAGCTGTGGGTGCTGGAGGGTCAGCGTGCCACACTAAAATGCCGTGCCATCGGAGACCCCGAACCAGTGGTGCACTGGGTTTCACCGGATGACCGCATTGTTGCAAACTCATCCAGGACCAGCTCCTTCAGCAACGGGACCTTGGATATCTTGGTGACGGTCGCCCGGGATGATGGGGCGTACACGTGTATTGCGATCAATGCAGCGGGTGAAGCTACTGCCGCTGTGGATCTGAAAATAATCCCTCTGCCTCACCGGGGTGGAGTCACTGGAAGCACTGGGGTGAACAGCGTCAACGCCAAGAACACCAGGAATGTGACCAGCGTTTTACGAACTGACCCGGGCTTGTCGGATATAAGCACGGGGAAAAACGGAGGGATTAACGGCGCCGCGGGACGCGGAGGAGAGGCAGACGATGGGAGTAGGAGAGATGCGGACGCTAATGAAGGCGACGGTGGAAAGTTCTCTGAAGGGGAGAGGACTGACGGAGGGAGCATGGAGGATGATGAAGGGGGTGAGGAGGAGAGCAGATTGGTTGGAGTACAAGGAGTAACATCCACTTCAGCTCAGGTCCGATGGGATTTGGGACGTTTGTCTGAAGCCTACGTTGTCTGGATGTATCAGATACAGTACAACTGCACTGCCGATGAGACGCTCATCTACAGGTCAGTCAAACTCCATCACATTTACACACACACAATGAGAAGAGGCAAATACTTAACAGGTCAAATTTCATTATCGTTTAGTTTCCAGCTTCAGGTCCTTTGTCATTGTGGCCATCTCAAAAAAGCCTTTAACCACTTAAATATTTATAAGTGACAACATGACACTTCAGTGAAACGGTTCACTCATCCCTTGAGCCACCACGTATCCGTGTGGAGGATGAACGTAGAAAAAAAGATTGTTAATAATTTATCACCACGTGACATCAAAATGCTACAAGTCTGTGTGCAGAATGGATGAACATTAAAAATATGATGCGTTATTAAAAATGCTGAGAAATTTAAACAGAAAACTGTCAATAATGTTGCTATACAAGCGCCTCCTATAACATTTTCGATAAAAAAAACCTCCTTGAATCTCATTTCAATTCCAAAGTATAGACCCTTTGATCCGACATAATTGAATCCGAAGTCAGACATATTGGAGACGTAAACGGATGAATATGAAATAAAGTAAGTGCACTTTGATGCAAACGGTTGATTTTCAACCGTTTCTGTCAAGAGGAGTTGATTTATCCAGAGCTCAGTATCTGCAAAACATTTAACTGCATCTCAGCACGCACTTACCAGAACTCCAATCACGTTCACTTCAACACTGCAGCCCCATCTTTAAGTCATTCTGGCTGTGGGGTTCCTTTGAATGGCTTCAGAGCGTCTGGGGTGTAGAGGTTTGGCAGAAATGTTAAGTTGTTCTCTGTATCTTGATAGGTAATCCCGAAGAAATAGACCAGAACTCAAGCCTAACATTACATACAGCTCTCCAGTCTTGATTAACTGCATCCTTATCACTCAATTTTAAACAAAAGTACATTTGGGAAGATCCAATTGACTTTAAGGATGTCTTATTTTGACACAATTATAAATGCATCAATTTCTACACACAAATACAACGTTGTTTACCATAACAAGTATTTATTTAACTGTGGCACATCTAGGACTTGGACTTTAAAGGCATTAGTGAAAAGACACTAAGCACTGAAGCAGTCTGATTCAAGGAAACAACCAATCCAACCATCTGAATGAGAGCTGAATAAACAAAGGCATCTTGTGTTGCTTCTAGCCATTTGCTGTAGTTACATCTAAAAGGGCACTTTCTTGTTCATGAATTACGTCTGTGCACACTTGGGAGTTTACTGCCTCCAAATTTACAATCTCAGCCTGATCAAACATTTATGTTTGGGGTCATTGCTACTGCACAACAGTGACTCAAACAGTGAGAAGGGAAGAAGTGATCAGGTGAGGCTTGGCCGGCTCAGCAAAGACTGCTGTATGCATTTTTTTCCGGCAACAATTTGGACATTCTTTGTTGCTTCCCTTAGGTATCATAAAGAAGGCATTAGGCAGTAAGTGGTATTGAGAAGGGTTGTGGGGGAAGGGTGTAACAAGGCGTTGACTGGGAATCTAAAAGACTGAATAGGTTCAATCAAGAGTAAGACGGGACAAATGGGTGAATATAGGATGGGAATAAGGCTTGAGAGAGATCTTAAGTGGCAGAGAAGAGAGACTGAAGGGCTTGGCATAGTACTCCATCCAAAGCCGACATTTGACTTGCGGTCAGGTGGTTGCGGGCTGTTCATTTTTGGACACACCTTGCATAGTCCATGAGACAGACTCAGAGGTCTTGGGAAACCCATCTCGCTACAGTATATATACATCACCATACAGGTTTCTTCCTGCCAGGGTCTCCACTCAGTCCCTGCATCTGCAGTTTGGCTACAAAATCTCTCATGAAGAACGTGTCACGCTTCTCAACAGATACTCGATGTCTGCACAATCTCCATCCATGAGTTTTGGGCCATTCGACTAATTTTGTGTATTTATTTGGTTGTAAAGATGGATGTCCGAGCTCATTTCCGCATTGAGGAACACGACCAAAATCTTATGAAAATCACACAATACTGTACTTGGTGTGTACGACAGAGAAAAAGTTTGGCTCAGGCTTTGTTTGAGAAGGGGCAGGCAACGCTAATGTGAGGACAAAATTATGTTTGTTTTGTTTTTTCCACAAAACTACGTCTATGAGAGCCAATTTAGCCACTTCAGATGGGAGTATGCAGGGCCCTTGAGGGAGAAGGGGAAGACAGATTGGCTACACCCAAATCACCTTAAGACAGAGATTGAGATAAAGAATGGGTGACGAAAGACAAACTGACAGGGACTGAAGGTACAAAGAGAGGTGGTCCCAAATTATCCATATAGCCAAAGGAAGGAGGTGAGATAGGAAAAGGGGAAGTAAGATGTTCAACTTCATTGAAATATAGAAAGACAAAATAAAGATAAGAATTTGAACCAAATATATCATAATTTTCTAAAAAAGCTAAGTCTGGTCCTCTGGACATTCAAAAAACAATAGATTTTTCTACCTGGATTATTGAGCATGCATCAGGGTATATCATAATTTTCTTTCCAACACATTTGAGATTGGTAAAGGAAAAGATGTGCCCAAGGAAATTAAACTACACAAACGAGTGCAGATTCTTAGCAACCTCACGACAACTGTGGCAATCACATGTAGAAAATTAATTAATTGAATTAATTAAATGAGATCTCATCTGCCGTTCTAATCAACTCTGTTAATCCCTTAATAGATAAAAGCAAGCTGTTAAAAGGGAAAAATCTAGAAATTTAAAAACTTAATGACTTGAATAATCAAATGTCTGGATAATGTTTTTAAAAGACAAAACAGTGGTGCTTTCTTAAACATATCTATTCCAATCAAATTCCTATTGAAAACTTCTATTCTGATCTTATTTTATGGAAACAATCAGCACCCAAAGTATAATTTGGTGAGTTACACTGGCATCAAACACTGAAAGTAAAAAAAAAATAAATGTAAATGACCATTAGAGTGGTTTAAAAACCAAAAACATTGCATATTTTACCATATCCGACAATATTACATTTGACATAACGTGTAATAGGACCTACTTGTTTTTTGGACAAAAATTTTCTTCTTAAAAAAAAAAAAAAAAAAAGAAAAAAAAAAAATAATAATAA
>JARVLU010000001.1:22258272-22272919 GCA_031762415.1 Simpsonichthys santanae
TGGCAGAAATGAAGATGTTGAGGTTCTCCTTAGGAGTGACAAGGATGGATAAGATCAGGAATGAGATCATCAGAGGTGCAGCACAGGTTGAACAACTGGGAGATAAAGTTACAGACCAGACTGAGATGGTTTGGACATGTCCAGAGGAGGGACAGTGGGTATATAACATCTTGGATTTTCTTTGTCTGCTGGACCCGATTCTGAAGAACGGTCAGGGAGGGCAGCTGCTGCAGTAGTTACTATCATCAAGCGGCTAGCAGGGCCTGCTAACGCTGCTAACGCTAGCCTCCATCTGCCCGCACGGACCGAACTCTACGGACTTGTTCGGTTGCGCAGGGAAACCTTGGATGTTCTCTGTCTGCCAGACCTGGTTCTGGATTGTGGTCTGTGAGGCAGCTGCTTCTGTTCTTATTACCATCAAGCTGCTGACCGGACCTGCTAAGCTGCTAACAAGACCACGCCGCTAGCAGAACAGAACCATGCTGTTGAAAGAACTTCACTGCTAAATGAATCACACTGTATGTTATTTATTTTTTTGTTTTATTTTGGCGCCTTGTTTTAGCATTTTTTGTGTTGATTTTGCACATGACAAATAAACAAAACCTATATTGGTAGGAGGTTAGACATGCAGCTGCCAGGAAAAAGACAAAGAGGACACGTATGGATGCAGTTAGAGAGGACATGGAGGTAACTGGAGTGAGGACAGCGTGAGATGGAGGAGGATGATCCCCCTGAAGAAGGAACAGCAGAAAGAAGAAGAAGCAGCAAAAAGACAGGAGAGGATAAAAACATCTGGAGGAGAGTGGCAGAAAGGCAGATAAAGTGAAGCAGAAGAGGCGAGTGGTCCAAATCGAGGAGGACAGCAAACAGTTCAACAAATCAAGAGCAAACAGGGAGGACGGAGTAAACGGACGGAGGAGGTGACATGAGCAAAAGGAAACAGAAGTATAGCTGTCAGCTAAAGGAGATAATTGCTTTGTTGTTGTTCCTTAACGTACCTTCTCCCCTCTCCTCTGAGCCCAGCTCTGTCTAATGTCAGACCACCCAACTCAGCACGGATAGGGACGAGGAGGAGGAGGACATGGAGGAGGAAGGATTGACGCAACGAGCAAATCTCCATTCTTTTCGCCATCGCTCTCTCCATCTCTTGGATTCTAATTATTACTCGTTTCTGCGTCACCGGCCTGAACAAAGCTCCGTCTCGTCTACTTCACTCTCCTCCCGCATGCATGTCCGTGCATCCCTTTGACGGTTTTATTCACGCCGTAATTACAACCACAGAGTCAGTCACTCTTTTTTATGATGGGAGGCAGCCACAGAGCGCCAAGGACAGCAAAGGAACTTTGACAAAAAAACAAAAAAACTGCTTAATAAGTTGCTTCATTTGATTTCAGACCAGCACACCGGTACAAGAACACATTATCTGAAGAGCACTTCTCGATTAGCGCCGGTGCATTTGTTGGGGGGATTTGTATGTGCACAACACAGCTCGGACCAAAACTCATAATGAAATGAGTGAATCAGCACATCAGAGATGTATACTGTGACGTCTTCCATGTTTATTTTAGCAATTTTCCCTAGTTTTGTCACCGACAGAGTAGAAAAAACATTCACGATCTCATGAAGGATGGAGGGAAAAATGGAATATATACGAGAAGAGGACGAGAAATAAACAAGCTGCAGGAAGAAAACAAGAAGGAGAGGAGGTACTTAGAAAGACAATGATAAGAGAAAATAGGAGGAAGACGAGGAGAGGAGTGACCTTGGATGCTAAATCATGCTACATGGTTACTGCTCAGGCTAATAGAGATGTAGTGCAGTGACAGAAACCGAGAGACGCTCTGAGGTCAGGAAGAACCCCGAACACGTCGTCAGAGGAGCTGAAGCGAGAGCTGGCTGTCTCTAAAAATACACGGGGAGGTCAAAAACAAAGAAGTCAAAAAGAATTACCAAACACAGTTCTAGTTGTAGGTTATGCTGCTGAAACAGACTCAGCACTGCACGGTTGCAGTTAAAGGCAAAAACATTGAAGCGATCCAAACGATCAACTAAAGAAGCAAATGCAGGATGGTCTGATTAAATGATCATTCATATATGATGAAGGGTAAGGGTAATTAAAGACGGAACAATTAATAATTTCAACCTTTATTTGTACAGATAAATCACATTGAGCCCCGAAGACTCTTTTACAAGTACAACCTGTTTGGACAGACAAAAAGTAGAGAAAGTGACATGTATAGGATTTGGAGGCAAAAAAAAAAAATATCTTAACGGACACCAGACACATTAGGCGTATTTGCACAAAGTATCTGTATCGCAGATACTAGCCCAAATTGTACTCTGTATTGGAATGGGAAAAGAAATGGTGGTATCGAACAACACTAACATTTTTTTAAAATATGAAATGCAACATCAATGGAGAGCTTAACACTCAGCTGTTCACTTACATCTATAGGACAAGAGACACTCATCAGAGGGAAGATTCACCCTTTAGACTAAAATAGATGATTTTGGGAGTAGGGGTGCTCCGATTTAGTTTTTTCTAGTCAATCACCAATTTCTAAAAAGTCTGACCTACCAATTCACATTTTGGCCGATACGTTTTTGTTTTATTAGAGACACTGTTAGGTCACAATGCACCTTAAATTTTCCAGTCTTATCTTATTGAAAAACATACCCTTGAACAATATCCTAGAAATAATAATAATAATGTGACACAATGTTATCACTATGTTTCCATACAATGACGAAATTAGTCTCTGCTTTTAACCCATCCACCACCAGGTGGTGCAGTGGGCAGCTATTGAAGGCGCCCGGGGGGCATTTTGGGGATGAGGTGTGCTGCCCAGAGACACCACAAGGTATGCAGTGACCGGGGATCGAAACTGGGACTTTCAGGTCCCAAGCCTGCTGCCCTGCCACTACACCATCTTAAATTTGTTTTAGGTAGTGCTCTGAAATATAAATAATGTTCTGACAATTGTTAAAACTAAACAAATAGGTAAAATCAGTTTCTCGTGTAAGTACTGGACGAGTTCAGTTTTCCAAAAATTAAGGAAATCGGGGCCGATTTATCAGTCCCCTATTTGAGAGGATGAGGGTGGTAAAGGATTTACATCCAACAAAGAAGGACGTTAAGCATGCTTTGGTTTTAGTTTTCCACAATTTACATCAAATCTAATCCAGTTTGACTTTAATTTGCCTCTTTGTGGACCAAACATCTCTCACAGAGGAACCGAAACCTTAAAGATCCTCAGAAGAAAGTTAAGGGAGTCATTTGGATGCAAGTTCAACCAGAATAAACACAACTCACTGCAGTTTAAAGCTTGGAAAGCTGCACTTGAAAGCATCTCAGATGACTCATCTTCAACCGATGTAAAAAGTCCAGTCACTACAGGGTTTTAACTCTTACGCACATCATTGGAGAGCAAAACTAATTAAGCCTGCAGCCAACTTCAGCACACAATGTTTTATTGCTTGTTAAATAAATTTGAAAAAAAAAAATAATTAAACAGAATATGGCAGATAAGACAAAAGGTTTGTTGCAAAATTAACATAAAAAATGTGTTTTTAAGGAATGGTTGACCAACCATAATACCAACTACAATACAATGGAACATCACAACACAACTGATATACTTGCTATAGCTCAAAGACTGTTGTATGAAGTGTATTCCTGAAAAAAAAATATCTAAATGGAGGACCAGGAGGGCCTTTCAGACCTCCTCTGTATCTGTGCAGCTATGAGGTGAAACAGGATTTAGTCTAATAAAACACAAGTATTTGATTGCATCACTGAAAGACTAATAATATGCCTGTGTTTATAGCATGAACAACATGCCTTCAGTTTTTTATGTTAACATAATTCACATCATGGGACTGCAGGGAGGAAAATATTATTGTAATAACTCCATGTTCCCTGCATCTAATAAAGCATTAGAGCAATATTAATCCTAAATGTTGAACATACGGGGAAGAAAGCAACTACGAGTCGTGTCATTACGGCGCACAGTGGTCGTATGGGGTGGTCTCTGCCTTACAGTGCCTATCAATTATACTTGGACACATAATGGCTGCGACAGCACCGAGTTATTTCTCAGGGCCTTTTATAATCTTACAATATGACCAAGGGCGTTCAGCTCAGGAACCGCAGCAGCTCTGTGAGATGTGACTCGTGTACATTTCCTGTTGAAAATCTGATTGAGCGGCCACTTTTATTACCGCTGGGCTTTAAAGGGAGTAACTCGCAATCCTACGGTGCGACTGATTGGCCCTGGAGTCTTTCATTTCGTGTTTTCAACCCCGACGTGTATTAGACAATACTGCCAGGGCTTGACTTTAAAACAGAACGTGTATTATTGGAATATAATGAAGGCTCCCACTTTCCATTTAAATGGTAGTATTTGCTCAGGCGATCTGAGATTTTCAGTCTAATTGGTGCCGATCACAAGTTATTTGCCTAAACAAGAAATCTGACTAAAGATGCCAAGTTTATTAAGGATATTACAGCAAATATAGCTCATTTTAGAACCACACTTGCTCAACCTTATTATGGCAACTTTCTAATAAGGCAATTTTAGATGCAAATGCAAGACTTTGGGAAGAAAATCATGGCAGGTATCGGGGAAATTAAACAGTTCAAAAGTCACAAGGAGTTCATGTTTGGATACTGCAGGAAGGCACGCCTTTATTAAGATCACTGCACCGTTGAGCTTAATAATGAGCGTTTGCCATGGTAACAAACACCTGTTTGCAGCAACACTGAGGTGAACAAGTGTATTTGCAACTGTGAAAATGTATCATAATGACGATACGAGAAGATACATATAAGAATAATGAACTCCGACTCCCAAACTGAGTTTTGTAACAAATATAGCTTTAATATTCCTTGCAATAATAACTATGTAGACAATACTTGGGCTACAGTTGCTATTTTGAGTATTAGTTCAGTAAATTTCCCCAACTTTTAAGCCTCGAGAAGTCAGTAAAAAGCCATGATCGATATTCTTACAAAGAAAAAGCCATGACTAAAAATCTATGCGTCTGCCCTGAGGCTTGCCTGAAAGTAGGTGCCTCTGATTTCCCAGCTAACTTTGCATTATTAAACATCTAATCCCATCATCCCATCCCATCAACACCAATATAAATATGCATGAGGAGCGTCAATCAGGACGGTTTCATTTGTAAAACTTGATTACGTGACAGTAATTACAGCCAATCTGAAACCGAAAGGAAAACCGCCGCAGTCCTCGGCGACTTCCACTTCGAATGAATTTTAAATAGAGTTAGGTTTGGGGGGCACAAAGAAGAAGCTCCCTGGGTGTCTGAGTCATCCTTGATGGCATTTATGGGATGTAAGTCAGGTCTGAGGGGAGCAGAATGGCTGGAAACACATTATACAAATGAGATCTTTAGCACAGAGTGAGAAACCGGACAGAAAATGTTGAGGAGAGAACGTGCACAGATTTACTTATCCCAGAAACGAGGGCTGAGGCAGCAGAGAACATACCAATCAACACCCACCTCTGGTGGGCTTCAGCAGAACATAAACAAAAGTAGGGCCTCCTGTTTAGTCACCTCTTTTGTTTTTGGCCTCTCTGGATTTAGTTCACCTCTTTCCTACTTGTTAGTTTTAACAGCTGCTCAAACACTTAAAACGAGGACACGTTTAAAACACTTCTCTCTTCATTATCCCACACAAGCACTCATTACTGACAAAATCAGCCACAATCAGCTTCACAGCAAACTTTACATTGTTTTATTTTCCCCGTCTCCACTTTATTGTAATTCAAGCGGTCGCTGTTAAACGTTAAAAAGGCCACCTTTACATGCGAGGCTCGACAACACGCCTTCGTGTGCGCCTCCTGCAGGGATTCAAGGATGAGCACACACACGTTACACACACCGACTGCTCTCTAAATGAGCACAGACTTCTCTGTTCGTGTCTCCTTGGTGCGCTCTCCATCAATGGCCTCATTTTTCCTTCCCCTCCTCCCTTTTTTAGCGTCCACCCGGTGTTCTTTCTAGCCTTCCTTTCATTCTTTCCTCTGCTTCTCCGATATCCATCTCCTTAATTCCACTAAAAGGTTACTCTAAATATTCAGGCCATGCTGCATGTTACTGTTGCTTGCACCTCTGTGCAAAGTGTTAGTTAATTAACTAACAATGTTCTTTTCTTGATTTCTTTTCAGAATCCTGCCGTCAACCAGCGACCGGTTCCTGTTGAAGAACTTGGTTTCTGGCGTGGACTACAACCTGTGCGTCTTGGCCATCTTTGATGATTCAATCACATCATTAGCTGCAACTAAAGTTCTGGGCTGCGCAACGTTCTCCACCAAGGATGTTTACCCAGCATGCCGCTCTCTTCAAGCCCACTTCCTGGGTGGGACGCTCACCATATTGGTTGGCGGCGTGGTTGTGGTCACTCTGCTTGTGTTTACCGTCGCACTCATGGTTCGCCACCGTGTTTGCAATCATGGAGACCACATAATGTGTCACGGTGGCAACGCCGAGGCAGGAGGTGGAACCTGCTGTCAGGGCGGAGGAGTGGGAGGCGGGGATAAAGGGGGGAACGGCGGTGGGTGCTACCAATCAAATGGCTCTGGAGAAATGATGATGGTGGTCCTGCCCAATGGTCTGCCCTCCAAAAGGGGAGGAGAAACGGGGAAAGATAAGGACAAGGAGAAAGATGCGGCAGATTCAGCTTCCCCTGTCCCTCCAAAACTGCCTCCAAAGCCCAGGGCAAAGCCCAAAGTCAACCTGGAGCAGTTTTTATCAGCTGGAGGGGTGGTTTCCACAACAACAGGAGCAGGAAGTGAGATGGCGCTGGTAGTGAGGCAAAGAAAGGCATTGCAGCAAAGCCTAGAGAGTGACAGAACTCCCCTTTACTACTCCCCTACTCCTCCATCCACACTGCCCCGACAGTCGCGTTCCAGGGACCGCCCAAATCCCCGTCTGGAGCAAGAACTGACAAACCGAGCCAGTTTCTCCCTGGCTGCGCCCTTGAGAGACTCGGAAATGTTGGACTGGAGAATCACACCCAGAGGTAGGGACAAATGGAACTCCTCGCAGGCTTATCAGAGCCCGGGGTCCCCTCTAAGCCCCGCCTGCGGGACTGTTGGCAAACGGCGGCACTCGCTAGACATGGGCTCCTCTGTCGCCCTAGCAACCGATGCTGCCGCGACCGTTGCCAGGCACTACGGTGCCGTAAGCTGTGCCAAGCGGTTGAGCGTGATCTGGACGAGACGGAGCCAGTCGCTTCACGGGATGCTGGTGCAGTGTGCGTCGGCGACGAGCACTACCTCTTCAACAACCAGCGACGAGGGCGAAAGCGGCGGGAGCTTCGGGGGCCAGGATTTCAAACGGGGGTACATCCACGCTTACAACACCACTAACTCCAACTCGAACGCTGGAATTACAGCTGGGAAAGCAAAGGACAGGAGCAAGGAGACGGGGCACGCTGAGGATCTGGAGGAAAGCGTTGTATAGTAGGTACGGAAGAGAGCGCAGAAAGAGGAGCGACGAGTTCCGTGACTGAAAACTTAAATAGGACGTTGATTCAAAAGATGAAATGTAAAGAGTGGAAATTAAATATAAAGCAGCTGTGCATGGGAGCAGTAAGTCGAGATCGGAATGAGGGGGTAAAGTCAAATTGGGACACAACCAACTTCTCTGCCCAGCAGGAAGTAAAAAAAAAAAAAAAAAGGTGGGGGTAGAAGAAAAAGTGCCACTGAAAGTGAATTTTTTATTTTAATTACACCCTTTAGGCTCAGCTGTAAACAAATGAAAAGCAACAAAAATCTAGACTAAAGCAGAAACGGTAAATGTGAGTGGTTTTAAGGCTGCACAATATTAGAGAAATAAACAATTGCGATAATGTTCAATACGTAACATTAACGGTTGCTATAAATACACATTTTCCTCAATCATCTCTGTCTTGTCATCACAGCGCTCAAAATTATTTTTAGCAGTTTGGTGAATATCACTTGAAATGGTAGCTTATATTTTTTTTAGTCCGTGATTTGATAGTGTGCACATTAATTTCGCAACAGCATTTCAGAATATTGTGCAGCCTTAAGTGGCATGAAGTCAGATGGTCTGAGCTCCACTTGCCCGTAACAGAACTACACCTTTATCTGACATTGCCGTCCTCCAGAGTCCACTCAGCCAACGGGCGTCATCGTGAGGATTTAAACTGGATCAAAAAACCTGAAGAAAACCTTTTATCAAGAAAAATGGGAAGACGTATGGATGGTATGGCTCCATTCTTCATTAGGCTTTTGACTCTGGCCTCGATGGCCCGTTCTGAAATGTTTTTTTCCATTGAATGTGACTCGTATGTCCTTTGTGTCTGGACAAGGATTTTGGCTGGATGTGCCTGCGGATTATGGGAGTATAAATACAGAGCCTTGCACATTGGACATGATCAATCAATACAAACCAGGGCAGACATTACTATAAGAAAAATATTGGGATCACAGCAGTGTCTATATGGATTACAAAATGAAGAAGATGGGAGGACGATGGAACATGCGAGTCCATACATTCCGAAAAAGACTGTGCTGCATGTCGGATAATGGAAACAACTGAATGATGCTAATGGGTGCATAAGTGAGCGTGCATTAATGGAAGAAAAAAAAAAAGACAGGGTGCACAAGTGTATTTGAATGTCTGCAAGGGGCCAATCCTGCCTGACTCCATTGATGTACAAAATGTTTAGTGCTTTCTGGACATGCTGTAGGAAGGAGGAGTTTGCACATTTATGATATGAGGTGGTCTACACAAACTGAAGTGCATTGTCGAGAGGCTTTGAAGATGGCCATTAGATACATTCAGCGACACAGCATGGTGAGGGAGCATCTACTGGTAAAGAGAAGTCCATCTTTCCAACTCATTTTGTGCGAGCTTAAATTTCTTTGTGCCACATGGGTTCAAGCCAAACTGGTGAATGTCAGAGAGAAATCAGAACAAGAACAGATCATCATGCTCACTAAAACTAAAACAACAACAACAAAAGTCATTCGAAGATTCTTATGAACTACAGAGACTCAAACTATCAAAGAAAAATATAAGAAAACTTGAAAGTACATATATATAGATATATATATATATGGTCTATATATAAAATGTTACTTGTTGCACCATGTGTTTCTGTTTTTCAGTTTTCTGGGGAATGATCGTAGGATCATTCACTAAAAAATGGTGTGCGATTTCCGTCAACGATTCACGATCAGAACAAAAACAGAGGAGTTCTTGATAAGTCGAGCTCAAAGGACGACGAAGACACACAAAGAGCAAAACGGAGAACGTCCCAACACGCCGACTAACTGATGCCTGTTCGAAGAAAGTTAATTAGATTTATAATAACGTTGACTCGTTAATGTTGTTTCCTTTGTTTTTATTTCTTTTTGCCAAAGTGAATGTTCTCTGGACTTGATATAAATAAATAAAAAAACTACACATATGGAACAAAGAGTGGCTGATTACCGTTACGCCTCAGCAGTGAGCGTTTGTTCACAATTTTTTTTTTTTTTTAACACAATGTGCTGATCGGAAAAGGAATATAAAGACTTCAAATGGCATTTTGCCGTGTGGTTTTGTTCACACAAACACGATTTCAGGCTCTTGAAAGGGAATTGTTTTACAGTTTACAGAGTCAAAATAAAGACAAGTGCTAATGCTTTAGTTTTTAAAAGTTAATCTGGAAATTTAAATGTAATGAGACTTTATGAACATACTTGGGGGCTTGAAGAAACCTCAGAAGGAGACAGGTTATAGTCTGCACGGACAAGAGGTTCAAATTAAATTTTACAGTGACTGAAGACGAGCTACAGTTTCTCAAACTGAAACTAATGATGAGCATGAAATAGAAGCAGACAACGTGGATCACTTTTTTTATTTTTAAATAATCTTCCAGATTATTTTCAGGTCGAATCTGAAATCCAAGTGGACAGGTTTCTTGGACGGGTGGCACGGTGGCTCAGTTGGAGCTGCCACCTCACAGTGAGAAGGTCACCGGATCGAATCCCAGTTAGGAACCTTTAAAACCAGAAAGGTTCTGAAACCGTCCAGAGAACCTGACTTATCTTTGTAGGATTTTTTTTTTAAAACTGGATTATTGAGCATGAACTTTGATGTTTCTGGGTGCAGTTTGCATGTTCTCTCCGTGGATGCGTGGGTTTTCTCCGGGTATTCCGGTTTTCTCCCACAGAACAAAAACACATGCTAGGCTGATTGGTAACTTAAATTGTCCCTAGGTGTGAGTGAGCGAGTGAATGGTTGTCTCGTTTGTCTTTGTGATGGACTGGAGACATGTCCAACGTGTCTGATTGCGGTAATATTGTGCATCCCTAGTTTATTTATTTATTTATTTACCAAATACTGCTAAGAGATTGCTGCTGCAACACAGTGAGCATCACATTAAACTGACATCTCTGCTCGTAGAGGAAGCAAACCAACAGAGGTGTGGATGCTGATGGAAGTATATTTAACAGAGTCCTTATACAGAAGATGAATTTGGGTGAGATGTTGACGGTTCCAACATTAAGGCTTAGTGTGGTAAATGAAGCAAGAAGCTGACACCGTGAATCCATTCCCTAAACTAATAATGTAAATAAAAGTCCTCCAGTATTTAAGAAATCTTGTCGTTTAATCTATATTTGCGTCTTTACTTGGCCAGACATGGAGAATACTACACTGACGTTCTGACTTTTCAGCAGCGTGCAGAAACCCTGACAGGTACGAGAGGGGAGATTTAATACACACAAACACAACAGAAGTTGAATTAACAGGACGACGAACAGAAAAGAGAAAAGTAAAGCTGTCAAACTAATCTAGAATCTCGTTACCAACCACATGCGCAGGTTTCACACAGACCAAACTAATGTGCTAGGAGATCCTTCCACTGCTGCCTGCAGCTGAGCTGGAAAACAAGATGTTCCCACAGTGAGCACGGCCGCATCCCACTCCTGGATAGAAATCAGTGGAACAGACAGTATCTCGTGTCCGCTGGCGAATATTTATCAAAACGACAAAACGCAAAGGCGTCTCCAAGATGTCTCAGAACATCTGATGGAGTCGGAGCTTCCTGGTGCGAGTTGCTTTCATAGAGGGGCGGCTGCCATGGCGTGTGCGCAGCGTGCAAAACGGTATTCAAGGCCAAACACAAAAATTGGCCGCGGCAGCACAAACTGCACGTGACACTCAGAATTCAGTGGGAACGCAGCAGAAAATCTATTTTATTGTTGTGTTGATGTTTATGAAGCATTCTCTCTGTTGATCCATTTTACTTCCGTGTGTTTTTCAGCATCTGTCTCGTTCTGCAATTTCTGGGCCATCTCAACAAATCACATCAAAATGTTCAGCTCTTTTCAGGAGAAGAGCGATATGACTTAATACTGGTGCAACTTTAGCTTTTTAAATATTTGGCCTTTTCTGCCATTTTTTTTTTTTCACAGAAAATGAACTGAGCTCATTTTACATCCTTCACATCTTTAGCTCTGTTTACAACATGTTACTGCTCATTTCACGTTTTGTTCTGTTTCAGCTTCTTTCAGCTTCTTTGTGCAAATTTAAACTTTTTTCAGCTACTTTAAGCTAATTTCAGCCGTTTTGTGATCCTTTCAAATTATCTCTGCTAACTACAACATTGCTGTGCTTCTTCTAACTTATTTCTGCTAATTTTAGCTTGTTGTGCTCCTTTCAGCTTATTTATGTTAGTTTCATTATTTCAGCTCCTATTTAGCCATCGTATGCAATTCTTAGCCTTTTCAGCTAATTCCATATATTTTCTTTTAGTTAATTTCAGCTATTTACACTTCCTATTATGCTGCTGTTTAAAATTAAAACTATAAATATTGACAAAGTTGAGAGTTTTATGCTTATTCAACTGCGATTTATTTTTTTAAAGGCTAAATACAGTACAATTAAAGGTGAACATTAATTTATTTGTACAGTTTGTACAGTTTTTCTGACGCTTTTTTATTGTTTATATCGATATTGGAATTATGTTAGACCGAAATTACAAAATATATTGTGATAAAAGTTTGGGCCATTTCAGCAAATACGTGTTATTTGCTTTCTTCTGCTAATTTAGGCATGTTCTTCCTTTTCAGCTAAAATTCAGCACATCTTTCAGCTAATGTCAGCTGTTTTTCAGCAAGTTCTTCAGCAATAAGCATTCACACTGAATTTTCACAGGAAATGCAATTTATTTTTACTTTGAGTGACCGACAAGACAAATATTTGCAGCCTACAGTGAGATAAAGCTTAAACATGGCAGTAATCCAAAGGCAAATATTACTTATCTTTTTACTTATACTCAGGTGATTACATGATCAGCTGAAGGTTCAGACATTTAGCTGCTTGGAGAAACTCTGGACTTTTTTCAACAAGTTCAGAAGTGAAACAACCTCAGCTCACGAGCCTCTGGTCTACGGTTTGTTCTCCTTCCAGCTGGACAATAAATAAATTAAATGTGTCAGCAGTGAGTTGCAGAGAAGTTGAGGCTTAACGTCGGTTTATTCCTATCTGGGCGAAAAGCCGTTTTTGTTTTGATCAAATTTTAAAACAAGTGTGCTGAAGTAAAACGAGGCTTCAGATCCAAGTGGCAGAGAGGGGTAAAAATATATTTTTCCACTCGTCCTGCCTTTCATCTACCTCTCATCCTGGACGTTTTTACTCTCCATTAAGCCCTTTGAAGACGAAGCTAAACGTCCAAGATGGAGAGAGGGAGCGACGTGCGCGTGCTGACAACTAGGGAAAGACATCCAGATGATGAGGAAGGGGGGGAGGGGGGAGTCATTATGGTTCATTTTGGTTAGCGCTGTTCTCTGGACACTCAGCTGAGTGTGCACGATTTTCAACGTGTTACAGAGGGGGTCCTGCCATTACAGAATTCTTAAAATTATTTGCGTATTTTTAGAACGCGATTCTGACCTCATTACAACGCAACACCGCAGAAAACTGTTTAAAGTGGGGGGGGGGGGCACTGATACATCGGCCCCGATTTCCTTAATTTTGGGTGATCAGCCAAAACTTGCATGAGAAACCAATTTTACTGAATTTTTCTTGTTTTAACAACACTTACCTAAACTTCATTTATATTTCAGAGCACTACCTCATGGCAAGCTAAAACAAGTCTATTGTTTCTAGGATATTGTTCAAGGGTATGTTTTTCAATAAATTAAGATGAGAAAATTGGAGGTGCATTGTGTCAACACTTGAGAGTGACGCTTAAAAACAAAAAACAATCGGTTTCGACAGTTCAGGCGTTTTGGAGATAGGTGATGGACCAGAAAACTGCAACCGGTGCACCTCGAGTTTAAAGTAGTTTTAAAAAGGATATAATACAAGAACGCATATTTTTTTTGTAACAGTGCTGAAGGAATGAACAAGTCAATGTTTAGTGCAACTTCTCTGCCTTCAAAATATTCAAGCTCTTTTTGGTACGTTTGCTGACAGATGGAGGAAACTGCATGCAGGTCGTTCCAAACATCATGGAGACCCTGGACCACAGATCTTATGTAGGTGTGGGCGGCCTCAGAGCCTCATGTCACTCTGGCACTGAGACAAACGCTCGACATGGTTCATCAGCGCTTCTTAGACCAACGAATCATCAGTTGTACGTGTGGGGGTCATAGCTTTGCTGCAGAACGAACTTGCGGACAAACGGAGGCCTCCCTGTTGTATGACATGAAGGACAAGTGTCTGCTTGTATTTTTCAGCCTGCCAACAGTTACTGACTCATTTTTTTTTACTCCGTTCACATAAATTCAGCTTCAGCATTGCAGGGAACCCCCATCACCGTTATCCACAGACGCTCATTATTGAACTTCTCAGTTGTTCGGTGAACTAACCACTTTCTGCTACAGTCAGAAGTTTCAGAAGTTGACTCATTAATTTAGGGCACCGGTCACCGTCTTCCTGCACCCCAGTTTGTGTTTTTTGTGTTAAATTGACTGTCGTTGTTGGTCAAAGTTGAAGACCACTTCTGGTTTGGGTGCCTGCGGACAGCAAACGACAAAGTCCAACAGGTTTGAGTCGGTTCTGAGCAGATAACGAGTGGCGTCTGATTCTGAAGGGAAGCAAGCACGACGTCCTTCAGTCGCTGCAGCAAGTTGTGTTCAGGGACGACATTTATGTCTACAGACCTCAATGTTGTCAGTTTATTTTATTGTTTTAGTGTATGGCATATCTTGAAACTCATGTGCACATCGTAATATTTGCCTGACAAAAACAGACTTAACTTTGTGCAGCAGTTTGAATAGTAGTCGGATGTGTTGTTGTAGAATTGCGCCGCTCGGGGTGGCTGCATGTTGGAGTAGCTGTTACTTTAATTTTGAGTTATTGCTCTTGAAAACTTTAATTCCTCTTTTATCTGGATGTAAATCACTTTTTCAGATGATTATTTACTCTGGTATCAGATGCTGTGCAGCTGGAAGGATTTTTACTGAAAGCTTTTTACTTTTGGGTTTTTGTTATGATGTGTAACTATGGCAACAAGTTTGTTTGTTTTGTTTTGTTTTTTAACAACCAGAAGCAGCTGATTAATACCTCAAAAGCTTTAATACCTCAGCTACAGCCCCAAATCCCAAATGAGTTGAAAAGGAGGCGCCGTGGATGCATTCCTGTCAACCTGGTGGAGGTG
>JARVLU010000001.1:22273019-22294305 GCA_031762415.1 Simpsonichthys santanae
CTCGTGCACATCAGTGCAGCAGTTTGAATAGTAGTCGGATGTGTTGTTGTAGAATTGCACTGCTCGGGGTGGCTGCATGTTCGAGTAGCTGTTACTTTCATTCAGAGTTACTACTTTTGAAAACTTTAATTCCTCTTATCTGGATGTAAATCACTTTTTCAAATGATTATTTACTCTGGTATCAGATGCCGTGCAGCTGGAAGGATTTTGACTGAAAGCTTTTTACTTTTTTGGCTTTTGTTATGTGTAACCATAGCAACAAGATTTTTTTTTTTGTTACAACCAGGAGCAGCTGATTAACACCTCAAAAGCTCAAATACCTCAGCTACAGCCCCGTATTCCAAATGAGTTGAAAAGGAGGCACCGTGGATGCATTCCTGTCAACCTGGTGGAGGTGCTCGAGTACCTGACCGCCGAGATCATGGAGCTGGCGGGAAACTCTGCTCATGACAAAGGGAGGAGTGGGATCACACCTCGGCACCTTCAGCTGTCTGTCCGTGGTGACGAGGAGCTTTTGGGCAGTCCTGCTGCCCAGGAGGACCGAAAGGCCTGCCGGATCTGACAGCAAGCTAAAGCCAGGCGGACGGATCGGTATCTGTGGCGAGATCCTTCCTGCCCACAGCTATCAGCGTCAATAACAACTCTGGAATGAAACCAGGATAATGAGCTACGACAACACTTAAGTTCACTTTGGGATTAGTAAATTATTTTTGAATTGAATTGAATTTAATGTAGTGCAACTATCTTGTGTCCTCTTGGTGTGACGTGAAACGATCCCGTGGCAGAGTTGACCTGTTTTAAACCTCTAGTCACTTCTGCTTCAATTAATCTTTTAAAGCTATACAACAGTGGTCATGAGCACCTGTTTGGTATATTTAGTCGTACAGTAGTTGCTCACTACTCACGGTTTGACTTTTGCGGCCTTTCAAAATAAGATTGGACATGACACACGATTGGCTAATTGATGGATGAGCCGCACAATGGGCATGGATTTTTTTAAAATTTTAAATAAATTATTTAAAATCATTTAGCACCTGCGTGCAGACCACATGTGCTGGAAGAAGCTCCCTCCTGCAGCGAGTCATGGTCTCCTCTGCAGCGAAGTGGGCGTGGCCGAGAGCGGAGATCATGACATGCTGTGCGCTTTTAGACTATTTAGAGTTTAGACACGTTTTTTAGAATATTGAAAGAGTGTGGGAAGGGTTTAAAATGCACAAACACACACACACACACACAACGCCTATATAGTAAAATAAACTACTACGTTCTTGTACGTCTCACTATAAACCAGAGTTTCACTCGACCCAGCACCAGCCCAAAGCCATGATCTCCAAACCCCATCCGATCTGACGAATTAACAGTAATTGCACTCCCGAACTCGAAGACCCCCACAACATTTTTTATTAAGTTTTGAGTGCTTATATTATTGACTATTATTAACGGTTGGCGGACGCGTGCAGCTGAATAAAGGGGCAGAAGATCAGAGCTGAGGAGCCGTCAAAGCATTTATTTAGACAGATAAATCACAATGAGCCTCAAAGACTCCTCTTTACAAGCGACATCTGCTTAGACAAAGTAGTAAAACTGGACACGTAGGAATTAGAGGCAAAAAAAAAAATCCTATTAGACTCTTTCTTGGCTGAGAAGAAAGACTACTATTGAAAAAAACACCTCGCACATACAGTACAAGCAAATAGTGACGTGGACACTCCGTAGAGGGGGCAAGACAAGAGCGGTGAGCATGTCCAAGGACGCCCTTGAAGGCACTGTAGGAGTTCTGATAAGGATGGACACACATTTTGTGATCTCACCTGTGTGGGTTGTCGGCCGCGAGCATCCGCTGAGCGCAGCGGCTAAATGAACGTCCATTTGGGCTGATGGATCACTGACACTAGTCCTTTTGAAGCTAAACTGAACTTTTTACCTCTTTCATCCAGCCGGTCAGCGCACGGTCAAATGGCCGCGTGCGGCTGGCGACTGTATGGCAAGCCATGTTGGCTTTTCCCTGATGCAATAAAAAGCCCGACACGATCCAGCCCGCACACTAAGCACATTATTTTGCCCAGGCCGAATCCGGGTCAGGCGGGGCCGGGCTCTGGGTTCGGGTTAGAAATGACAGCTCTACAATTAACACTCAAAATCCCTGATTTGTGTGTTCCTAGGAGATCGGACACCAGAGGTGGTCGGTTTTATGTAGCTCATTGTTAGCCCACTTAGTATTTTATAAATTAAAATAACAAACACAAAAACAGCCTGTGTAAACTGTTAGATTGACTGCAGGTGTGTTGGGGGGGTGGGTTCAGAGGAGTTGTGTCTATTCTTCCTCCCTCAAGCTTCGGACACTGGGCAGCCTGAGTGTTAGATGGTGCTCCAAATGTGGGATGATCTGCGGCGACGGGGGAAATAAAGGAGAAAGGAGGAGCAGCCATCAGTGTGTGTGAGCCAGTGAGGGCGTGCGTCCCCTGACATCAGGTTAGAGGGCAATTTAATTTGAACCTCATAAGTGCCCTATTAAAGCAAGACCGAGCGTGTGCTACGGTCACCTTTGAGGATGTGTCATTTGTCCGCCATGTGTGCGAGCGCACTTCTGTGTGACAGGCAGTAACAACGCTGTACACCCTTACTCTGCTTGAGGCAAAACACGATCCAAGCCCGAGTCATTAAACAACGCCGAGTAAAAAAAACCAACAACAAAAAAACATCACCTTTGAACAAACTCGTGCTTAATCGCATTCAACTCTTCAGCTGTCGTGTCTGGATGTTTGTCCGTTGCGAGTGCTCGTGCGCCTGCAGACATGAACTCCCACAGATATTTGCAGCTCTGATCAAAGTAAGATGTATTTCCTCGCGGTGTGCTGACTAACTGCTGAGGCATCACAGCTCAGCGGCTGGTGGTGGCCCGAGCCCAGGAGGTTCACGTCCCAACTCACATAACGAATCGCTGGATACTGAAACACATTCCTTCAATGCACTGAGTCAGTTTCTTCTGAACCGCTGCATCAGTGAAGCCATTAATCTACGACGAAGACTAAAACAATGACACAATTAAGTACCGGTAAATTATTAAAATAAATTGGTACTTTAAACTAAAGGACAAGCATTTATTAAATAAATGCTCATTGGCTGCTGCCTTTACAGACAGAATTTTCCACAAATCTCATGATGATGGAAAGTAAGAGTTGTCTAGGTCAAGTCTTGTTAATGGAGTCATGTGCAACAATAAACAGCTTAAAACATATAAAACTGACCAAGGTATAACTATTTGTGTCTTGGCTATAGTTGGTTAGATGCAGAGGCCATCTTGAATCTGGTACAATAATGGTCGTTTTTCATTTTTCGCGGGTCTTCAGGGTACGGATCCGCCGCGATAAACGAGGGACTACTGTACTGTGATAAAACCTCTTATTTACAGCGTTCTGTTGTCGGGATGCTTCCCTCACTTTGTATCACCTAGTGTTTCGACGTTAGCTAAGATCCTTCTGATGGGCCACATAAGAATACATAAATATAAAATAAGAATACATTGCAATGGAAAATAACCTTTGATTTATTGCATTTCAAGCACATAATTGTAATATAACCACTGTGTACATTGATATTGCAGTGATAGGTTAAAAAAGTTTTGAGTAGCTCTAACATTCTGAAATAAAACGTACGTTAGAAGTAAAATTCATGGGAAATTTTTTGATTTTTGATTAAATTACGTAGCATTCTTTTGGTATTTTCCATCTTTTGTTCAGCTCTTCTGGGAAGCTAATTTTTTGGGGCAAATAATCCGTCAGCTTCAGCATACTAAAGTGCCAGTCTTGATTTTTTGATTTGAGTAAAAGTCTTAATGGCACGAACTTCTGAAAATAGTCTGTGCTTTTGGAAATCCCATGGCTCGTCCCGTTTAGAGAGAAGTTCGGTCGTAGAAAAGTAAAACATTTCAAATAAAATTTACAGAGAACAATGATTTGGGAGGGGGGTTAACAGCCACTACACATCCACCATGTAAGCACACCAGGTGAGGAGTTAATGAGGTTTTGTTTAATAACTTGGCTTTTCCTGAAGAACAGAACAGATTCACTACTTTGATCTAAACAGAAGTCTTCAGTTCATTTACACATTTTATACTACAAACACCTGGAGCACCCATCAGAAGGATCAGCAACCAGACAATCTCCATTTCAGTTATTTTTATTTCCCTGTTGCAATTAAACTCAACTTGAAATGATAAATACAGACTGCCAGGACGCAGAGGTTGATGGATATAGCATGCACACAAATACCTAACTTTCAAACCTATGGAGACCGTGGACACATATTAATGCACTAATTCAACATGCTCACGACAGATTACCTGCAGGGATTAAATTGCTAAAAGGAAAGGCACAAAAAGGTTGTTTCCCCCCTAATTCCTAATCATATGCTGTCAGCAGCCTATCAGTGTGGTATTATGCAACTCTGCTTCAACTGACAATAAGGGACAAAGAGCTGGTAAAGCAGACTGGACGTTCAGTGGATACAATGTTAATACTGCATAAATAAACAGTTTATTAACAAAAAAAAACTGAAAAGAAAAACTGCAGGACAAACTTCTACTTCACCAAATGTTTGCACATCCATCCATCCATCTTCCTCGTGCTGAAGACGGGTCACCGGAGCAGCAGCTTGAGCAGGGAGGTCCAGACATCTCTTTCCACAGACACCTCTTCCAGTTCTTCTGGAGGACTCCAAGGCGTTCCCATAACCGAGAGACATAAGACTTTCCAGCGTGTCCTGGGTCTCCTCTGTGTCGGACATGCTCGAAGCACTTCTCTAGGGAGGCGCCCAGGAATCATCCTTACCAGATGCCTGAACCACCTCAACTGGCTCTTCTCGATGTGGAGGAGCAGCGGTGCTACTCCAAGTCCATCCTGGATAGTTGAACTTCTCACCCCATCTCTGAGGGAGAGTCCAGCTACCCTGCAGAGGAAACATTTCAACCGCCTGTATCCACAACCTCATCTTTCAGTCATTACCCAGAGTTCGTGGGCATGGGTGAGGGTATGTATGTAGAGTGACCGGTAAACAGAAAGCTCACTCTTTGCTTCGACGTTAGCGCAATACATAGAAAATTGGTTGAGATATAACAATTTTGGGTCAGTTGGCTTAAGTAGCCGTCCAAAGGTTAATCAGTTCTAGTTCAACTCCCTCGACTTGACTAACAGACAATGTTGACTCCCAAGTGTTAACGGCAACGTTTTTCACAGAGCTTGTATGATCGGTTGGTGCTCACATTGTGTTGGGGATCAACCTCAGCTACTACCACAATAAAATGTAGCTTGAGATCAGTAAAGCTGAGTTAAATAGCAGTTTTGTGCTTTAAGGTCAATTGTTGGTGGCAGCCATCTTGGGTATTTCCAGAAGGCAGTCAACTGTAGATACTCATCCAGTAACCATTTTCAGCAGGTTTTAGTTTAATTCAATCCAGCGCTCCCATAGACAATTTGATAAATGGGCACAAAAACGCTTGATTGCATACAGTACTGTTTTTGTCTTCAGCAGGCAGGTATAACAAATGTTTGAGTTTAGATAAAGTTGGAAAAAATAGTGAAAATACATTAGAATAAAGGGGAAAATGTGCTGCAACATTTTCATTATTTTTTATTATTATTTTTAATCCTAAACCTCAACTATTGAAATCTGCTCAACTTTTTCTATGCATCAAAATAAAACTGGAGTTTTTTCAGGTTAAATTTAGAGATAAAGACGGCAAGATTAAAGCAGAGATCACACTGCCATGAAGTGCTGAATTACAGCAGAGATAATTTGACTGAGCAGTCGTCCTTAAAGCAGCTTTACAGAAACCATCGAGTCGTCATGAAAGGGACGGATGAGACGATGAGGAAAGACAAAAGGGGGAGAGTCTGTGTCCAAACTACAACGGTGCTAAAATGAAATAAGACTGAGCCTCCTGCAAGGCGTTACCTTCATGCATGGCTACCCGCTCTCCCTCCGTCCCTCCACACTTTTAATTTAGCTTTCTAATTTTCTTCCCTTCACCTTCACTGACTTCTGATTCAATCTTTTGTTCACTCAGTTTGCTCCTCGTCTCGACTACTTTCTGACCTCCGTGCTCACTTGCACTTTTTCGCGTGGATCTTTTGTTTCGTCGGTTCATTTTTAGTCATCCTTCAGTCATTCGATTTGATTCTGTAGACTGGGAGAAAATAAATGAGTGGGTCTTTTTCAGACAGTTTAATCCATCTTTTAGGGCCGATTCTTTTTTCATACCAGTACTGAACCACCCACTCACGATACACATTTAGACTCGTCTCTTAGGTTTTATACAAGTCTGTTGCGCTCCAAATCTACTTCTTCAGGGCCAATTTTCTCCATCTATCCCTCCTTTGGCTTCCATTTCTTACATTTTCTGCTCCCATCTAAAAAAAATGGCCAATTTCAGAGAGTTTTGCTCAATGATTAGATTGCTAGGAGTATAGGAGGAGCACATTGTAGCAACACATAGAAAACTGAAGGGATGACCTGGTTCAAATTGATGGCAGCGTTATGTATTTGCCGTCATGTGGTCACTTTGGTTTTCAGGTGATCTTTTGTGAAATTCAGACAAAACTATAAGGTTTTTGGACAACACAGACTTTAAGTCATAACCATACATTAGGATATTTGTTTAAACTTAAGCATTAACTTGTTGGAACCAACCTTGTTTTCAGCCAAATATCCCATAAGCCAGTGGATAGGTCTTAAGAGAACTGTCAGAAAATAATCCCTGGATCTACATCCACAACATATTAACTTTTGAGATCAATTCAATGAATAATGGACATCAAAGATAAATTAAGAATAGCCAACAAAAAGTGGCTGTAACAGTCATTTCACTCCTATTGTTCTAAACCAACAGTATACATTCTTGGTCTTCAAGAGCCTATATCCTGTACATTATGTTTCCCTGTTTCAAGACACTTGATTCAATGGTTGAGTCACCTCTTCATGTTCTGCAGAAGCCTATTCATCACCCATTCATTCAAATCAGATGTTTTGGAGCACAGAAACCTCTACAACATGCCTGTTTTAAACTAAAATTAGATGAGGTAGAAGTTGTGAGTCATTCCTAAAAAATACTCAGTGGAGCATCTAGTGCCCAAAACAGCTGCACATCTCATTTCTCAACATTAAGATAATTTTAGTCACAATATTTGTCATCAAAGGTGGCAGGCACATTTGGTATTTTGTAGAATGTCAAAAATATAACTCATTTTATGGTAAATATTTGTGTAGTTTACAGTATCTGCAAGGAATTTGCATCAAAGGTCTTGTAGATTTTTTTTAACCTTTAAAGCATTTTTCATACAAATACACCTCATTAAAATACAGCAAATTCAGACTTCCTGACCCAACTGTGGGTACAAAGAAGGAAGAAGAGTTTGTATTCAAGTATTAACCTGGTTGTAAGAGATTAAAAAAAAAAAAAAAAGTCGACCTCTGAATGAAGGGGCAGCCACTTTGACAAGGTCAAGTTTACGTAATTTCTTTGTGTATTATCAATACAAAACAAATCTGAAAAGTATGCAGCCATAGAAACTAATCAAACTATTGATTCTACAGGAAACTGCATGTGCCTTTTTTAAATGTTATCTTTGTAATGTAGTTACAGAGGAATGGGAAGAGGAATGGGATCTCAGTTCATATTAGCGTCTGCTTTACACACGGTTGTCTTTTCCACAGACGATTGAACGATCTCAGCGAGTGCAACAAAATATTTAAATTATACCCGTCTAATGAAGTCACCTCCAAACTTCGAGCCTCATTTAATAAACATTAATTCACACAGAGCGGGCCCTTAATTATTGTCAACACTAACACAAATCCCATTTAAATCTGCATTAATTGACTTCTGGACACTTTGACATGATGAGACAAGTTGACGCACTGAAACTTTTATAGTGCTACAATGAATGCATTAGATATGTGCCTATTTACACATTCAGGAGACATCCTGCTTACATTGGAATTCATTTGGGGTTCACTTTTAGTCCAACAGGCAAGTGAAAGTCAATAAAATTCCTTGTGCCTAGACTTTACTCTTATGGTTTTATTAATGACCTTTGTGTTGGTTTACTAACCCTAAAAGTTAAAGCAGTCCACTGCCATAGTTGGGTATTGTCTTGAACTCGTCTGTGGGCGAAAGTTTATTTCTGTGAGATAATTAGTTTTATTCAGTAGACTGTTCTTTGTTCTGTTTACTGGTCTCATTTGGTCACTATTAGTAATCAGCACACATGGCCTTCATTTAGTGATTACTCCTCTGTTCTTGTTTAGTAACGTCTACGTTTGCCAGATCAAGTTTTGGTTTGGTTGCTGGGTTTTTCCTCCTGTTGAAGGAATGTCCATGTTGATAAAGTGAACGTGCACTTTTATTTCTTAAATTTCTGTAGGAATCGCAGGAGGGGATATGTAGCATCACAAAGCCGGCCAATTTATTGGAGTCCATCACCAGCCTGCTCCAAATCTGATTAGATTCACTGGATTTACATGGATTTCTTGAGTCAGAATTTCAGGATGGACTTAATGAGTTAACAAGTATAGTACCACTGAACGAAACCTCCAATGTTAGGATTAGTTAAGCCAGAATCCTTGAATATGCCAATAATACTTGGTGCTGGGGAGGGTTATGGGCAAGTCCAGTTTCAGCCATCCATCCATTTTCTTCTGCTTATCTGTGGTTGGGTCATGGGTGTAACAGACTAAATAGGGAGACCCAGACTTTTCTCCCCAGGGAATCCCAAGGCACTCCCAGGCAGTCCAAGAAATAGTCTCTCCATTATCAGTGTTTCTTGATTTGCAGTTGCGTTTCTTGATTTGCAGTTGCGTTTCTTGATTTGCAGTTGCGTTTCTTGATTTGCAGTTGCTTTTCTTGATTTGCAGTTGCGTTTCTTGAATCGAGCTTCGATTTGCAGGTGTGCTTTTTTATTCGCAGTTGTGGTTGTGGATTTGTAGTTGAATTTATTTCAGTTGTAGTTGCTTTTTGTTTTGTTTTGTTTTTAGTAGTTGGGTCTATTGATTTGTAGTTGTGGTTTAAACTTTAGGGCCACAGTAGACGTCTAACATTTCTTCTTCCAAAAGGTCTTCATGTAACCTCCGTTCCTCTCTTTCACTCGTTTTCCCCCTTTTCCTGCATTTAGGTGTGCATTCTTCTATTTCTGACATCTCGCATCTGTCCCAGAGGCAAGTATGATTTGTCTTTTTTTAAACCTCACGAGGACGGCAGGTGCCATTATTCCTCAACATCCCACCAGCTGTCCATCCCATCATCACCTTTTCCTCCTCAACTCAGAACCAAACAAGCTTCCTTCCCTCTTTTTTTTTTATTATTTTTTATAATTTTCCCTCCTCTGTCTTTTGGTCCTCCAAGTGCCAACGCTACCACCTACTTCTCCCACCGCCCTCCTCATCCTCAAAGGCTCCTGTTAAGACTCATGATCAGAAGGAGGCAGTGAGATCTTGTAACTCCTCTCATCTTGAGATGATCCAGGGTTTCTTTTCTGAGACTCCAGCAGTGAGGAAACGTTGGTGCTTGAACATTCATACGAGAGTTTGAAGCAGACCGAGGGAGGGAGATACAGCGGGTTGTCGCCTTTTATTCTTTCCAGAGACGAGAACGAATCCAGGGAGGGAGAAGGGGTAAAAAGGAAAGGAACAAAGAGATCTAAAAAATGCTCAGGGTATACCAATTCTATTTGATTATAGTTGTGAAAAAAGCAAACATTTATAGAGCAAGTTTGGCAGATCTTTTAGAACAGAGTGATATATTGAATTACCCCCAGATATGCCTGACATCTGCAACTCAAGAGGCTAAAATCTACTCCCACATGGTTTAGATATGAAGATAATCCAGCCATCTATCTTTTGATGTTACACTTTATTGAATTAATCTGATTTGTAGCCACTGGGGGTTTGTGTTTAGCTATAATTGAGGCTAACCGCTCGGTCCTTTAGCTGCACTGATGATGTCACAAACCAATAAACCGTTTAGCCTTGTTGCTTATCTTTCTTCGCCTGCAGGCCAAACACAGCAGAAGACTATTGCCTAAAAATATTTCTGCTTTTCTGGCTGGTGGATTAAATCAAACCTGGCTGCCTTGTCTACTTTATGTTTAAAGCAGGAAGAGAACAGAACAAAGTTTGTAGCTGAGGAGGCACAAAAATCTGTTTTTAGTTTATGAAAATGTTGCTTTTACAAACCGTACGGATGCAGGTTTGTTGTTCAAAGTTTGATGGACGAAGAAGAAAACAGCTGGCCAGGAAAAATCAGGGAAACCGAAGCATGTTGATGCTCGTGCTTTAAGAAAAATGGTTTTAATGAAGAGTGAGTCTGCTCAGATTCTATGTTGGATCATACATCAAGAATATACAAAAGCATTATTATACAGCAAAACAACTTTGCGATGAAGCTTGTGGAAAAACGACTTTATTGTCACTCAACACAATAAGGTGTCACTCATAGCGCCACATGGGGGCTAACGTTACGATGTCTGCGGCGATGTGGGCTGCATCCGTTTCCTTTTAATTCAAGGTTTAGCTCGTGGTGCTCGAGGATCAAAGAGCTGCCAAAGCCGCCACATCCCTGAAACAAGAATGTCGAAGCTTTCACAACATCCCATCGCTCGTGAGCAACGGAGCAACGAGACTGCAGGAAATGTCTCGATGTCATGAAAAATTCAGACTTTGACTGAACACAGATGTTAGGCAAGGCTCATCGCCGCTCGCAGCAGCGTCTCCTCAAATGAGACCAAATCTTCCTCAAGTCTGGCTCATTTCCACGACATCGTTCAGACGCCACGAATAATTATTGCTAATCTGCTACAAGAAACAACACAGGCTGTAAACTATAATTAATCAATAATTAATAATTAAATTAAAATGTATTTACAGTATATTATAAACTAAATTCTTCAATTTAAAAAAAATCTGCAAAATTCTACCAAAAAATCTCGTTTAAAAAAAAAAAGTCCTCACTAGTCAACAGTTTAATCATAAATTAAACATGTTAGAAATGTTTCTTAATCTGAGACAAATGAAACGTTTTACCTGCTGCATTTTCTTAATAATGACTATTAGTTGCGCCTACTGAACAGAACTGAACTTCACACCCCACCTCCATCGACAATGGCGTAACGCTAAGCTAGCGGTGCGCAATGCTAGCTAGCTAAAATGCTAAAGGCATCGCTCACACGTCTCTTCCCTCATGCTGCTGCAATAGGCTGTTTGAAACATTTGCAGTTTAATCCAATAATTCTCAATTGGGTCATCTGGACAGTTTTTTATAGAAACTTCTATTTGCCGTTTAATTTCCATCTGTTTACGGAAAAATCTGTAGTCCGCTTCAATCTGCAGATGGATTGAAACATCTGCCCTCGACCACACGATGCATCCGATCCTGCAGACCCTTCCTCCCCACGCAGGACAGACTTCCTGTTGGTGGGATTATTTTGAAGTTGGCTCACGACGGCCGAGGTGTACCTGCCCAAAACATTTTAGAGCTCGGACATCGCCAAAGCGGATCCCATGTTTAAGAACAGCCGTGTCTGAGCGACAGGCTACAGAACAAGACATTTTAAATAGAAAATAAACTCGCTCACATGACACTCGTCTGCTGGTCAAAGGTTAGCGACTTCACAACTGATTGAGCTGTTCACACAAAAAAAAAAAAAAAAAGGTTAAATCATTTCATCTGGATTAGTTTAAGGGAGAAACGTTTCGTCTTCCATTTGGAAAACTTCATGAGTCTGTGGCCTGCCAGATCTGTCCAATAAGTAGCCTTCACTGCTGTGTTTCAAACCAACCTCCATTTGATTGTTAATCGAGAAGAGTGTTTGGGACAGGTGGGTCCTTATGCATGTGTTAAAAACCAGCTTCTGACATTCCAACAGGAGGTTTGCTTGAAACACAGCGGTGAAGGCTACTTATGGGACAGATCTGGCTGGCAGGCCACAGACTCATGAAGTTTCCAAATGGAAGACGAAACGTTTCTCCCTTAAACAAACTGGTCCAGATGAAATGATTTAAGCTTTTTTTGCGTTATGTACCCGGAAGATTGAGCCTACAAACCTTTTTCCTTGATCGAGCTGTTATTTAACCTCTGCAGAGCTGTCATGTTAGAAACGAGCTGCACTTTTAAAATACACAAAACATCATTTCACTCCCACAAATCTCTCCAGGCTGCTCCTCCGGTGCGCTCTGAGTTTGCCCCCGCTGCTTTGTCTTATGATTCAGACTTGAACATAATGAAGCCGTCAAACCAAACAGATGCAGGCAGAGATGCAGAACACGCGAACGTGACCTCAGCGGTCTCAAGCGTAGGTCAGCCAGGCTGCACACCCCCCCCCCCACAAAGAGAGCAATCACAAAGTTAACACAGAGATCAGAACTAAATTACACAATATATTAATAAAAAGGCAAAATAAAGAAAAATGTTTCTTTTATTTAATAAAAAGCAGCTTCAGTGCAGAAAAAGTTGTAACTTTCCCATTTTAATTAGAAAAGCAAACCAGTTAGATGAGACAAGTGGTTTCTTTAAAAATGGAAGGAGTATTTCTTGAAAGTCTGGTCATCTGGATATGTTTTTGTTGAGATGTTTCGTCCTTCATCCAAAGGACTTCTTCAGTCCGAGAAGCCACAAATAACTTGGTCTCACTCACACAGTGGACCAACCAGTTTGCTGGTGATAAGATTGTTTCTGGGGTCTACCCTCTCCCCCGTCGACTCCTCCGAGGCAGCCGTAACTGAAGTGGTTCAAAACATCAAAGTTCGTGCTCAGCGATCCTGACTGGACTTTGAAGTTTTATCTGGATTATTGAGGATGAACTTTGATATTTCTTGAAATAATCCGTATCACTGGCCGCCTTTGTTGCAAACGTTTTAAACAAAGATCTCGGATTATCGGTCCATTTCAGAGTAGTCGTTGGGGATGACCGTCAGCTACCACCACATCGTATTTCAGCTCAACATCTGTAAAATCATCTGAATACTGAGGTCGAGCTGTAGCAGCTGAAGGAAACTGGATTTCTCACTGAAGGTATTCTGTTCTACATCTAATATAAAATAGTAGATGATATATTTTGAATGCAAGAAATTTAAAATTCTTGTTTGAGGATCATTACCCCCAGAAATATAACAAAAAAAAAAAAAAAAAAAGGAGCTACACTTTTCTCAAAGCCAAATATTATTCTGAATAAGAATAAGAGGGCCGCGCTTATATGGCAGCAGCTTCGTACACTCGGCCCATCTTTCGGACGACTGTACGTACCTCGGTGCAATGACAATAAAGTTTATTCTGGTTCTGAAAAACAAGTCCGTGCATGCTTAATGTGCAATAAAAAATGTAAAAACTCTTCTGCAGATCAGAGTCTCAAGCCTCAGAATCATCTTTGAGACAGAAGAGCTGATATTTTAAAATAAAATAAAAGCCTGAGTGACTAACTCCTGGAACTGTCAAGGTAAGACGAACCAATTTCTAGTTAGTGCTGCGATGAACAATTTATGAAGCCGACACGGCAACAAGACAGATCTTTTTCTTTCCCTTGCAGATCTTTAATTATTGAACACATTTTCTTACAGTTTGGTGGATTTGAACTCTGAAGAAAAGTGAAAATTATTTTGTGTTTGGTCATAATATGTTGATAAGAAATGGCCCTGAGCTCTTAAACAGCACACCCATAGTGCACGTTAATCCAACGTTCATGAATGATATAATCCAAGAAAAGGGAGCTCAGGTGTCAGCGCACTGATCTCAAGTCATAATTCTCAGTTTAAACCTCCATCAGCATCTTTTATTTGTCTACAAAGTTACAGGCGTTCGTTTTTTTCAGCGAGCACTTGAACTAAATAAATCATCACGTCCTTAAAGAAAGACCTGATTCCCCGTTTTCCTTACAAGAGACAGAAAAAGATGCCGACACAAAAACAGAACGCCTTATTGAGGCCGTTTTCTGCTTCTCTTTTCTCTTAAATATAAAGTTACTGTAGAGGGATGGATCCATTAATCCAGCTTTCCCATGAACAAAACGGTTCAGAACAACAAAATGTTTGGTCGTGTTTGTAGATGGTACAGCCTAAAACAGGATCTGGAGCTTGATTCTGTTCTAATGGACAATTAATGAAAACAGACATTAGCTGATCCGAGCACCTGGCTGAGGGCGAGCCGTAATTAAACTCATTAGAATTAGAAAAGAGACTTGAGTCCTCAATCAGTCATTAAAGCAGCCAAAACGCGAGGCGCTAAGCCAAAGTAGTTTGTCTTTTCTTCATCCCTCCCTCCCTGCAGCACTTCCAATCTTTCACCAACCCTTTCCATAAAACATTCACTCGTAGACCTCTCATTGTTGGCGTTACTTCTGGTTTAAATCGCTCGCCACCAAAGGACAAAAGACATTAATGTGTTTGCCCACATCTGGTCAAGTGTTTGTCTGAGGTGTTGGTAAAATATCTTGAACCTCTTCAGACTTTAATGAAACATCCATACACACATCAATCGTCTTTACCCACTTCTTCCTTTCTGGGTCGTGGGGGTCACTGGTGTCCATGTCCAGCAGTCACTGTGCGAGAGACAGGGGACACTCTGGACAGGTCTTAGTCCAGCACAGGGACACAGAGACAACACAAACAAACGTTCACTCTCTCACTAACACTCCACCCAGAAAGGTGCCTGGCCAGGATCTGATCTGGGGACCTGCTCGCTGAGAGGCAGTGGCTCCACCAACTGCGCCACCATGCCGCCCCTTAATGAAAGATTCATAAGGTAATTATCCAGTAGCCAGTGGTCTCTGTGCTGTGGTGTGTTGGGGAGGCAGCACTAAGAGGAGAGATGCAGGGCGACTTGACAGGCTGGTGAGGAAAGCTGGTTCTGTGTTGGGAACAGAGATGGAGTCCCTTACATCGGTGGCAGAGAAAAGGACCCTCAGTAAGCTGCTATCCATCATAGACAATGCTGACCAGCCTCTGCACGGCGCCATCATGACGCAGGAGCTCCTTCAGCGGTAGAATGCAGTCCCAGCCCTGCTCCACGGACAGATTCAGGAAGTCCTTTGCTTCTCAGGCAATCAGACTGTTTAACTCCTCCCGTATAATAAAAATTGAGCCTTGTAAATCTGCAGTACCCCAGACACTTATGTACATGCATATACGTATGCATATGTATATACATGTACAGTATATGTGTATGCATGCTTACATGTAAATGGTAAATGATAAATGAACTGTACTTCTACAGCACCTTTCTATCTTATCAATATACTCAAAACACTTTACAACACAATCTGGGTCCTCATTTACCCATTCATACAGCACTCTACTAGAGCTCTACAAAGCTAATCGAACAAATCCTTTTAAAAGACTAATCGGTGCTTTATCACATTCAAACATGGATGGGACCCACATTGGAGGCAATGAGGGGTTCAGTGTCTTGCCCACGGACACTTCAACATGTGACTACTGGTGGATTTGAACCTCCCAATTCTTGCATTGGAGGATGACTGCTCTAAGCACTCAGCCACAGCTGCCCACCACACACATACATACACAAGGTGTGTATGTATGTATACTAGAGCTGTCATTTCTAACCCAAACCCAGAGCCCGGCCCCACCCGACCCCGATTAGGGCCAAGCTGGTCCATAAAATGGGCTTAATGTGCGGGCCAGTTCAGTGTCCGGCTTTTGATTGAGTCAGGGGACGCGCGCAGCTGACGGTCCAATTATATGGCAACATGGCATGCCATACATTCACATGTCGCACGCGGCCATTTTACCGCGCGCTGACCCGCCTTGAAAGAAGTAAAAAGTTCAGTTAAGTTTCAGATGGACTACTGCCAACAGCCCAAAGCCCAAATGGACGTTCATTCAGGGGGGAGTGGTGGCGCAGAGGTTTGAGACGGTGGGCCTGTGATCGGAAGATCGCCGATTCAAGCTCCGGTTTGACCGAACTGGTTCTGTCCCATTATGTCCCAACACAATCGTAATTTCAAACTATTGGCAGAAAGGCAGAGGATAAATGCTTCACTTTAATGTTTAGTTCTTATTCACTGTAATTTTATTTCCTTCTGTTTACTGTCTAGATTCATTTGTCCAAGCTCTTTAATGACGTCCAGAAGTAATTTAGAACTTCTCTGACATAGCTGAAGCTCCAAATGTTCTTTTTGTGTTTCCAGACAACACAAACGTGCCGTTCTGTTTCGACATAATGTGCTTTGCCAGCTCTCTGGGTTGTCTAGAGGAGCAAGATGGCGATCATCTCGCTATTTCTATTAGTTCATCTGGACGGACACGTCTGGACCGATTGGCTGAAGGATTAAGCAGCACATGTCAAAACTCATCGACAGATTGCACATTTATTTTATTTTATTTTTTCTGAGGGAAATAAATCTTTGGTCAGACGGTTGGTTTCTGCTGAATGTTCAGCTAATCGAGTGGAGACGAGTGTTTCTGATTCCAAAATGCTGCTTCTCAGGCCAAGAAGTATAAAGAAGGCTAACACTGATCTGCGTGAACTAATGAGTCCATTTTGTTCTTCAAGACGGGTGACTGAGTCAAGTACGTGACAGTCCCCCCCTCTTACATAAGAGAATAATTCTAGTTCTTTGACAGCTGCTTGACAACCTCCTTCATAAGGCGATTCTCCCACTTCACATGATATATCTCAATTTATGTTTAGATATTCACTTATTGCAGCACGGTGGCTCAGTTGGTAGAGCTGTTGCCTAAGCAAACGTTAAACTGAGATGCGCATTCACTACAGTTTCAAGCAAATCAATTATTTTTAGGTGGTTATCTTGTTAGATTTTGAAGAAATGCAAAGGCTTGTCCCTCTGCGTGTGTCTTCCATGAATTGGGTTTTGAAATGCAGCTGATTCGACCATCAAAGTGCATTTATTGAGCAAAAGGTGGATTGAGACACACCTTTACTATAATTTCAAGCAAACAAATAGTTTTTTTAGTGTTAATCTTGTTAAATTCTTGTTAAAGTCCTACTGGGCATGATCCCGCAGCCACCATTTGGCAGCCCATCGATTTTTGGCACAACACCGGCCCACATTTCCGGGTTGTCAGTGGTGACGCATAACAAATGCAATGTATACGGCAAAGTGACATTTATGGATTTTTCACTTTTTTTTTTTTTTTTTAAGACATCCATGTATTTGTACTGATGCGACTTATAGGGCGGAGCAAAGGATACAGCGGAAAATACGTTAAATGACTGTGCTTATATAGCACCTTTCTATCTTATTACATTTAAAGCTCTTTACCTTATAATCTGTGCCGTCATTTATCTATTCATAAAGCACTCTACTAGATTTCCACAAAGCTAATCTGAATCTGTAGAAGAAGAGCTTTATCACATTCATACACTGATGGGACATCGGAGGCAATGAGGGGTTCACCGTCTTGCCCAGGGACACTTCGACATGTGACTCTTGGTGGAATCGAACCCCTCAGCCACAGCCGGCCCATTGAACCATTGAATCTGATGTTTTAAAGCGGAGAAACATCTCAAACATTCAGGATAATGGCCTCCAAGGACAGGACTGGATACTGGATACCCCAACTCTACATAATCTAGAAAACCGCATTGTGCCCTATAATAGGTATTATAACATATTTACCAGTACTGTAGTTGTATATTTTTAATAACTGCAAGACAAATTGGAGTGTTTTGGCTTAAAATGCACATTCCTAAAGTATGAATCATCATTTATTACAAAGCTCTATCCAGGTGTGCCAAATGCACCTGAACAAAACAGCCGTTTGTCCTGACGGTGAACAACTTTTTAAAGTAGTGCTGTAAAGTCACCGATGCGCTGAAAACATCCTTTAAATTGTTTTTAAAGGTAAAACTTTCATTTTATGTTTTATTTTGGATCCAGCATCCCACCAAATTATCTTAAAAACCTTCAAGTGTTGAAATGAAACTCATTTCGACAGCCTGATGGGAGAACTGCTTCATTACGATGAGCATTTTTATATCCCTGGGACCGAACTGCCTTTTAAAGTTTTCCTCAAACTTTATCGTGGCGTGACGGTGACGAAAAACTTTTAATAGGCATGAAATCCCCGAACAGTTTGTTCTGTGCAACACTTTTAGATAGTTATATTTGATAAATGTCGCTACCAGGGCTTTAGACGGTTGTTTCCCCTCTCCCTCCGTATCGATTCACTACAAATGTAAACTTTGTGATGAAATGCCACTCTGAAAGGGTTTGTCCAAGACGGCTGTAAACATGTCAGGTCTGCCAGCCTTCCGGCTCTGTAGGACCTCAACAAGGCCTTTAGTGAACGTCTCGACTGGAGGGCTGTTAAAAGCAGGGCTCGTTTTACAACCAACAGGAGCATCGCACGCTACTTTGGTTGACCATACAAGTACAGAGACCTCACCCCGATTTCACTTTTGTCAGGTTGAATCACAAACAAATGTGTTCAAACCTTTGAGTAAATACTCATTCACAGAGGTTATTTGTATTTAGACACTTGAGAGAAAGCTACAAAAAAATCCATAGCTATATATTAGATGTTTTATAGTTACCAACAAATATATATTTTTTCCATTTTCAATACTAATTTTCCAAATTGTTTAAGATATTTTTGGTGCTGATATGTACTTTAACTGTAAATGTTGGTAAAGTTTAATGTTTTTAACACTAACATGCTTCAAACACTGTGCACAAAAGACAGACAGCAGGGGGCAACTCTTCTGAAAAAATGAACTTGCCTGAAAAGAGCATAAGAAGCTTAAGTTACTATAAATAAGTTAATTAGGCTTAAAGTTGCAGAAATGACCACAAAAACTTGAATTTATCTGAAAACAGATGAAATTAGCTAAAAATGCAACAAAAAAAAGTTAGCTGAAAAGGTAGAACAAGCTTAAGTTAGCAGAAAGAAGTGGAGAGAGCATGTCGGCCGTATTGGGCTGAAAAAAGCCGAAATTAGCACAAAAAGTGGAAATTATCCGGAAAAAGCTGAAATTAGAAAAGAAAATGCTGAAAAGTAGCTAAAAAGCAGAAAGAAGCTTAAGTTACAAGAAGTAGAGCACATTTTTTTTGCTGAAATAGTTTAAATGATCGCCAACAAGTAAGGCATCAGCTGGAAAAGCAAAAATTAGCATGAAACTGCTAAATAGTAAATAACTGAAAACGCTGAAACTTGCAGAAATAAGCTGAAAGGAGCGTGAGATGAAATTGGTAGAAAAAAGTTAATTAGGCTGAAAGTTGCAGAAATTACCACAAAAACTTGAATTTATCTGAAAACAGATGAAATTAGCTAAAAATGCAAAAAATAAAAATAAAAAAGTTAGCTGTAAAGGTAGAACAAGCTTAAATTAGCAGAAAGAAGTGGAGAGAGCACATCAGCCATATTGTGCTGAAAGAAGCAGAAATTAGCACAAAAAGTGGAAATTATCTGGTAAAAGATGAAATTAGAAAAAAAATGCTGAAAAGTAGCTAAAAAGCAGAAAGAAGCTTAAGTTACAAGAAATAGAGCACATTTATTTGCTGAAATAGGCTGAAAAAAGTTTAAATGATCGCCATCAAGTAAGGTATTAGCTGAAAAAGCTAAAATTAGCATGCAACTGCAAAATAGTAAATACCGTAGCTGAAAACGCTGAAACTTGCAGAAATAAGTTAAAAGGAGCATAAGATGAAATTGGTAAAAAATGTTAATTAGGCTGAAAGTTGCAGAAATTACCACAAAAACTTGAATTTATCTGAAAAAAACTGAAATGAGCTAAAGTTGCACCAACACCAAAAGTCATAACAGGATTGTTCTGAAACATCTGAACGTTTTCCTATGATTTGTTGAAACAGCACAAAAACCGTGGGACGAGAAAGATGCTGAAAAACACTGAAGTAAAATGGGATCACAGTAAAGCGAACGCTTCACAAACATTCACACAAATATGACATTTTTGGATATTAGGAGTGACAAACTTTATTCTGAATCTAGTCAAGCTCCAGGTCCAATAAAATATTTGTTTTTTCCCAGAAACTGCAGTTTGACGTGTCCACTTGTTTGACCAGGAATAAAGAGCGAGCGGGAGAACGTTCTCCGTCTTGCAGGCAGTTCATGTGTGTGCGTTCATGAGAAGATTATAGCCTTAACACTTTCTGGGAGTGTGCGCGCTTCAGCAGTTATTAGAACAGTCACAATTAATCACTATGTGTACCCAATTTAATTAAACCCTACTTTCTTTAAACCTCACTCCTGCGTGCACACGGCTCTACATCTGCATGCACCTCGCTGCATCAGAGTAATCATGGCCGCGCGGCAGAAATCCACCACAAACATACGCGGCGGCTGTAAAGATCATGGCTCGATTAATTCATTACCGTATATTCTTCCCTTTGTCACCTCAGCCTGAGTAATCTGAGTCATCTACTCCTCTGACAGCGTCTTAAGTGAGCTCATATTTTATTAATGTGTTTACCTGTAAGACACACCTGGCTGGTAGAATGTGATTTATTTATTTTTTGTGGCAAAATTGCAGTTTTCCTTTGAAGTTGCTCTAAATGAGAATACAGTAATAGTCTTTATGTTGTTAAGTCTTAAAATTCAAATGCCATCCAAATTTATACATAAAAATATGTAATTGAATAAATATTCACATGTTTAGCTTTTTATTTTGGAAGAAATTTAGTGATTTAAGTTTAAAGAGAGAAACTACCTCTTATTTAGAGCAGACAAAATGATTACATCTTATTTTTTATTCCTTTATCAGTTCATGTTGCACTCACTGGACCACAGACGTTGGAAATCCAATTTTTGTTTTTGCATTTTAATTTGAAAACACCAGCAAAATTATAATAAAAAGAAAAATATTGAAGTGACAATAAAATGAAAATAATTAACATGTTGCTGTTTGACTGGTGCAATGAATCCCAACCAAAAAACAAACTTCTTCCAAGCTCAAAATTGGAACTACATATCTACATTTTTGCCTTTGAATGATTTGTTAACTCAAGCCATTAAATATGGGTGTTAATTTATTTTAATGCTTGTGGAAATGTAAACATCGTAAACACAAAGTGAAAAAAATGCATTTACCGTATTTTCCAACATATAAGTTGCAAAGAAATTTCATAGATTTGTGAGTCCTGTGACGCTAAAGCAACAATTTTTTCCCCAAATTCATAATGTTTTACTGACTTTTTAAATGTTCATTCATATGGACATGAACCAGAGTAAACATCACCTTTTGCAGCCACAAGGGGCTCCTCTAGGCTTTTAACAACTAAAAGTCGTTCCTCTACCGCTACACTGG
>JARVLU010000001.1:22294405-22309996 GCA_031762415.1 Simpsonichthys santanae
ACACACACACACACACACACACACACACACACACACACACACACACACACACACAAACACACACACACACACACACAGAGCAGATTTTAATTGAATCTATTGAAGCGATACAAGTGTGTAACAACAACAAACATCACAAACATCTCTGTGGTCACAGAAGCATCTCTGATTCCTGACAACAAACAGGACTTCTGAAAACCATCTAATATTGTACTCAAGCAGCAGCATGATGGTTCTACTGGTACTGACCTGGTTTGGATCGCTGTGGCTCAACATGAGGTTTGACGCCTTGACGTCAGCGTGCACATACTCATTCTCGTGGATAAACTCCAGAATGTCCAGCTAAAACAGGACAGTTTGGATCTCTTGTTAGAACAAAGTAAATCATCTCTAATGTGCTCATTAAAAGAATGGCACCCCAAATTTATTTAGAAATTCTTTACAATTTGACAAGAAAAACGCATTAGAAACAGAAAATCCAACATTTTTGACAACCAACCAGTCTAAGGCCGAGCTGCAGGACCAGTTTCCTGGGAAATCTCTTTCCACATTCCTCAAACTTCTTCTGCAGGTCCGTGCCAAGTCTGTCAATAACCATGAAGCGATACCTGCAGGAACAGAGGACGTTCTAAAGCTTAAAACAATGCAGCTAGAGGTCATTTACACACAGTCTGTAAGCAGAATCACTCTGCAGCAAACACTGTTATCGTCATGCATACCTGCAAACTCGCAAGTGATGAAAAAGGTGACAAACCTAGCACATGCAGTGGTGGGGAGTGGGGGACAGACCCCTCCTTCCCAAAAGATTTAGTGATTTTAACATGTAAATTCAGCATTCTGGCATGCTCAAAGAAAAAAAAAAAATAGAGGAAAAAACAAAATGCTTCAAATAAAAAGACATTTAGCAACAACAGCCAGCCAACCAGAGAAACCAATTACAACAGAGGTTTTTGCTAATAGCAAAAACCCCCATCTTAAATACGTAACGCAAAGCTAGCAATGCGCAATACAGATGTGCTAGCTAGGATGCTACAAAGAAGCTCTGCTTCTCTAACTCATCCTAACACTACCCGTAAGTGCGCTAGCTTAGCACCTGCTTGGTTGTGAGCTAGCTAATGTGACTTACGTAGCCCAGTCAATGAGAAATTATGCCATCTACCACGTATCTGACCCCACCACCCCACCCCCCAAAAAAAAAAAAAAAAAAAACACAAACATTTGCTCTTGTTGAATTTTCAAAGAAATGCAACAGAGCGAGTCCTCCCTCTGCGCGCTCCCGCAGCCGCCAATCGATTTATGAAATGAAGCTGATTCGACTGTCGAGTTCATTTATTAAGGACATTTAAACTGAGACACACCTTTGGTATAACGTTGAGCAAACAATTGTTTTTAAGTGTTAAGCTTGTTAAATTCTTAAAGTCCTTTCGTGTGCACTCCGGCGGACACCATTTGGCAACTAATCGATTTTTGGCACAACACCGGCCCACGTTTCCCAGGGGTCAGAGTGACTAATAAAAGCGACTTGTACGGTGGAAAATATGGTACTCACTTTGACTTTGTTTTATTTCTATACTTTTATTTCCCCCACAATAAAAAAATAAATTAATAAATCTCACGTCTGCATTTTTTTTTTTTTTTTTTTTTTTTTAATGGTAAAATAACTTTACCCCCTTATGTTTTTTTTCAAGAATCTGTTTTTTCTTTTGTTTTGAACTGTAAAAATATCAATACATGTTAAAAACAGATATTTTTAGCTTTATAAAATGTGGCCCTTACTGGCCACAAAAAAAAAATAAAAAAATAAAAAATAATAAAAAAAAATAAAAATAAAAAAACCTCCAATGAACCTAAAGTGGCCCATGGGCCACCACTTGATAATCACAGTTGTAGCAGGTTGTTGCAGCTCTGGACACGTTTAATTTAGTGACCGAAGGCACAAAAATGTCTGTTTTGATCTTAACGGTTACAGACTGCTTCTCTGCAGTGAAGCAAGGCAGTTGAGGTGGTTCAACCTCTTAAGGATTCCTCCCTCTCCTCTGGAGATGTTCCAGACATCCCATGCATGGGAGATTCTGGGTCAGACCCAGAGGAATTAACGTTTTTATGTCTCAGGATCCTCCAAGAAGAGACGGACTGTGTCCTCAAGTAAAGACATGTACATTTATTCTTCCTAAAACAATTCCATAACAGGACCACTGATAAGCAGCAGAGATGGACAGATGGACATATAATGGGTATGTTGTTTTTTTTTTTAATACGAAGTTCTTGAATCCACCGTCTCAAAGGAAAAGTTGAACTGCAGAGAAGCAAGAATCCTGTTTGTATTTGAATTCCTAAGGAGGGCTTTGTTTCTCCTTTCTATGCAGATTACAGAGCTGTAGCGTCTCGAGGGTGTCGGGGAATAAAACCGTCAGCTTGTCAATTTACTCCCATCTCTTTGTGAGTCACTGAAGGCCTCACAGAAGGGCCGGAGGCTCGGTCAGCTCGTCTTTCAAGGCAACGTGCCAGAGAGGATTACCGACAGCAACATTTTCTCTACATGTCCATCGTGTTTATCGTTTGTTTCTACCCGTGCTGCAAAATTGGATGCCGCCCACTCCCAGTTCATGTCTTTAGATGCTCTTTACTTTTCATTCATACGTGCCGCCTACACTTTTAGATTTATTTTCTCCTCAGCTGGAACTTCTCTATCGGCTATTAAAGGTGGTGCTGGCGTTCAAAGGCAGCGCGAGCCTCGTCGTCGCTTCACCTTCATCATGGTTATACATATTTTTATTTTGTTACTAGATGCAGGCCGTGAAGCACAATCCTGGTGAGAATTAAGATGAAGTGAGCTGAAGTCCACCCAGAAGAAAAGGCGGTCGTTAGGAAGGTGCAGCTTTAAAAGTTTCACACCAATCAGTTCCTTTTCACCGTATTTGCTTTTATGTTTCCAGCACTCGGAAAATAAGAATTGTTATTCAAATAAGCTTTAACACAAACGTAAATCTAAAAGAAACTAAATTGTGAAAAAGTATCTCAGATTTCTCTGCCATTTTTTAAAATTAATACACAAACACAATGGATTAACAACCGATTATAGAAAATAATTATTTTGAGATTAGGTTAGAGGTTTGAGGTGAAGAAATGACAATCCCTCTAAATACACAGGGTTTAATTTATTACGAGAGCAAGAATAAAATGGAAGTATCGTGTGGTCGGATCATATCAAATTAAACAGATTTATTGTCTTTTATTTATCAAGTTGTGGATTATATGTCAAATAAACTGCTACATATTAAAATATGAATTAGGAACATTAGATGAGGCTAAACTGTAAATCATGAAATACATTTATTAGGACTTGAATGTCTTCAGTTTTTATTTACCGTAATTTCCAGTCTATAGAGCGCACCATAATATAAAGGCACATACAAATTTAATTAAAAGATCAATTTTGTACATATTTATTATTTATTAACCTTTATTACCGTATTTTTCGGACTATAAGGTGCACCGGATTACAAGTTGCATTTAAGTGAAACAAAACAGATAAGTCAAACTTTATTCAAATCATTCACAAACATATAATCAGTTTGAGGTCAGTAAGCACGACCAGAATTAATACATGAGGTGCACCTTGAAAACATTCATGCGATTACGCAAACTATCTTCAGTTTATTAACATATTTATCTTGTTTTGTTGACATGCTTCCAGCTCTGCCTTCAAACTGATTTTAAAGTATTCAATAAAAAGAAAGAAAAAAAAAGTATTTTTTTTTGTCCACAAAATGCACATTTCAAAAATGCACTCGAGATAAAAACTACTGAACACAAAGCAAAGAGGTTTGGTGAATTTATTAAAATATAGTCTAGTTATTTAACTTATTGTGATCTTTTGTTTTAACAAGTGAACCTTAACATTCGGCCTCATTTTCAAGTTTGTTTAAACTTAAATAAAAGATGAGAAACAAGTGATGCTGCGAGTCAAACAAGTGGAGACCACTGATTTATTTGCACTCAAACAGATTCATGTGTGGGTTTAATTTGGCTGTAATTTTTTACTCTGAGCCTGGACTTTGGAATTAATGTTTCTATCTATTAATAAATAAAATAAATTTAGCTGAACAAACAAGAGCTGTAGCGAGGTAATGTGCTAAAACCATTAGAAAGCATATCTGACCAGAGGAGAGCACCATTACAGAGAGCCAAAAATCTGCAAATAATTTTTAAATAAAACTTACTGTTATGCAGTGCACTAAATAAGTCAAGGTTTGTGTGCACAGTAAAAACTTTGACAGGAAAAAATCATAAAAACTCAGCCTCACGTTTTGAAGGAAGCAGTTTTCCATCTGGCACTTCAAGCGGTAAAAAAATAAAGCATCAAATTCTGTCCAGCCTCACTAGATAAAAAAAAATCTTCACTGGTTTGACAACTATTTAACCAATAGATCTCAGTGTGTTCAAGTAGGGGGTTTAGCTTCTTCTTCCCTCCATATACTCAGTGGTGTTCCTCAGGGGTCAGTGCTGTACTGTATATGTAAATAAATAGTCAGTGTAAATGTGCCTCATGCAAAATGTCATTTTATGCTGATGATATTGATTTATATTGTTCTGGTCCATCACCTAACAACGCTTTTAATCAATTACAGACAGTTTTTAATGTTTTACAGACAAATCTTTATCATCTTAAGCTTGTTTTTAATGCAGATTAAACAAAGTTGATGCTGTTTTCCAATAGGAGGTTTAAAAGTAAGGATCTTCAAGTCATTACTACAGCGGAAGGTCTGAAAATTGAAGTAGTATCACAGTATAAATACAGTATTTAGGATTTTTAATAGATGATTCTTTGGCTTTTACTTCCACATTCAACAGCTAGTGAAGCTGAGATTAAAATTGTGATTTTTTTTTTTTTCAGGATCAGATCCTGTGTATCTTTTGAGGCTAGAAAGTGACTGGTTGATGCTGGTTTTATGTCTGTATTGGACTATGGTGACATTTTATACATGCATGCTCCTCTTAAATGTCTTTATTCACTGGATATTGTTTATCATTGAGTTTTAAGATTTATAACAGGTTTTAAAGGTTTTACACATCACTGCACTTTATACAACCGGGCTGGATGGATGACCTTGGCCACTCGTAGACACTGCCATTGGCATATTTTTATTTAAAAGGCCATAATAGTACTTCTTCCTTCATATTTGTTGGCCTTTATAAAGAGAAAGTCCACAATGAGTTATCGGCCAAATAAGTTTTGGCATATCGAATATTGGCCCAAAATCCAATATTTTGCATCCCAACTTAATTTTTATGAATTTTAAACACAAACTTTGTAATACCAAACATTTTAGAAGTCTAAGCACAATAAAAAAAACAAAAAACATTAAGGAATCATGAGTGGATTGTTAAGAAAAAAAATCCAGTATGCCTAACTACCGATGTATGAATATTACCAACACTACTTATTTCTTAACCTGAGGACAAATAAACACAAGCATCACACCAAAAAATGACAATAAAAGCACAATATATAGACAAACAACAATGCGATGACTCTGTACAGACATGAACCTAAAGAACACATTCATTCTACAATCTAAATACAACATTTATGAAGCATTGTGGGTAAAAGGTTCCTCTTAATGGCATCTAAACATGCGTAAGTTGACTAGAATTGAGCTAAATATATGTCGTGGATTTCATCAGAGACTTTAGATGGATGTCTGCTGCCAGCTGAGATTAGCAAGAAGGTGGATAACGGAGCTGAACTTAGAAGCTCTGGATCTTAAGTGCTTACGACGCATTATACACTTGTCGACAAACTGTTATACAGCAATCTATAGCAATGGCCCGGACAAGCAAAGACCAGGTATTAAAAGTCGTATTTGCAATATATATTCTTTGTTTTGTATCTGTACTAATATTTACTACGGGTGCACTGGACTCTACGCAGCAGCCTACCTTCCCTGTCATGTTATCTTACCCTCTACATCTTGATAGCCCTTTTGGCAACTTCCCCCCACGCTCTATCTATCCATCTTTACCCTCCTGTCTCACGTCCTGTCACTTCCCCGTCCATCACCCTCCCCGTCGGACTCTGCGGCTGACTGCGTGACATTTCACTGCTACACAAACACACACGGGTTCGCAGTGTGTGCAAACAGGGATACGCTGATAGACATGCACATATGTTGACAGAGACCGTACAGAAGATGATAAACAGAGCTAAAATGTCAACGATAATCCCACACAGAGAAGAACAGGAGCTTGTCTCATGTCAAACAAGACACTAAAGCTTTAATTTCCCATACATTGCAGTTCCACCTTTAATCTAAATGTGTTTTTGTAGATTTAACAAGTCGATAAGTAAAGTTTACCACAGCAGCAACCTGTACAGTTTAAGGTTAGTCTAACTATTGATTGTAAGAAAAAGAAACGTCTTGATCTTTCAAGATTTTAGACTTTGATTTATCTCTTAGTTACAAATCCCACCAGGCGCGCCGAGTCAAAAACAATCACAGGCCGAGCAATCCACAGCTCTATTCAACGTAATTATCCATCAGCGCTTTCTTTAGACACTCAAACTGGATCATTTTATAAACTTAAAATATATTTAATTGGAACTCCCATAGAAACAGAATTGGACTGGTCTACATGTTTTCTATGAAGGCTCACGAGGCTGACCAAGTTGGAGAACGGTGCTCATGAGGGAGGCTCTTCAATGTCTCGCAAGTCTCTCAACTTCTGTCGGTTAAGTTCGGAAAAAGAAAAAGAAATTGTGCTGCAGTTTTTCCCTCTCATAACAGTCACAAAGTTGTCACAGGTTTCAAACTTACAGTATCTCGAGAGCCCTAAAACCAAATGTTGACATTTGCATGGGAGCTCTCCAGTGATATAATCAATCTCAGGTGAATGTCCAAGTCTAAAAACCACGCAGATGATAAATCAGAGGTACTTAACTGGTACAGATCTACTCGTCTTACTCCAGCACTACACATCATTGAGGGGCAAAGAGAGAGACAACGCATGTATGACGCCAGCAGAGGTGGACAAATGCGGAGGGGTTGTTGGGGTTTTAACCTTGCAAATTGAAATTCATGAGTTTGTACAAATAGCCATTATTTTTAAATGCATCTGAATTAGGTGCAACTTCAACAAAAACTTGGCCTATTGAGTTTTGAGTTACTAGCTGCTCTCCAACAATCCCAAAATAGCAAAGTAGTACCTTAAGGTGACAGTGACCTTGCTGGCACCACAATATGCCACACTTTGTAGAGTCTGACCAACAAAAGTTAATCAAACATCGCACCATTAAAGTTCCAGTGCTTAAATACCATTAAACACCATTGTGCATTTAGGACATCAACCACCACATATAATGTGAACTCGATGAGTTTGTCCTGAATTTGTTCTCAAATAGTTTAAGAGTCCAGCTCACAGATTACCATCCTTTTAAATTTGATCTCAAGTCTCATCTCAAAACAAATTCTTCCTTTAAAAGCAACAAAACATCAGCTTGAAAAGTCCAAATGCTTTCAACCTTCAAGAATCAGAAGCAACTTCAAATGCAAATAAAACATTAAGGACGCCCACGTAGCCTTGCTGCCGGCGCAACATTTGGCACAAGCAGCGGGTTTTCCTACCTTGACCCCTCGCACTCTGAACTCCGCCAGGGCTCGGCTCATTTTGGATGCGGCCGTGTGCAGGTCCTTTCCGCTGGCGATGACTTTAACCAGCAGTGAGTCATAGTGAGGTGAGATGACAGCACCCTGGAAGGCGGACGCGCTGTCCAGACGGATCCCCATACCTTCACCGCTTCGGAAGACCTGGCAGAGGTGACATCAGACATTAACGGGTTGTCAGAGAAAAACAAGGTTTTATGTTATAAACCACATTTATTAACCTCCTCTTCTTGTACACTGTAATCAAAACTGAAACTGTATTTTGTTAGAGATTTTCAAACTGTATACCTCTTCTACTGATTCACTGTGTACGTTTTCGCCCTTAGACATGGTTTTGATGGTATTTGAAGGAACTTGTATAGTTTTCTATATGAAGATGAAAGGAAGAGTCATAATGTCCTCCATCTTCAGACAGACTTCAGTTTGATACAAGAACATACAGGGAGAGCCATTAAAAGGTACATTACTCAGCGCTGTATTACACGTTTGATTGCTCCGATCCATTAATGGTACACCCTTTATTTTCTCGCCATAAAGGCATCTCAATTTACACCCACTGATAAGGCTCGCATGAAAATTAGCTCCGATGTTCAAGCCAATTCTTTTTTTTCCCCACACTTCTGCCTTTAAATTTTAACACTCAGTAAAACATTAATTAAAACTGGCTAGCAAAAAAGAATGCGGTGTGGAAATAAATATTTAAACATGCTGCAAGATAGTTGTTTGCAAACGTAGTTTGAATTACTTGAATTATTAAGTAGTAAGTGATTTCCAATACTTGCTAATGTCTTGTAGAACCTTGTTAGATGTGGAAGTTATGTCCATTATCTTCATGTTAGTACCTGGTCTATCAATGAGATTTCTCAGTTTTATTGTCTCAATAAGTATCGACTTTGAACTCTATACAAGAATGTTTAATTCTCATTAGTTTCAAAGGGGATTTAAACAACAGGAAAATCTTGTTCAAAGTGTTGTACATTTATATTTTTATAGCATCAAGATAAATAACCATTAAAAAATAAATAAAAACTATCTCATGTTCAGAAATTCAGTGTGTGATTGATGTAACCCTTACATCTGGGTCTGGCAGGTAAGTGATATCAATAACTTCAAGTAATGAACTTTCTCTAATTTGCATTAAAGCACAGGGGTCAAATATATTGGGATTGAAGTCCCAGATTAAACTTGTAAAGAGCACAATCAGTTAAGTCAATATTCCATAAGAATCTTTCACTTGGTGATACAAAGCACCAAATCTGGCATGAAAATGTATTCTGTTTTCATAAAAACATGGTTTCAACTAAAAATCAAAGATGGCAGATATATATATTTTTTAAATGACCGCCGTTTTGTATGTGAATGTTTGAATGACGGCCGTTCATGCAAAACTGAATGCTGTGGATGCAAATGTGTTGCAGAAATTATCTCGTTCTCTGATTGCTTACTCAAAAGAACCACTCTCGAGCTACGTGAAGACCAGGTGAAGACGTGGCTGACTGTCCTGGCCGCTAGGATTCTTACCAGGCCGAGTACCAATTGTAAACCTTTGAGCAGGGGGTGCCCAAACTTTTTCCTTGAGAGGACCAAATTTAATATCTATCAGAGGGCTGTGGGCCAAAGAAGTCCTATGGATGAAGTACGAAATGTCTAAGACAAAGCATGAGTCCAGATGACCTGACTGAACATTGATGGGTTTTTACCTGGATTATTGAGCATGAACTTGACCAGTTTTTCTTAAAAGTTTTTAATGTTGACCCAAAAGAATGCTAAGGCGACTGCCTCCAGAGCTGACACAAAGATCACCAACACTTGGATCAGAAGTTGGAGCAACATGTTTTGAGTCCCACTCTATCCACGTGAACAAATCTGAAATGGTTAAACAAAAAGTACTTTTGTTTGTTTGTTTTATGGAGGTTTTAGCTTTTGTAAATTGACGCAAATTTAGCCAAGTAAACAACAAACAAGTTTAAGCGGCCTTAATAGTAAAAACTGAAAACGATGAAAAAATTTGATTATACCTTTTTTAAAAATAAAATACTAAACCCTTCTCGTTCTTTGCAGTTATTGTCGCCAATGCTCTGATACTATCATCACTCATTTACCGGACTTTGACAGGTTGTATCACGTCTGTTGCATCAAAGGGTAAAAAAAAAAAAGAAAATAGGAAAATAAAACTAGCAGAAGATGAGTGTGTGGAAAAAAGAAATAAATTGCATCAAACTCTGGCTGAGGAGGAGGAGGGACAGAGAAGAGCGAAGTGAGGAGTGTCCAACATGACAACATATGGAGCCCCTCGAGGGCTGGAAGCAAAAGATGAGGAGAAATTGTAATTACAACAATGTTGTGCCACGCTGATGATGTGCTGTTCAGATCTGGAGAGAATGAAGATGAGCAGGACTGCCAAGAATTCTGATGAGAAATGTGTCTTCTCTTTAAATCAGGTAATTTTCTTCCCACTCATTTAATTCTTTGTGGAAAAAACAAAAAAAAAAAAAAAAACTCAAAAATAATTATTGCCAAAACAAAATAAATACTCTGTTACTGCACAGAATCACCTTTAGTCACTGCATGTAGAACATAACACTAATTTATGTTTATTTCCTCATAATTACATACAGTTTTAGGATGAGGAGGTAGGAAGTAAAATATTAAGAGCATCAATTTTATAGTTTAGTTAAAATAAGAATGGAAAAAAAAAGACTAATTTATTATGTGCCTTTGCCAATTTAAAGTCTATAATGATTCAATTAATTTAAATATTTAAATCAATTTAAAAATTAATAAGTGGTCTCAGAACACCACAAAGAATAAAAAATTAACTGGTCTAATTCTACACTAAACTGAACACAATCTGAGATTCAGTTTACTGAATAAACTACAGATTATCAGACAAAACGTGGACTATTTAATTATTTTTATTTCAGGGGCGGCACGGTGGTGCAGTTGGTAGACCTCTCAGAAAGATGGTCGCTCTGGTTCAAATCCCAGTTTGGGGGCCTTTCTGGGTGCAGTTTGCATGTTCTCTCCGTGCATGTGTGGGTTTTCTGCGGGTACTCCGGTTTCCATGATCACTTTGGATGAACTGCAGAGATCTACAGCTGAGGTGGGAGAGACCTGAGACTGGGACGAAGCTTTATCTTCCAACAAGACAACGATCCTGAACATAAAGCCAAATCTGCAACGGAGTGGTTCACAAATAAACGTATCCAGTGTTGGAACGGCCAAGTCAAAGTCCAGACCTGAATCCAATCGAGAATCTGTGGAAAGAGCTGAAGACTGCTGTTCACAAACGCTCTCCATCCAACCTCACGGAGCTCGAGCTCTTTTGCAAGAAGAATGGGCGAGAAGTTCAGTATCTCCATGTGCAAAACTGATGGAGACACACCCCGAGCGACTTGCAGCTGTAACTGCAGCAAAAGGCGGAGCTACAAAGTATTAACGCAAGGGGACCGAATACACGCCCCACTTTCCAGTTTTTTTATTTGTTAAAAAAGTTTGACACGTCCAATAAATTTCATTCCACTTCACGATGGTGTCCCACTTGTTGATTATTCACAAAAAATAAAAATTTAATATCTTTATGTTTGAAGCCTGAAATGTGGCAAAAAGGGGCGGATACTTTCGCAAGGCACTGTATTTGGCTGTTCCGCTCCACGGAGCAAACAGACGGGACGCGACGCCGGACACAACGACCAGAAACAAACAGATGGAATTTGTTTTACAAGGAAATAACAGCAATGAAAAAGAAAATTACTCAACACAGTGCTTTTTTTCTTTTTAATTAATCGTCTGCACAGCAAATATTTCTGCTCACTGAGGCAGCACAGTGTCATTTTTCCACATGTGCTAATGAATGATGTAATTTAAAGCTGTGCGTTTGTGAATGTGTAAACATGTGAACGCTGCACAGCTCAGGGCACGCAAACAGAAAATGGTTGCATTCCACAGAGGCCACGCTTTAATCTCATTTATAGAGGATTTATTTCAAAGTGCAGCTGCTGAGGCCAGAAACAGACTGAAGAGATGATGAGGCAGAACAGAATGGAAGTCAAGCACTTTGTTAATAATTGAAGCCAAGGTGATGGCTCCCCTCAGCCCAGGGCCATGTCAAACAAGAAAATCCCACTTTCCCTTTCTTACGCCGCCACCGTGTCATTGTCTCCATTTAATCTGTTCTTCTCTGGAGAGTCAGACACAAATAATTTAAGAACTGGAATGGTTTAAAAACATTGATTTGGCTCCCTGCAGAATAAATCTTTGCAGAATAATCCAGCATTGTCCCTTTTGTTTATATGAGCACTGTTAGAGATTAAATCTTTTGGCATTGAGTATTGTGTAAAGGTTACGAACAATAAACATCTTACCTGTTGTATATATTCTTAACAACCTTTTTTTTTTTTTTTTTTTACAAAGTAACTGATTTGAAGTTATTAATTGTATAAAACAAGTGCCAAAAGCAGCAACTAGCTGTAGCAGTTCAGCAACAGTCTGGGACACTTCACATAGGATTTTTTTAATTTTGTATTTTTTAAGTTTATTACTTTGGTATCACTTTAAAATTTGGCTCCCCTTATAGAAGGCTAATTCCTCTATAAACACTTTAAACCTATTATACTAGTTGCAGATACTTACAATACAGTGATAAAATACTGTATTACTGTAGTCCCTCGCTATGTCGCTGTGCGTTTATCGCGGACTCGCTCTATTGCGGTTTTTCAAAATAAAATTGGACATGACACACAATTGCTGATTGACGGGTAAGTCGCACGATCGGCATGAATTTTTATTTAAAATAATTTTGAATTATTTAGCACCTGCTGCACTTTTGTGCAGCCCACACTGCAGGATAAGCTTCCTGCTGCAACTGATCAGCTGTTTGTGCAGAGCAGAGAAGTGGGCGTGGCCAAGAGCGCTTGCAGGTGGCAAAGAGCAAATCATGACATTCTGTGCTCTTTTAGAGCTTTAGAAACATTGTTTAGAATATTGCAAGAGTGTGGGAAGGGTTTACAATGCCTTATATAATATATATAATTAAACTACTACTTACTACTTGTACTACTATTCCTACTTCACGGTTTTTCACTTCAGGGTATGGATCCCCATGTGACAAATGAGGTACTACTGTATATGCTAAAGAAATAGGTTTATAAATGCTCATTGTGCTTACAAGGTGGTAACTGATTCTGAAATGTTTAATATAACAACTCTAGATGAAATATAAAGGTGAACACTCACTATTTGTCAAGAAACTGATCAGTTTTGTCTCTATCACCCTTATTGCATAAGTTATTAATGATTTATAAAGTGTTTACAGAGGAATTAATAACATATCTATAAACTATTTGTTAGCCATTTATAAGGGGAGCCTCATGGTAAAGTGTTAACATTACTTTAATTTGGGGGTGGCTGTGGCTGAGTGGTTAGAGCAGTCGTCGTCCAGTGTGAGAGTTGGGGGTTTGATTCCACCAGCAGTCACATGCTGAAGTGTCCCTGGGCAAGACATTGAACCCCTCTGATGTGTCCCATCAGTGTATGAATGTGACAAAGCACAGATTAGTCTTTATAGAGATCTAGTGGAGTGCTGTGTGGATGGGTAAATGAGGACAGTTTGTAAAGCTCTGAGTATCTTGAGAAGATAAAAAGGTGATATACAAGTACAGTCCATTTACTTTCTTGTCCCTGGGGGGTCAGAAAAACTACGTGAAACGAGCTGTACGCCGACGTCCCCGTCGCTGAATGATCTGAAAAGTAAAAGTTTGTCGTTTTTGAGATGAGTGTTTAAGAACAGAGGTGTTTATTTTTACTTTTGGATTGTCCGAGGCGGTGCGGAGTGATCCTGGATAGAGAAGGAAGCAGTTTTATCCAACACCAGCAACAGTGGGGGAGTCCGTGGTGGCTTTGGCCCCCATTGATTAATCTTCAACCAACCCAATCGTTTATAGAAAACTATATTTTTAAACATAAAAACTAAAACGCATAGTTCCCTCAAATGATAATGGTGGTCAGTTCATTTATATATAAGATGGTGGTCATCTTGATTTTGACGTGACTTTTCTTACACCTAGATGCAACCACGAACAATGGAAGTCGGTACAATGCTTATTTGTCTAAACTATCCTGCTTATAAGATGGACAGATGGACAAATGGACAGATTACTGCAGAACATTTCCAAGTCTATCCTCCACAACGGGGGAAACAAACGGTGGTAGTGTAAACATCAATAAATTATCATTTGCATGAAACTATGACATGTTTGAGACTTGAACCTCCGAACTATCACTTTATATTGTAAGCTTCCATGAGCATGTGCACTAGTCATGTCTTGATCATGCTTTTTCTCTACACCTCACTGTTTTCTCCTCGTGGTTCATTTCTTACATCTTATTTTCTATATTTCCAACTTGTTTTTTTCTGTCAGCATCTTGGACTCTACAACCCCCGTCCATTTCCGAATGCTTTCAGAGTCTCACTCGAGCGCACCGATCTCCGCAGCAGAGGTCAACAGCATATTTCTCTTACTTTGTATGGAAACGTATCGGTCTGCCAAGGGGGGTACATTACAAATCACTCACTTCCAAACTCGCCCCTGCACTTTTCAAGAAAAAACATTTCAGAGCGCAGACTTGACATTTGGAGGGATTCAGAGGAACTTGTGAACTTGTGTCTGAGTTATAGTCACGGTCGTGCTTTATGAGGTAGCTGTGGCAGCCATCTTGAACCAAAATGGTTCCTAAAAGTTGATCAGTCTTTTGTTCAGAGATCTCTGCCCTCTAGGTCACGTGAGCTCACTGTGGTAGTTAGAAGCTAAGATCTCTGTTAGTGTTTATCAATGGCAATAATTGCATCTTTGTCAACTATGTCGCCATGGTAACTCAAGACTCAATAAAATAGCACCATGGTGGTGTCGAGTCGGTTGTTTTGATTTAACATTTGCAGTTCAGGCCGCATTTAAGTTGGCGAAAGAACAAAACCATTTTCAAGTAGATAATAATAGGGTGCTGCCCAGCTAAAACTAAAACTACCATTTTAATGACAGGAATTCTAACAAGATCTGTTCAAACATCTGATCAAAAATGGCCAAACTCCTCTTCATTTAATCACGAGCATTACAAAAAAAAATTCTTCATAATTAAATATGTAGTGTTTAAGCTAAACTCTTGTAATCCGTGGCAGATCCAGCCTCTGGTTCAGCTTTTAGAAAATCTCTTTATTTGACAAGTTGTATTAAGAAAAGCCACACTTTTCAAAATGTTCAACGCTGGTGTAAAGAAAATCTGCTCATTTCTGGATTTAAATGGTTTCTGTCCTTCAGAATCAGGGGCGATGTTCCATTAGCAGGTAATGTGTCTGGGTCACATAACGTCTATGCTTCAAATAAAAGCTGTTCTGGGATGATCTGTAACACGTCTCCGAAGCAGATATGTTTACAACGATTCTCAATTAGGATATTGATCTTCTACTTAATTTAAGATACGATCAAAATGAGCAGGTCTTGGAGAGATACCGTGAGGTTAATCGGAATTAATAGCCCTGTCCATTTATAGTAAATAATTAATGAAATGGCTCAAATGAAGGAGGATCCTCTAAAGCCTGAAAAGAGGAATGACATATACCTGTTAGGGGGCTGGAATAGAAGGAGACTTCTTTGTGTGCATCACATAGTGCAGATTAAATGTCTCAGAAAAGGGCAACAAGCTGAACTCTTTAAATAATCTGCTGTTTATGCTCACATTATTAAGAAAATAAAATAAAATCACTCCAGTCATTTGAGAAATATTTACTTTTACACAACTTTTATGCTGTTGGAGTCAGTATCCCCACTATCAAATATATCTACACCTCCAGAGGGCCACCTGCATCATGAAGGACCCCACTCACCCAGCACACACACTTTTTCCCCCGCTCCACTCAGGAAGGAAGTAGAGG
>JARVLU010000001.1:22322496-22333158 GCA_031762415.1 Simpsonichthys santanae
TACAGCATCTCAGACTGAGGAAGTCTTTCGGACGAAAGACGAAACGTTTCTAATTTTTTTTTTTTTGCTTTGTTTTGTTTTGTTTTTTGAATGTCCAGAGGACCAGACTTAGCTTTTTTAGATCCTGAGGGATTTTTTTCCCAGAATAATCTTAATATAAACCAGGCGTATTGTAACATTTACATTTTTCACACCCTTTAAACTGCAACATTTAAGCAGCTTCGAGGCTCATCACTTAGTATTTAACTACATTTCAACAAATATTACATAATGGGTATCTAAATAAAAAATAAAGACAGGTGTGTGTGTGTGTTTAGACTGTTTATTCTTTGAAAATGTGATGAATAGTAGGTGCAGAAATCCTGGCTTCTCATCTTCTACTGTTTTTCTTACATTTCCTCTGCTTTCGCCCGGATCCTGAGGCGAAGCGTCGTCCGTCTTAATCCTTTCAGAACTCATCACGTCTCCGTCTTCACCTTTGCCAAAGCTCAGACTGTTTACCTTCTGCCTCTGTTTTATTTACAGCTCACTTCTTTTATAATCTTTATTACAAGAACAAGTCGTGTTAAACTGACTCCTTCCTCTTGACCAGTTTTTATTTACTGTAAATATAACTTTTTTTTTCCAGTTTAACCTGCTATGTTATTTACATACATTTCTGTGGTTTAAGATTATGCAGCATGCTGCTTTTAGTGTTCAAAATGTTTACCAGAAGAACCAAGTGAGTAATGTAAAGGTTTATGAACAGAAACTTGAGGCTGACGTTTGAATAATGATCTGTTTTAAATGATCTCTTGCAAACCAGCTGTTAATTCATAAATCTGATGAGAATTAATTTCTCCAAACTGCAGCCGTTCCAAAGAGCAGTCTACAACCGTTCCACTGAAGCCCACTTGAAAAAACCTGAACTATCACTTTAAAGCTCCACAAACGGCCACTACAGGATCAAATTAAAGGGCTAACGTTCGTCCCAGGAGTCAAACGCTGCCTTCCATGGTAAAGTTTAAGACGCAGACTGTTTGTTGTCAAATGGATCTTTTGGAAAAACCTTGAAAAAAGGAGTTCAGTACCTCAAGACTTCACACAAAGTTTGTTGTGAATCACTCTCGGCTACTACCACGGCAAACTTTAGCTCAGTATCTGTAAAACTGACCGTTGGCTGAGGTCAATGGGTTGTAGCAGCCGTCTTTATTCGGACCAAATCCAAAAGTTGATCAGTTGTAGAACGTGTTCAAAGCTTCATTAAAATCTTTTGGAAAATATATTTTGCTAACAGAAAAATCAGACTGACTTCAACAGTTATTGCTAAAGTCTTCAGCAAAGATCTGGTGCAACAAGTAGCTTTAGGAGAATCCATTGTGAATGACTCCGCTACTACCACACCACGTTTTAGAAAATATCTACTGTACTTTTCGGACAACAAGTCGCATCTTCGTGCACAAATTTGCAAGTCATGCGACGTATAGTCCGAAGCGACTGATTTACATTTTTCTTCACTTATTTATAACCGATTATTGGCTGTGATCTGATGATTTCATTCATTCTGACATGGAAAATATATTGAACACTACCATTTTCAGTCACTAGAGGGCGTCTCGAGTAATATGGCAAGCCAAGTGTCTCATTAAGAGGCAAAAGTGGCTATCAAAGAGACACTTTGCTTGCCATACCAAGCCACCTTCGTCTCGCTCCGTAACTCCTGGAACAAACGTCAAATCAGCTGCATTTCACCGCACAGTCCAGGCAAAATGCAGCTGAATTTACCATTAAAGTGCATTTATTAACAACTTATTTATGATTTTTTTTTTCACTTTATTAGACATTTTTGGACTGATGTGACTTTTAAAGTGGAACATACTGTATATATGACTGAACCATAGCCATTCGTGTGGTATGAAGGGTCAGTTGGCTGTGGCGGCCATCTTGAATTGCAATGAGACGTCCATCCAATGAGTGCCTTCGGCGAGTTTCATCAAAATTTGTCTAGAGGTTTACGAGATATGTTGCTAAGAAACAGATAAAAATAAAAACATCACTCGTCTTCTGGCAGCGAGCGATAAAAGACAAATGTCAAAGATCTCTAAAGGGAGATGCCTCTGAATGTTTCTTGCACGGCGTCGCAGAAGCCTTCAACGTTTCCGTCCTTGCAGCTGTTCTGGGTTTACTTCCTCCCGTTTTATTAAAATAAATCTGACCTGCAGTTCAGTTTGTTTTAAAACCTGCAGGTGTTCGAGTTCGCCCGTGTTTACGACTAATAATCGCCCACTCATGGCGCAAAGTATTACAGGACCGTTCTGGAAAAGCTCATTTCCCTCGATGGTTTCCACTCATATTCCTGCTTTTCTCAAAAATAATGTCCCTGTTCCAATCTGTTCACATCTGGCCTTGTTAAATATTTCAAAGTAGCTAAAGCAGCTGGTAAACGGGCAGAATCCACGTTCACTTGTACGCAAACGTGCACGTTTTGCTCATGCATTCTTCCACTCTTAAAATTAATTTTCAGTGGGTCTAATTTTGCTTATGAGCCACTCCCCGTCTCACTCTCCATCACCCGTCTCCCTCTCTCTCAAAGAAGCAGAGAATTAATGAGCTGCTTTTTATCAGTGAAACTAATGAATTAGCCTGTGATGGATAATGGGAAACTGGATGTGGGTATGTGGTGCACAAGTGTGTGTGGGGCACTTTGCATGAAAACATGTCTATTGTGGGTGCATGTCTATTTTGTAATAGGGACAACATACCTTTGATCAGCAGAGGCTTCGTCAACGACTGCAGCATAATTAAACTTCACACATCCTCCTCGTGTTTGCCTTCATTTTTTATAAAATGTCATTTCTTTAATAATCAAAATTGCAACAGTTTTCAATGAAGAGTGAACCTGAACACATCTTTCATTTCATGTGTGTTTTGCTTTAATTTATTATGACTCGAGCTAGGAAGGCTGGCATTTTGAAAACAGAATGGATAAAATATATATATATATATATATATATATTTTTTTTTTTTTTTTTTTTTTTTTTTAAGAAATTTTCTTCCACTGCTTTTGCAAAACTTTTGAAACATCTTCACGTGATCAGTTAGCACTTGCAATGTGTGTTATTGATGAATCTCAGCTACAAACACCAGATTTTAGCTTTATATTTGTAAAATAACCTGAGTTGGGACTAATTTTCTGTTTGTTCAAGTCATTTAGCTGTGGCAGCCATCTTGAATCAGGTTGACTAAAGATTAATCAAATGTAGATGACAAACCATTACTATGAGCTTCAAAACAATCCGTCCAGTGGATTATATTTTGCTAACAGACAATTGAACAAATGCATACGTCGTTACATGATCGCGCACCTTCCATGGCTGGGAGCAAAAAATATCAAAGTTGACTTAACCGGCAATTAGTATTAATATTTAATATATTTATTAGGTTAGGTTTATTTCTCATATGCAAAATCAACACAAGATCAACAATGTAATGAAATGCTTAGAATAAGAAGACCTGTCTTGATGAACCAAAAATAAATAAATAAAAGATACCAAAGCATGCAGCAAAAATACTAAACATATAAAAAAATACTACAAAAATACTAAAAACAAGGCTATTACTAACACTTTGTCAATAACTTGTGCATTAATCTACTTTTTAGATAGTGTTTCCTCTACCATTATACAAAAGGGGTGCCCCACCCTCCAACAGAACCGAGCCCCTCGCCTACTGAACCAAACAGTGAGCACCCCCACCCGTCACCACTGACCACTGCCGTAATGCTAAGCTAGCGGCGCACTAGCTAAAGGCAGCACTCGCGGTCGTAGGAGTGTGCACGGGAGGACTTTAACATGAACTTAACAAGATTAACACTTAAAAACAATTATTTATTTGCTCGAAATTATAGCAAAGTTGTGTCTCAGTTGAACTTGTACTTAATAAATGCACTTCAATGGTGAACGTAGCTGCATTTCTCCGGGGCGGTGCATCAAATTGAAGCCAATTTGACAGTTGCGCTAGGCATGATCCCAGAGCTGGACGAAGGAAGGAAGACACTTTGAATTAAACTGATTCCAGAAGAATATCAGTTGCAGAAAAATGTACATTACTTTGGTGGCACGCAATAATAATTTGGGACAGCTGTGGCTGAGTGGTTAGAGCAGTCGCCCTCTAACGGGAGAGTCGGGGGTTTGATTCCACCAGCAGTCACGTGTTGAAGTGTTCCTGAGCAAGACACTGAACCCCTCGTTGCTTGCGATGCATGTCCCATCGATGCATGAATGTGATAAAGCTCTGATTATTCTTTGTAAAGATCTAGTAGAGTGCTATATGAACGGGTAAATGAGGCACAGATTGTAAAGAGCTTTGAGTGTCTTGATTACATAGAAATGTGCTACAAGTACAGTCCATTTACCAATTAATAGGAAATAAGTTGAAACTTCTAAAAGAAAATAAAGTTCCAGATTGAGGAGAAAAGTGTGCAGGTTATACCAACACGGGTCGAGGTAATCTGCAGCAAAAACAACTAAATAAGTGAAACTGCAATTCACAGCCGTGGGGTGAACACCGAGAGGCACGTTTCTACCAAATGCCTCGAAGAGCAGCAGCTCTCAGCAGTAAATGGAACAATCTGCTTCAATTTGGAAAGATTTTTGATCAGACATTTGTCCCAACTTCTCAACAACGAGGCTTTTAAAACTATAAAATTCACATGTGGCCCTGTATCAACAGGACAATACAACAGAATGTAGCGTTGCAACCAGGGGTGAAAGTAAGTCGGTACAGTACAGTACTGTGCACCACTAAAAGATTCTGCGCCAGTACGTAGCAGCTGGAAGAGAGGGGAGTGGCTGTCTGCTGTAAAGCCTCATTCACAACCAGTTACGGCTGCTCTTTGGGTTTTTTAGCAATAAGCGCCTCAAACATGACAATCAGTTAATAAATAGCTTTTATTTATCATTTCAAATTGTTTCTGAATTGTTCATGCTATTCTCTACCAACGTTTGACATTCGAGCTCAGTGGTTTCAACGGTGTGTTCCTCTCGTTCAATCTCAAGCAGGTAGTTTGATTTCAGTCAGCTACGCTCAGTCTGCCCCTCCTACGAGACGTAATGTTTCGCTTAGGGGCCGTCAACAAATTACCAAACCAAACACTCTTCTAAAACAAAATATTTTACATCATTTGACCCACTGACACAAAACTAATGTTAAACTACTCTAACAGACCTGACACACAAGACCCCATCATTTATTTCTCATTTTAAAGCAGTTTTTAATTAGTCATTGAGCGAAAAACATGATTTTTGAACAAATAAATTATGTAAAATTTGAAAAAGCTTTAAAATGACAAATAAATGCATGTGCCTCGTCTGTCAGGTCTAGTAGAGTAGTTTAACATGAGTTTTGTGTCAGTGGGTCACATGACATGAAAATTATTGTGCAAAAACCACTGGATGTCTGATTTCTTTATGTAGCTTTGAAAATGTATAAAAGCTGATACATTCTTTCAAAAACAAATTTAAAGTTGCAGTATGTGACTTTTGTAAAAACCATTTGTATAAAAGTTGCATGTTTTTTACATATTTGTTAAAACTGTCACTATGTTGACAGAATAAGATAATCTGTGGAAAGATTTAGCTCCAAGACTTGAGGTCTTGGTCTCGACTTGGTCTCGGGTTAGGTGGTCTTGACTACAACACTGCCTCGAATTCTTTGAAGGAAACCCGTCAAATTAAAGTCCTCTTATATTGAGAAATGCTGTAGCTGTTTGTGTCAAACAACGTTCAGCTCTACTTCTTGTGATTTTTAAGAGAACTCATGAGATGTGTGTAGAACGACTCTCAGCTACTACCTCACCAAATTTTAGCTCAAGCATAGCATGGAGAAACACCTGGAAACAGTTACATAACAGCTACTGACATGTTGAAATGCACTTAAGGCACACAGACTAATTTTGAATGAAATAGTTTAATATGAGTCGAGAACACAACCAGAGTGAGATGAATTCACAAACTGTCAGACGTGTTGACAGAATCAACAATCAAATGAAAGGAATGCTGTTGAAGTGCAGCTTGTGTCGTCTGTTTCTTCTGCTGCACTAATGGCTTCTTCCTGCTTACAAACTGGGTCAGTTCAGGTTCAAAAGAAGACCTAGCTGAATCAGCTGTTTTGTCCACTTTAACTCAAACATGCAGTAATTTCCAGACTATTGAGTGCACCTGAATACAGTAGTCCCTCACTACTTCACTGTTCGTTTTTCACGGACTCACTCTTCCGTGCTTTTTCGAAGTAAGATTGGGCATGATACACAATTGGCTGATTGATGGATGAACAACATAATCAGCATGGATGTTTTAAATTAAAAATTAATTATTTAAAATGATTTAGCACCTGCTGCACCTGCGTTCAGCCTACAGGTGCAGCCTGTCATTCAGATCTCTGCTCTGCAGTGGAGAAGTGGGCGTGGCCGAGAGCGCTGGCAGTTGTCAGAGCCAAAATCATGACATGCTGTGCTCTTTTAGTGTTTAGAGTTTATAAATATTGTTGAGAGGACCCACCCCCCAAGAGAGACGTGTATGGTGCAGCTCTGCGAGTGCTCGGGTGTGACGAGGCTAAATGTTTTGATGGCAGGAAGCTCGTTAGCCCGTCAAAATAAATAAATCCATAAATTAACTGCAGCATTGTATAAGACGCGGGGTTCAAAAGTGTGTGTGGAAAAAAAGTAGCGGCTTATAGTCTGGAAGTTACAGTAGTTTGAGTTTACTGGTAGTTTGTGTTCATGTGCATGAATCAAACACAACTTGTGATGTGGTGACACAGTATTGAAGCATCTGTGGGCATCATGTCAAATCCCAGCATGCATCAACACTTTCCACTACTCTTAGTGACATAAAGCAAACTCATGGTGAATTAATATTTCAAAATCTATTTCATCGAGCCAACCATCAGAAGTTCAACTCATTAATGTTCTCTTTGTGTCCCGTCTGGATCAGAACCAGCTGTCGGGTTACCTCCTGAGGAAGTTCAAGAACAGCAACGGCTGGCAGAAACTCTGGGTGGTTTTCACCAACTTCTGCTTGTTCTTCTACAAAACTCACCAGGTGGGCCAAAGTGTCTGTGGTTTTAGATTTAAAGAGAAATGACAACTTTACACAACCTCAGTTCAGACAAAATACTGTTGACTTTCAGTCTAACAGGACCGATGAGTCTGGAGACTGTTGAAAGCAAAATGGATCGCTGGCACCTTGAAACTGCTTAAACTCTCTAAATGTGTATAGCAGTTCATGCGAGTGCTACCTGAAGACCTTTAAACCACCACCAGTTTTGGATGACACCATTATTTATGTGGAGTTCTTTATAAATGCAAACATTCATCCAGCATTTGATGCAGGTCAGCCAGTGTGGTTGTGTAGGTCACTGTGGAACGACCATCACGCCCAAGCTGATCCCGCAGGTGTTCACTGGGGTTGAGGTCAGGACTGCAGGCGGGACATTCCAGCCACTCCTAAACTCTGGAGGTAGTCTCTGATAGACCCTGTCCTGTGTGTAAAGAAGTGTCACCTTGAAGGATAGAATGTGGTCCCAGACTGTGGAGATACTGGACCACCACTGATAGCAGGATCTAACCTTGTGAGCTGCCCACTGTGCAGCCTGTCTCCACCATCCTGTTATCTGGAGCTCTACCTACACTTTGCTGATGTTACTAGAGATCACTCCAGATGATGCAGAATCTTGTTTTGTGGAACAGCATCACTGGCACAGGCTCTATGCACGTCAGTAAACGTGTCATGCTTGCAGCAGATACCAACAGACCACTGTAGCAGGGTCCACTGTAGCAGTGCTGACATGAGGCACCCTACTGGCCTGCGGCACGAGGAGCTCTGAACAAGTCACATGCAGAATAAGCTGCTTGATATTTGCAGAGAAGATTTTCATACAGTCCACAGACTCAACTCTGCTCAACGCACAAACACCTTTCCTTACAACTGTGGCACCATTGTAAGGTGAGCAACCAGTACACTGATGTCCCCATCACTGGGATTTAACTAGTTTCCTCCCACAGACCAGAAACATGCACGTTAGACTGATTGGTGACTCTAAATTGTCTCTAGATGTGAGTGAGAGAGGGAATGGTTGTCTTGTTTGTCTCTGTGTCCCTGTGATGGACTGGAGACCTGTCCAGGGTGTCCCCCCACCACTTACACTGTGACTGCTGGATATGGGCACCAGTGACCCCATGACCCGAAAAGGAAGTGGGTAGAAGATGATGGATGGATGTTTGTAGAGTGCAAGATGAGTGTTTTTCTGAACTGGATTTGAACAGGGAATGCAGATGTTTTTGGTGAAAGATATTTAATTGGATAAGAATTGAACAAAGTGTTGTTTGTTCTCTGTCTCAAGGCAGCACGTAGTGACAGCTCCTGGTGAGTGCAGGGAACAGTTTTATCACCACCACGGACGACGTCAAAGCCAGGGGTGACCTCTGCCTTTATAGATTACTCTGCACTTTGGCCAACGGTGTTGTATTTAAAGTGCTTTATAAATAAAGTTGTATTGTAATCTTTGGCCGCCCCAGTCATTTGAGGAAACTATACTTTTAAGCAGTATAAAAACAAAGCATAGTTTCTTCAAATGGTCTGTGGACATAGACACAGTGCATCAGGAAAGTGTTTACAGCGCATCACTTTTTCCACTTGTTATATGACAGCCTATATATCATATTTATATCAACTTGATCTCTTTCCTCAATAATCAACACACGACAATGTGAAAAACATTTTTTTGAGATTTTTTTTTTATTTATTTTTTTAGTTATTTAAATTTAAAACAACTCCCCATGTGCCCTTGATGGCAGCTCTCTGCTCCACACAGAGGGCTGTGGTAGCTCGCTGGTCTTGTTCATGTAAGTATTCACAGCTTTTGCTTAGTCGATCCAGCTTTAGCAGCAATCACAGCTCCAGTCTTCCTGACTCTGATGCCACAAGCTGCTCTATGATGTCATCAATCATCTTCAGTCTTGGCTGCATTCAGACTAGCCGTTGGCTCATCAGTCCTGTCAGACGTGAATACATTTTGTCCAGAGGTCATTCACTGAGCTCTCGTCAGCAGATAAGGTTTTAATTCTTCAGAGTCTTCCTCACAGAACTCCCTTCACCCTGTAGTTCTTCTCAGACGTGAGCGCAGCTGCAGCAACGTGTTTATCGTTTCAGGACGACTTCCCTCTGGCTAGCCTCCCCCTGCTCGGCTACACAGTCAGCACCCCCGATGAGTCGGACGGCATCCAGAAGGAGTACGTCTTCAAGCTGCATTTCAAGTCTCACGTGTACTTCTTCCGAGCAGAGAGCGAGTACACCTTCGAGAGGTTTGTTACGAGTTCTGATGTGTCGTGTTCTCGTACGTGGCGTGCGTCCGTCTGAAGCCACCTCTGCTGTCCTGTCTCCACAGATGGATGGAGGTGATCAAGAGTGCTGCGAGCACCGCGGGCCGAGTGAGCCTGCTCATACCTAAAGGCGTGGAGATGAACGGAAACTGAGTGGAACGTTGAGAGTCTGGAGGCTGGGCCTCTGGGGCAATCTAGTGTCAGTGTTAGTAAAGATTTGGATTTAAATAACTGGAGACTGAAACTGCCAAAATAAGTGTTTTTCAGCTTCTTTCTAATGGTTTGTGTATTTTTCTAGTGATTTAAATGTTAACATACACCTCAGTGTAAGGGATATAATGAAAGGGAGATTTGTACATTATAAATGTTTGCATGTTTAGAGCTGAGTCTGGTTCTTTACGTAGACTGAAGGAGTAGTTTTTGGGACCAGCCACAGTGCAAAGGACTTTTTCTGATTCCGTTTGAAGAACTCCTGCATTATGATGGAAGCTCCGCTGCGTACAGGATGCTACTCTGACTGAGCTCCAGATGGAACCGTATGTGAAACATGAAGGTACTGCCAGCACGTGTTCAGAGTTTACAGTAAACACGGGTGTGTTCCATATGAAGGTGAGCAGAAATGTCATAAAATGTGAAATAATGTTGAAGACAAAAAGTTGGGAAGGTCTGTGTAATCAGGTTCTGCACCTGTGACCCAGCCGGGGTCTTTGGTAGAGTTCCTCTGAAGGCTGAAGAACATTTTGAAGTATTTCCTGTTGGATCCACAGGAGCTGACTCTGTGGAGCAACAGGGGACAATTAATTGTGTGTGCTACACAAACTCTTTATTATTTGGTTTGTATTTTCTGTGGAGACTGGAATCTTCTGTTTACTGTGTGAAGACGCCATGTTGTCCCATGTTCTGCGTGTTAGGGACTGACTTTGTTGTTCAGATCACATACAGCAAGTTAATGTGTGGACAAGTTATTCCCTTGAAACATAAATAAAACCAAATTTAAGTCTTGAATGTTTTGCTGCATTCATCTCTTCAAAGATTATTTCACTTTTTTTTCATTCAACGTTTATTTAGGCAGGTTAATCACATTGAGACTCGAGGACTCATTTACAAGAGAGACCTGGCTACAAACTAAGAATGATGACAACAACAGTATATTTTCCTTGGACAATCAACAACTGACAATCATAAGAGAGAAGTACAGATTTTTTAACAAGTTAAAACAAAGATGTCAAAGTTGCTAAAACAGACAGATTATGAGGCAGATGTAGAAAATCAAAAACAGGAACATGTCTGCATTGGTTTCTGCC
>JARVLU010000001.1:22333258-22356500 GCA_031762415.1 Simpsonichthys santanae
TTTTACATTGAAAAAAACGTGTTTAAAAAGACGTTTTCGATCGCGGTTTTACTTCCGGTTTTACTTCCTGGTTCGGCACGGTTCGGCTCCGAGTTATGGCAGAATCAGCCTACGAACGGTTCTTAGGTCCGGAACCCGTTCGTAACTCGGGGACTACCTGTATTTGTTAAAACTGTCACTATGTCATGACAATATGGTACAAGACAGATAATCTGTGAAAAGATTGAGCTCCAAGACTTGAGGTATTGGTCTTGTCTCGGTACACTCTGGTCTTGGTCTTGACTTGGTCTTGGACCCCAAATGTCTTGGTCTTGACTTGGTCTCGGGTTAGGTGGTCTTGACTACAACATTAGGTTCAGTTTTACTTATTTTTCTTCCAATTAATTCCTTATTCAAAATAGATAAAGTTGAGTCTTTACTTCAACATTTTCTTTCCTTTATCTGCAACTTTTTTTTTAAATCTTCTGCCATTTGTTCCTCAGTCTTTCCACATCCTGTTGGCAAAGATAACATCTAAAGTTTTGCACAAGTTGTCCTCATTGCCTCCATCTTCCTGGATTATGTTCAATTATTTATTTCACTCTATCCCTCTCCATCTCCTGAAATGACATTAGTAGCAGTCGTTGCCGTGGGTATTGCTTTGAAATTCTGAACGTTGTTTTTAGATAAAACTTTCAATTTAAAAGCATGTTTTATATCAACTGACTGGCCAAACTGAATACACAGTCGCTCTCTTGCACCCCAGAGCCCTGACTCATTAAATCATAATACCTGTGTTGTGCAGGGACCAAACTAAACAGAAAACCTCATCCAGCCTGGGGACCTTGAAAACATGCAGCAGCTCTTAGACGGGCCCCCAGTCGGTCTGAACGTTCACTCGCACCAAAGGCCGACAGCTCTTGCATTAGGCTCATTCACAAGGCGCTTCAGTCCTGGACTGACATGTCCTCTCCCCACCTCGGTCCACCCAGAAGACGCACAGAAGCGGAAAGGGGGGATTGAAACCCCCCACCTCTGTAGCGCCTCTACCTCTGAGCGAGGTAGCAGCAGGATAAGAATAGTTTGACAAAGTGCTGACATGCGCTTCTGGCGACCACTGAGCTGCAGGATGTACAAGTCAAAACGCCATAAATGGACTCCTTTCAGATTTGAACTTTGTATGTTTGTTTTTCTTTCTCAAAGAAGCAATTGTTTGTAACCCTGACATTCAACGATGGAAAACTGGGGTGATTCAGAGACCCATAAGCTCCTTGCTCTTTGTGTAGCATATCTACAAACTTGTTGCTTTTTTGACAAAACTTGCTGATTTTAAACAAAATATGCCATTTACATGAATCCTCTTGATCAAGAGTTTTGATAAGCTGTGGTAGAAGGCATAATGTCCAACTGATTGGTCATTAAGAAACAATGTTTCTGTCTACAGTAGAACATCTTGGGTGGAGCGCGAGTCATTTGACCAATCACAATCAAGATAACGGCAAAATCTTTCCCATGGACGAAGGGAACTGTTTGGTTTACATATTAACTGGTCACTTCTAATGTTGGACACCGTTAGTTTTGAGAAACTGTATTTTCCAGCCTACAATATGCCCTGGAGTATAAGTTGCATCAGTCCAAAAATGTTTAATAAAGTGGGAAAATCCATAAATATGTTGCTTCGTCGTATAAATCGCATCTATTATGCATCACCGCTGATGTGGCGCATTTGTTACGCGTCACAGTTGACAACCTGGAAATGTGGGCTGGTGTTGAGTCAAAATTCAATTGGTTGACAAATGGCGGTCGCGGGAGCATGCCCGGGAGGACTTGAGCAAGAAATTAACAAGAGTTAGCTCAAAATTATAGTAAAAGGTGTGTCTCAGTCTAACTTTTCCTTAACACATGCACTTCAGTGGTCAAATTAGCTTCATTTCACCAGGGTGGCGCAGTGAAATGAAGCTAATTTGATGGTTGCTCAAGGCGAGCTGGACGGAGGTGGCAGGATACCACAAGCCAGTTGTGTCATTAATAGCTACTTTTACCAGTTACACGACACAATGGCATACCATACTACTTGAGTGCCATCTAGTGGCTAAAAATGGTAGCGTTCAATATTTTTAATGTAAGGGACAAAATGCTACGACCTTGAACTTACAGAAATGTCTCGCATGACATGAGGACAATCACTACATTACGTTAGTTTGCACTGCTTGCCGTACTCTGAAAGCTCATTGAGCGTGGGAAGGGAGCAGCTCCATCTGTGACTTATGAACTACCGGAGGAAACAAACACTGAATGGGCTGTGCGGCCATTTCAAAGAACCGTCTTCTGAAAGTGTCAATTGACAATCGCTGCTGGGATCTAAACTATTTTTAATATCTGTCCACCTGGGTTGAAACTGATTGTAAACAATAGAAAAAGTATCAAGTTACAGCTTTAACCGGGTCACTTCTGTTTCCAAAAGCCCGTTTTTCAGATCACAATATTTTCTAGTTTTACTGCAAAACAAGTTATTGCTAATCTGTACAAAACAAGCAGACCTGGACAATGTCTAAGATTCCAATAATAGCAGTAAATTCACCTTCTAGTTGGTAATTACTTTTAAAAAGGCTTTATACAATGATGTTTGACTAATTCAAAGCATTATTAATCATCTTAAAGTTTAGCATGGTTGAATACAGCAAAGTATGCCAAGTAACATTTTTAAACTAATAAATTTGTGCTTTAAAACAAAATACATTTACACAAAACTGTAGTGAACTGACTGGATCAATAAGACTTGATGCAACATCTCCTTGCTTTAGTTCAACCATGTGGCAAGCTTGTGGAACCACACCCAAAGAGACTTGCTGCAGTAAGTAGCTCTACAAACCATTGACTTGGGTGGGGTGAACTAATATCAGTTTCAAATTCTAGGTTTTAATAAAACGGACAAAGCAGCTGTGGGGTGGTTGTGAATTTATTGCAATTTCGTGTATTGCATTTCTCATAATGGTCCCAAATTAACATGACATTTATTTTTATGTCGTATTGTCGAGTCTAATTCAACTAATGATAGAGCATGGCCCTTTGTTCAGTTTGGAAGTATTTAAGCATGAAGTACCAGATGTTGCAGGTCTGATCAAGTTAACTACACCAAAAATGTTTCAATTGATTAATGATCTTCAATTAATAAACCATAATTGTCTGGTATCCCTTGGAACGTGGGGTTATTAAGCTGAAACTTAAACTGAGGCAATCCAGTTTCAATATCCAGAGGCCCGTGATTGTTACAATATTAGCATTCCTCTTAACACTGGGACCTAAAATAAGTAAATGTATTCGAACGCCTCAGGGCTCAGACTGATTAAAACATTAGTACTAATATTTGGGCCACCAGCATAAATAGGCTCTAGTTCCTCATTAAATGTCTACCAACTGTTTTCCCTCTTCTTTTCCTTAGCCAAACCTGCATTTCTCTCTGTAGAGTAGAGGCGGAGAAAATACATGTTGACATATGCGTTACCCTAAGATTATGACAAACATTCCTCTTGGCTTTCAGTTCCTCCCAAAAGATCCAAATCCTCCTTATTACCATGTTATCCCCATCCTTTTTGTGTGTCTGCTGTTGGCAGGTCATATCACTGTACATTAACGTGATTGTTTTGACATCGTTAGCACTCATCTCTACAAATAGAACCATTTTCCTTCACTCAGTCATTTTCTTTTTACCCCAAACATCTACATAAGCTCCCAACACTCTGCTCTGCTTGTTTAGAAGGGGAAAAAAATGTATTTCTTATGTATTGGTTGTCGTTTAAACTGTCAAGTTTTCTTGTATTGGCTATAATCGTAGACTCTTCAGCCCTCTCAAAGCTGGGATCAAGCACTGCAGTTGAGCCAAAAGGTGCCAATTTATGTCCCATTTCTCAGGCCACTTCCATGTCCAAGTAATGGTTCTACGTCGCCATCATCCTCGACAATAAACACTCAGCTGTCCTCATCTTTTGCTTTCCCAACACACTAAGGACACCTTCCGCTCCATCTTCCCAACAGTCTTCAGCCACTTTCTCTTCCCTCTTACAATTGACATCCCAGACCACCACCAACCATGACTCTGTAAGAAACTGAGGTGATTGAAGCAGGTCTGCTCGTTAGTGCCATTTTTCCTCCCTTTTCTGCTAATAATTGAGTATCATTTTGTTGCTGCAGAACATTTTACAACCCCTTTGAGTTTGCTCCTTGTTGCAGCATTTGTTGCTTGTTCCTTTGTGTCTCCCTGTCCTGTTCCCGATGGCGTCGTCTTGACATTTGAACAAAACTAACAGTCTTTGTACATTTCTAGTCTCTTTTCATCCCTGAAACAGTCTCTTAAGCCATCTCTGGCTTTGCTGGCTTTCTTTTTTTTATCACTCTGTAAGTCCAGTATACTGTATATTTACAGTCCTTACATCTTCAAACCTGAAGACAAACACTCATTCTTATTACCTGTTAAGCTTCTGTTACTCTTTTTTTTTTTTTTTGCATGTTCTCGCATCTCGAGACTCATCTAATTCCGTCAGTTTCCATAAAGTCACAATTTAGCAATCTGTAGTCATGCTGTTTTCCACAAACTAAATACATTTTTTGACTACCAAGTCGCGTGCTTTGTGACTTGAAACATAACAGTGATGACAAAATACCCTTTAATGTTTTGAAGGCTCAACAAAATAAGAAAAACCAAATAAAACCAAAATAAGATCAAATAAAAGAAAAATAAAAAAATAAAAGTACTACCTAGACATTTGAACCAAGTCCAACTCCCATTTTTTTTATCCTGATGCAAAACACAGAAAACCTTTCAATATGTTGAGCTTGACTTGTTTAGTGAAAACAACAATTAGGTCTGTTACAATAAACAAATCAAATTGCACAATCAATGAAAATTATGTACCTCATTTTCATTTATTGGCTTTATCATTTCTTCTTCTCTCTTTCGACTGAAGACAAAAGACTCAACTCTTGTGCTCTTCACTGACCCCTTTCTTTCTCTTTTCACTTAAAATCCATTTTAACAAAACAAAAATCACGTTTTTGGATCGTTAAAAGCAGCTAAACTGAGAAGCTAAGCTACGAGCTAAGCTAACAGGCCGACCTCGTGGGAAAAAAAAAACCCTGTCTTGTCAAAGCTCCAAAAATCATGGTTGAAACCTGTGCCTTCGCCTAAAAAGTTGCTTTTATCTGCAAAAAGAAACTGAGAACTTGTTTACTCATTTTATATTAAAAGCTTTGAGTGACAAATGCCACGCTAAAGATGCATGCTCAATGCTATGCTTTGGCTAGCTATACTAGCTATGCTAAAGAGCTCAAACAACACCGAGCGTCCACCATTTTGAGAACCGAAAAACAGGAAGGAGAGACAGCCCGCGTCAAGTCAAGGGACCTCCCTCCCATTTTTCTAACGCTGCTCGCTCCCCGACTGTCCATCCTTTGGTTCAAACCATTTTATACTGCCATCCAGTGGTCAAAAAAGTTACTATGCGCAAAAATTTACCAACATGTCTTCTTAAATTTGACAATTACTGATCATCGTCAAATTTCAAACAATATTGTTTATAGCAATAGCTTGAGACAATCACCCAACAAAATTTGTTATCATGACAGGCCCAACAACAATGTTGATGCTGTACTTTTAAATAAAATGTGTTTCGCTTGAAAACCTAAAAATGAGCAACACAGGTCATGTCCGTTCATTCACAAGCAGTCTTCTTCCATTCATTTAAAAATTAAAACGGAACCAATAACGCAATGAAAGAAGCAAGAAAAGGATAACAAAACTGCACTGTGCTTGTCCCTTTTATAGATTATTATCAGCACTACAGATTGCTTTTACAACTTGTTCAATTACCACTCATCTAAAGCAATGTGTGTCATCTCTTCAGTAAGGTTCTGTGGTGAGGTTATGAACAAATCACCCCACACTGGTTTAAGTAACTGAATATTCTCAGTTTGGAGTTTTAACGGTTGGTCCAAGTGGAGCTAAAACCAAAAAGGATTGCTGCTTGAAAACCTCTTCAAACTTAAATTTCTTACACATTTTGTAAAGTCTTACTTTTTTTATTCAGCTCTGCATTAGAGTTATTTGCAATAAAATCACAAATGATTGAGAGTCAAAACATAATGGCAGCAGCATCTAGCTGTGGCACTTCTTTAGGAAATGTATATTACTACTGCTGGAATAACTAATGCAAAAACAATGTAGAAGTGCACAACAGTACGTGAAATGGCATCAACATCAACTGATGTTTTTAACTGTTTCCATTCATTCATTAATTCATTCAGACTGGAGTTGTTTAAAGACAGCAGCAGTTTGGTGTCACCATGTTCTGACTCCAACAAAGTTCAGTCAGGTCATCTAGACGTTATATATATTTTTTCGAGACGTTTCTTCCTTCATCCAAAGGACTCCGTCAGTCAGAGGAGCCACAACAAACTCAGTCCCATAAGTGGCTTACTCACATAGAAGGCCAACCAGTTTGATGATGAGATGGTTTCTGGAGTCCGCCTTCTCCCCAGTCGACTCCTCTGAGGCAGCCATGGACAAAGTGGTTCAAAACATTAAAGTTCATGCTCAACAATCCAGGTAAAAAACAATGTTTTGAACCACCTCGGCTATGGTTGCCTCAGAGGAATTGATGGGGAAAGGGAGGACTCCATACACCATCTGATCACCATCATAATGGTTGGTCCACTATGCGAGTAAGCAACTTAAGGGACGGAGTTTGCTTTGGCTCCTCAGACTGATGAAGTCCTTTGGATGAAGGATGAAATGTTTCATTAAAAAAAAAAAAAAAAAAAAACTTTCCAGAGGACCTGACTTAACTTTAGTGGATTAAAAAAAAAGGATTATTGAGCATGAACTTTGACATGTTCTGACTAGCTATAAAAGTTGAATTGTAACTATATTAACCAAGTTTGTTCAAACATCTCTTTCAAACAGCTGTTCATATTTTTTTTTCCTCCAGAGAACGTCACTGTCAATTTAATTCAGTTTATTAATATAGCGCCAAATCACAACAAAGTTGACTCAGGGCACTTTAGAGGAACATTCACATACATAGAAAAGCCAATTAGTAAAGTTCTCTATATAAGAAGCTTTAAGGACAATAAAAGAGATGCAGTCTTTAAGGATGATATGGCTGTCAGCCAAGTTGCTGTACCTACTGTCAGAAGATGTACAACAATCTTCATCTACAGCCTTTAATTACTGTATAAGACCTTTATTTTTCTAGCTGTGATTTAGTTTCCTTCATATAATGGCAGTCTATGCAGATTAAGTCATTTTCGGAGCCATTTTGTGTTGATTTAAGGAGCAACAGTTTTTGGCACTTCCATATTGAGGCAACTTGTTGCTGCAGGACACCGATTGATTTTAACTAGTTGTTTGCTCGTCTTGACAGGCTTTCCATCCATCCATCCATCCATTGCTATTCCAGCACACTGTGCGTCTGCTCGGCTTTGCCAAATTGAACTTCTTCATCTTCATATCAATTTTCTCACCCCATCTATGCTCTTTCCCTCAAGGAAAAGTGCCACCATGCTGTTTACCCTTCAGAATCCATCATCTTTACTTCAACCATCTCCTCTTCCATCACCACCTTCTCCTTGGCAGTGAGTCACTTTTATTTCAGCCCTTTAATTCCTCTCACTTTTTTCCCCTCCATCTTCCACGTTTTTAATGCCTTCATGCAAAATAATCAGAGATTACATCAATCCCCAGGCCCCACTCAATTTTACCCACTTTTCAGCACTTTCCATCAAATTGACTAGACTTCTATTAATTTACCAAACATGTTTTCGCAGGAAAAGTAATTGCAGCCTAGGATGTACGGTATTCTATAAAATAAGTTGTGGAGAAAAGGTCAGTTTAGAGCACAAACAAATTTAAACAGGCTTGAGTTAATTAAAAGCCGTGAAAAACTTAATAGTAGTTTTGGCAAAACACCATATATCCAAGAAATAGGGAAGTCTAAACTCAAAATTATGGGGAAAAAGTGATGAAAAATGTAAATATTTTGCTGTACTTTCACTGAGTTCTGAGCGGTTGTCACTATGTAACCATCTAGCTCAATAGCTGCATTTTTAAGCACCACATTTAGCAAATTATAGCTTATTTTCATGTGCACGGCTTGCAAAACTGGATTCTTGGCCATGCACATTTCATTGTCCCACGTTGGCAGCCGTTCCAACATTTAAGGTTTATTTTGATGTAGCACACTTTAGAAATGAAGACAAGCTGATTCAAACTAGTTACTACAATCATTTGTCTTCAGTTTTTAGGTCTGGACAGTAGCATTAGAGGAAGAACTGGAGGTATATGTGAAATTGCCATGTCTTATGTGGTGGTAACTGCTGTGGAAGCGGACTTTCCTTTGGGATTAATAAAGTATTCTTCTATTGCGGAAGTAGCAGATATGAAGATGTTGAAGTTCTCCTTAGGAGTGACAAGGATGGATAAGAGTAGGAATAAGATCATTAGAGGTACAGCACAGGTTGAACAACTGGGAGATGAAGTTGAAGAGACCAGACTGAGATGGTTTGGACATGTCCAGAGGAGGGACAGTGGTACAACTATAGGTAGAAGGATGTTCCAGGAAAAAGACAGAGGAGATATATGGATGCAGTTAGAGAGGACATGGAGGTAGTTTGAGTGAGGACAGAGTGAGATGGAGGAGAATGGCTCACTGTGTAGACCTGTCACAATAAATTTTGCTGGGCGATTAATTGTCTCAAATGATCGCGATAAACGATAACATTGTTTGATATTTGACAACAATTAGTAATTATTGTCAAATTTAAAAAGAAATGTTTGTTAATTTGTTTTGCGTGTAGTATCTTTTTTTGACCACCGGATGTCAGTATAAGACTGGTTGAAATGAAGGATGGATAGTGAGGGAGCGAGCAGCGTGTCTATAAGAAAAATGGGAGGGAGGCCCCTTGATGTGACATGGGCCATCTCCTTCCCGTTTGTCCTTTCTCAAAATGGCAGATGCTCTTGTGTTCTGAGCTCTGTAGCATAGCATTTTTCACACAAAGCTTTTAATAATAAAAAAAAATCCCTTAACAAGTTCTCAGTTTCTTTTTGCAGAGAAAAAACTTTTTACACGAAGGCACAGGTTTCAAACGTGAACTTTGGAGCTTCGACAAGACGGACCACCACCAATGACCAAGACCATGAACTGTCAGCGTGGTGTTGAGGAAAGTTTGAGATCGGCTCAAACGTCAGCATCAACCAAGATTTAATCTGCCAGACCTTCAGGGTTAGTTATACCAGCTGTGAGCGTTATACAAGAAAGAATACAACCACTGTACGACCTGTATCCAGGCCTGAGGGGGGTCACAATGTCTGTACTCCCACCCTCATTATCCATTGGATCTGATACAGTAAATCACTAATATAGTCACTGCAACATGACCTTTCAATGTGTGCCATTTAATTTAATTTTATTACCAACACTTCCTCTGAGTGCCTAACATTTACCAGTGAGTATTTCAGCCTCAAAGCCAATGTCTTAAAGTGAATGTCATTGGTTTTCATGCCAAAGATGCATTCTTGATTCATTCAATTCCCTTTCCCGTCTTGCAGTGCTCTCCAGTTGACAACTAATTAATATTAATCCTTGGTTGTCAAGAAAACCATTAAGTGGAGGCAACGCAACAAATAAATACACCTTTTTCTTCCTGTGAATGTGTTGTTCACACAACAGACACACCGTACAGACAAGTCCTTGACTAGAAACAAACAGAATCCACACATACACAAGCTTCCAGTGTCTCGGCATCGACTCTGCATGTCTGGGGATACAGGATGATTAATCACACACTGCGGAGATGGACACACCGGGGAGAGGAACAGAGGAGGGGAAGCGGTTGCTCTGGTCTGCCTCTTTTGTCCTCGTGTTTCTCTACCGCCCTCTCTTCTGGTCTCGACTGACTCTCGCCCTGCTCCTCCGTGGCGAGCTGGATTTACGAGAGACTATCAGAGAAGCAAAGCGACGTGTATAGACAAGAGTGGCAGTGTGTATAAATTCACAGTGCACATGGGGAATCACGCTGTCTCCAATCACAGTCACGTGCGCAAATCTAATCTGTCGATGTGTAATTTAAATGTCAACATAAGCCCGGTGAATTTAATTCCTCTGTCATTTATACAAACAACCGTTGTGCCAAGCTGAAAGAGGCAATCTGAGTGGGACGTTGATAACCCTGCACATTTAATAACGCTTAGTCACCTTAGACTACGCTCTATAAATATATTTGAAATGCTAACTGTTTGGGCATAAATATCGTGCCAGTACTCTGCTGAATAATTTGCATTAAAGCGAGGCTGAAGGGTTAAAGCGAGCAAAGGGTTGAGGTTTTCAGAAGTTCCTCGTTTACATCTTGGGTATGGCAGCTTGCAGATACGTCCAAGCTGGCGAATCTCAAAATGTCCCCGCTCGTTAGTGCCAAATGTATTCGTTTACATGGCTTACAGCAAGCTTTTTGTTTGTTGCCAAGGTAACAACTTGGGCGCCAACTCACTTTTCTGCAAACTACCAAAGTTACATTCTTAAAATGAAAATAAGTATACCTGTAATCGCTGCTTTTACAAATCTTTTATGTTTATTATATACACACACACATTCAGCTGTCAGGTGGAGTTTCCTTTAACTTGAGCGGCTGTGGTTAGAGCAGTTGTCCTTCAATGTAAGAGTCGGGGGTTCGAATCCACCAGCAGTCACATGCCCAAGTGTCCCTGGGCAAGACACTGAACCCCTCATTGCCTCTACTGTGTGTCCCATTGGTGTATGAATGTGACAAAACTCTGATTAGTCTCTTTAGAAGAGTCCTGCATGCATGTGTGTGTGGAGGTAAATGAGGGCACAGATTGTGTAAAGTACTTTGAGTATCTTGATTAGATAGAAAGGCACTATATATAAGTACAGTCCATTTACCACTTAACTTTCTATCTAATTTTCCATCAACGCTTGCCACAAAAATAAAGCCCAAATGTTCGTGTTTTTAGGAGAGTCAACACCAAAACATCTCAAGGATCGATGAAACCTGCAGAAAGGTGATAATGGAGGTAACTTAGTGGGTTTTATTGTTCTGTGTGACAGTAGCTGAGAATCATTTACAATCCATGCTTTGAGTGCAACTTCTTGTAATACCATGAGATTAAATATTTGTTTAAAGTTAAACTGCAACAACTTGGTCATTACTGAACACAAGATGATTTTTGGTCAAGAATTATGACATTAAAAGGCGACAGGTGAAAAGCGTTGCACTTTTTCAAAGAGTAAAACTTTATTACAAAGAGTAAAAATGCAATATTTATGAATATTTTAGTTAATACTTTGATACAAGTTTCAGTTGGTAATGATTTCCTGATTTACATTCAAAGAACAAAGAGGTGGTTTAAAATCAGCTGATCTCTGACAGTTTTGAATGAACAGAAACTTATCGATGAGTCGATTTGATCAAATCTTCAGATCAATAACTTAATGAGCCTATGGAAGTGTTAGAGATAAATACGAAGGGGAACACCCGTCAAGCTGTGGATTAAACTTTTGATGAGATGGAACTTAATACGCAAACCTGCAATTAATTTTACAGCCTAAACTCAGGGTGACGTTAAAAAAATAATAATTATAAACAGATGTAACAGGTAAAAATAAACTGCACGTGGTTGGTGAGTTCTTCAGTTTTCTACTTGATATTAAAGCTTCAAGTTTTCATTTAATTCAAGGGGTTCACAGAAAGCATGCACGTGTCGTAGCCACATGAACTTGGGACTCAGCTGGCAGAGGAGCTAACTGATCTCTAACAGACTCTTGTGTCGTGTCAGCAGGTGAAGTTCATTAATGCTCTGACATTTAAAAAGTCCAATCTGCTCTCCTGCTGGAGGAACAAGCTTTCGTTAACTCTCCATTTAACTGCGAACAAAGAAGAGGCCGGCTCAGAAAAGACACCGCAGCATAATTAAATGCATATTTGCATGACATCACAGTAGAGGAGGTTGGAAACAGCAAAAATCAGCTTTTTTGTTTGTTTTACATCAAAATATGCGACTACCGTATTTTTCGGTCTATAAGGCGCATTAAGCAAAACAAAAGAGATAAGTCAAACTTTATTTAACTCATTCACGATAAGCACATAAAATCCGTTTGAGGTCAGTAAGCACAACCAGAATTAATACATAAGGTGCACCGGATTACAAGGTTCACTGTTGGATTTTTGAGAAAATTAAAGGATTTTAAGTGCGCCTTATAGTCTGAAAAATACGGTAGTTTGTACAACTGCTTTAAATCAGACTTGATAAGAGAGCTGGCTCTGTTCTGGGAGTGGAACTGCAGTCTCTGACAAAGGTGTCTGAGCGGATCCTGAACAACACGTCACACCCCCTGCTGACACACTGGACACTTACCGCAGCACCTTCAGTTGTAATGAGACCACCGAGGTGCTCCACAGAATGCCACAGGAAGTCCTTCCTCCCTGTGGCTATCAAACTTTTTAACTCCTCCCACTTTGTCTGCACCTGACCTGTCTTAGACCTTTGTTGGTATTTGTATATCTTGTGTGATTCCTTGTGTACTGAAACTCTGGTACAACAATTTCCTGTGGGATCAATAAAGTTCTATCTTATCTTAATCATAAATCTTACAAAAACACATGTTTAATGACTAAAACAAACAATCCACAGCCTTAAATCAAGTTGTCCATTAAAAAAACAGACCCTGGTCGTGTCCAACTGGTTACTGGATGATTTGACATCTATGGGTCAAGTTTATAGATAATTAAATTTCTGTTCATTTTTAAAACATTTTACTTTAATATCTACCTCACAATCAAATGTGAGCGATCTTAATATTGCCTGTGTGTGAATGTTAGCAAAAATATCTCATGAACCGCTGGGCAAATAAAACTGTCAAAGTAGTACTCACTGGATGTACGTCTACATATAAAATACCATTTGGAGTTGAGCTAATTCAAGATGGCTGCCACGGCAAGTACCCAAAGTGACATAATTGGACTTGGACTGAAAACAAAATGGGACACCCCTATAAAAAAAGATGAAATAGGCAACAATGTCCTTAAATGATGAGGTCTAAAAGATGATTGTTGTATTCTTGACTGTTTTCAGTCTAATCATGTTGCAGTTGGCTCTTTCACAATAAAAGTCCAGCAGAAAGTAACATAACTTTGCATAAATAATACTTTCAAAGGACAAACGGTTGGACTCCTTTGTTTTTGTTTGCCACTTTTTCAAGCAGTTTTTGTTTTTGGGTCTCCTCATTCACTTACTGCTCAAACAGTCAACCCTTTCTCTACTTTACGCTGCTAATAGCCCCCCTGCTGCCACCCCACCTCTATGTAGTCTTTTTTTATCCCCTCACTCTTTAAGATCTGCTTTCAGCGTTGTCCCTCACCCACCTCCTGCTGGTGTACTCACTGCACCACCAACCAACTTCTGACCTCGTGTCTCCTTGTAGCTCGGTCCGTTTATCCCTCGCTCTTATTTTTCAGCTTATTTCCGCTCCTGCGGATGCTCTATGGTAAACGCTCCGTAACCCGCAGCCCTTTTGAAGAGCCTCTTTAATGTAAGCCAGCCGTCACACAGAAATGCAAAACAGCGTTCATGAACCTCCAGCTATGTGGCCAAGCCTTCAGAGCGACGGCATTTCACTTGCGAAGGCCCAGTTGTAGGACAACGCAAACAAGCAGTGTCACTTAAAGCTGGCGGACTGATCAGATTATTGGTGCAACATCAAATAAAAATGTTTAAATGCACGCCTAGAGCTTTGAAGCCATCGAGTTGCCAGTTCCCAACAGCTCTATAGTATTTCTGGTGAATACCCCATCGCGAAAACGCCTTTAAATCCTCATCTTCGCATCAAATGTCCAAGCTCCTCGCTTTCCCTTGCTCTGCATGTTACACCCTGCACTCTCTCAGTTCCTCCATGTTGGTCCGTCCATTCTTTTCTCTTCTGCCTTCGCTCTTCATTTTACTGGAACGATGGACGAGAGACCAAAGGGCCATCTGCAGGAGCTGATAACTCCCCAACACACGCACAGACACAAACAAACGAAACTCGTACAAAGGTGCAGACGCTCCACTGAACCAGTAAACGCACACAGCTCAAGAGCAAAGGACAATAGATACTTGACGCTGAGTGAACACCGGGGGGTGGGCGGGGGTCAACACGGCACTGGACAAGAAAACAGGCTGGGTTACTGCTACAGTCGAGGCAAGTAGGACACGTCCAGACACTCTGAAGAGACAAAAATAAGTAAAATGTATAGAAGGGAAGCCAACAACGTCCATGCTCAATAACCCTAATAGAAGGGAAGCAACTTTTTTTTTTAAACTCTGACTCTCGCTCAAGACGGACGCTTCTGCTCTCCCTCCTCCGTTCTCCTTTTCTGCTTTTGCTCTGTGTGTTTTAAGCTCTTGGTACACATCTCCCAAATGAAAAACACTATCATGGATCTGGTGAGCTGGATTATCGACACAATCTTTTCAACAAAACAGGGTCCCAGAGAACCCTCTTGTCCACGCTGCGGGGTGCATCAGAGATCCGTGAGGAGTTTGACAGTTGATGTGTCTCTCAGTTCGGTCTCAAGGGGACGCTGAAGACGTTTATATATTTGGATTTATGATAGCAGGGTTTCTGTTCTTTGGCATCGGCGGGTCTCTGTTTTATTAACTTTTGACGACATCAGTAGCAATTTCGGCCATGGCAAAGCTCCGAGTCTTTGTGAAGATGTGGTTCGTGCTATGAGTACTCAAAATCAGCCGATTTTTGAGCTAAACCATAAGGTGGATGCGATTTGTGAGAATTACACGACACGTGGCTTCTAGGACTCGCCAGCATGTTAGGATAGACCTTGACGAGGCTCATAGCATGGATCAGTGGAGTGAAATACCCATAAATTTGGCCATTTTGGACCGGAAAGTTCCAGCAGGACTCGAGGCTGACAAGAAAAAAAAACAATCTGCCAGAAGAAATTCAACAATTGTGGCTTATCTGAATTTGACTCCACTGTTTGGCCTCAGATACGAGCAGACTATCAAATTTCTCCTGGGACATGCAATAGATGCTTTGTCCCTAGTTACTCAACACACTCCCATCCTCCCGCCCCCTAAGAACTTCTGCGCAGGATTATCAGAACTGTCAGCTGAACAACATCAGGACTGTGGCCCATCTGAAAAACGTGCATGGACAAATCTCAACGTCTTCACGTCCAATGCATATGTAATATGTTTGTAAATGTGCTTGATGGTGGGGTTCTTTGATAACTCAAATCGTGTCCTGATAGGACAAGATGTGAAGAGATTTTTTGTAACACCACTGTCGATCATAAAGAATAAGGGGCCGCACTATTATAGCAGCAGCAATGTGCACGCTGCCCATCTTTCAGACGACTGTACGGACATAAATTCACTGTACAATGATAATAAAGCTTATTCTGATTCTGACATAAGCAAAGAACAAGTGGGCGAAATGTGAGGGTCCGTGGGGAGAAGAGCTATGAGGAGAAGTCTGCACAGAAGATGGATGAGGGGAGGACAAATACGTGGTAATGGAAAGACAGATGAGAAGGATATCAAGTAAAGAAAAAATAATAGGAGGAGAAGTCTAAATTTGATAAACAAAGGAGTCCACGCCTTCATGTGAAGAAAACTAATTTTGGCAGATCTGCAAAGAGAGGAGCCGACTGATTCTGCGCCGGTGGAACAAAACTCGACATCACTGTTATATTAACGTATTTACCCAGGAAAAATCTCATTAAAATAAAACAAATAAGCCATCTACACAAACAAGCATTGGACAAATGGAAAGAATTATCTGCAGCTGGCAGATTTAGCAGGAGAATACTCAAAAAAATAATGATCACTGCTGTTAGCGTGTAAAGATGTCAAAGTAAATGTACATTTTAAGGCTTCTGTTGCCTTTAATTTTTGATAAGCAAAGTCATCGTCTTTAAAGAACTGCAGAAATGCTTAAAATGAGACAGAAAAGCTTAATTAAAACAGTTTCTCTTTAGTTCAGTGTCTGCAAGAAGTATAAAGTCAACATTTTCTCTAGTTTTTATTAATGTGGTTGAGAAAACAGCCTGGTAATATTTGTCTATAAGTATTATATTATATCCTGATCAACCAGTGGAGAGCATTCAGAAAAACAGTAAAAGTTTTAAATTATTGAACGCTCAGAATTCTATAGTATGCAGATATTTAATGAGCTTGAAATACTCGTTTACAGTAAACAGAAGTGAATAAATACATAAATACATAAATAAATAAATACATACACACAACTAGGATATTTTTAAGACAAACCTGAAAACAGCCGGAACTTGTTTGGATTAAACTACTGAGAGCAACGTGCAGCTCGTATGTAATTACAGTAGTCCCTCGCTACTTTGCGGTTCGACTTTCATGGACTCGCTCTATCGCGGTTTGCGTACGTACAGTGCATAATATTTTCCAAAAATAAATAAAAATTAAACAAAAATGTGACGCAATTTTGTCGTTTTCTTTCGTTAAGCCTTCACTGCTTTGCCAGTCTAATGAACTACGTTACCCAGAAGCCATCAGTTCATTTCCCAGAAGTCAATACTGCTTTCAACCGCTGCTATCTGCAATTGGAGGGAACATTTGCAGCAAAGTCAGACGTTCTGTAAGTTCTGCTGCTCACAGGACCAGCAGGAAAGTCCAAATAATTCTGAAGCTGAACTCGTCCTTCAAGTTGAGCAGCTGATCCAGAATCAGTGTGACCCGGATCCTGGGAGCTGCAGGCGACAGACGGAGTCCAGCCTGATTCTGGTCATGCGATGCTGGTCCGGGCCGGGCCAGGGGTGGTGGACTCAATCCTGGGCAACCTAACTCCTGGAGCAGCAGCACATGCACATCAAGCTGGATGGGGCTTCATCATGAAGCTCCGGGACTTTTTTCATCTATCAAGTCGGACCGGAACCAAACCACTCTTGTTCTGCAGCGCCTGGTAAGTAAAATATAGTAGCTACATATATGTAGCTTGTGGTTAAAATGAGTAGGTTTAAGAGTTTAGAGGAGTGATTTGTGAGCTTCACTGCTGCAGGAATAGAACAGAGTTGGACCAGAACCAGAGCTGTTGCTGTTCTGCAGTTAATGAATAAATTTTAGTAACATATGTTGTTAAAATGACATAAGTTTGAGAGTTTAGAACATTGAAAGAGTGTGGGAAGGGTTAAACTACCATATCTCTGCTTCGCTGTTTTTCACTTATCACAGGGCTTCAGGGTACGAACGGCTGGTTGTTTCAGCAAAGTGGAGGTTTTATTTGATACAAACTGTTTACTTTGGAAATGGTCAAGAAAGACAATTTAACACAAAAAAAAAAAAGAAAAAAATCCAGTTTTAACACCAAAGGGAAATGTACCTAAAGCTCAGCACAAGTACTGAAATACACCGTGTTCTTCAACTATTAGCCATGCACCAGAATGAGGAATGACTCCACGGATTGTTGGTACATTTTCTATTTCGAGCAGCATTTGTGAGCAACAAGAGGGCCACAGTGGTAGGAGGAGAACAAGTTGTTCTGAAGACAACCTGAGAGCTGTGTGCATCAAACCCTAACCCCAACATGTTGCCAAGTGGAAGGGGTTTATCCAGACAATGCAGTCAGAGCGCCACTAAAAGGCCTTTTTCACAGCAAACATTTGAACTTGGTGCATGGAAAGCACAGCTGTTTTAAAAATGACTTGCGTAGCTGCGTATGTTGGTTCTGTACAAGTACGGTTTAGAACTTCAGCTATTTGGATTGAAACTTTCATAAATAGACTTTCATAAATGTCCTATAAAATAACCTTTCTACATCAGATATGACTTTTGTGTCATAAAAAATTGATTTGATGACAATATCCTTCAACGCAAACTGCATTTCTTGGCACACCCTGTAAAATAAGTGTGGCCCTACAACAAAACTCTGAGGAACTCCTTCGGTTAACTCAAGAAGACGTGCTACACCCTGCTTGGACGCATTTATCAAGCAGTTCAGTTTTAAACCGTCAAAGAGTGTGATCAAGATTTTTAGCGCATGTCTTTTACCTACATGTCTTTGATATCACGCAACGCTCAGGGTAAAACGTCAGAAAAGTCAAATTACAGCCACTTGGAGCAAAGCTTGTCCAGCTGTTCCCAACATTTTAGCAGCTCATAAGCTGGCATATACTTCATGGAGCAATCTCCCTGTTCTTAACACAATAAGAACATTACATGCTCTGGGGGATCAGTGGCCTATTTGAGCCACAGTTCTGCCTAACTGAATTAAAATTCTTAAACACGCTCAATTAATTTGCAGCTTTTAATTCACACTTCTCCTTTTCGTTCATAAAGAAGACCACCCTCTTGATGGGCAAGCCTGTGCTCAGGCAGCTACCAGCTCTGCATTATAATAGCCTTTCTAGTGTCAGTGTCGGAGAAACACAGGCATGCTCAGGCCCTCGTCATACTAATGTAGGGCTACTGGAGGACACCGGGGAGTTCTACCATGAATACTAGTGGAAATAATACAGACAGCCTCCTGTAGCTGCTCTGCTTTGTTATTAGCATGCGCAGCCACTTTTGTGCCAGTCCAACTCGGCAGCAAAGCTCTCGAAGGAAACATGCGGTTGTTGTCACTTACGCCAATTAAAAGTTACGACTTTGCCAAAGAAAATGAGGTCAGATTCGCGTTTCGATTAGCCGTGTGGTTCTCAGCTCTGCTTCTCCAAATGAAGGTCAGAATCTACAAATAAGTCTCATGAGAAATTACTTCAAACAAGCCAACTTGGTTCGTTTACAATGGTGATCTTACTGTTTTATCTAATTATTATTATTACAAAATACAAGACTGGTAACTCTGTACTCTTTGTTCTTTTACCGGAGGTTACAAAACAGCATCGTCTTGTAGTTAAAGCTAATTTTAAACATCACCCAACTCAACTATGAAACAAATTACTTTCTTCCAGCTCATAATGGACAGGTCCAGTGGCCTAAAGTCCAAAATGAACCTGTCAAGTAGAAAAAAACAAGCAGTATGCCGACGTCCACCATTGCTGAAGGAGTTGAATAGTGAATGTTTGTAGTTTAAGTGTTTTTCTGGACTGGAACTGTACAGGGCATGCAGATCAACCTTAATGTTGTTGGTGTGAAATATTCAAGTGGGTTGGACTTAAACTGTGCAGAAGAACAGAGCTAGATCTTTATTTTATATTTTGGTCAAGGTGACATAGTGACGAATCCTGGCAAGCGAATGGAGCAATTTTATCCACGACTAAATGCAGTGGCGGAGCCGGAGAGTGGTCAATGGTGGCCTTGACCAATATAGATCAATCTATGGCCCCACACTTGCCATCCCAACGATTTGAGGAAACTACCCTAAGCAAAATAAAATGTAGAAAGCATAGTTTCCCTCCAATGATAAGGGTGGCCGTTTACCATATACCGTAAATATGTTGGCAGCCATCTTGGATTTTGACATGGAAACCACATTTTTGAAATTAACTTTTCTTTTTCCTCTATGCAGCCACATTCACAAATGAAAGCTGGAACCGTCCTTATTTTTCCAAGTTATCGCTCTCACAAGATGAACAGTATTTCCCTAAAAACTGAAAAACGAGTTTTCAAAGCATGAATGTCACTATATTGAAATTTACTACAACGCTTATGGTTTAAACCTGATGACATCAATATTAGAAAAGCACTAAATTAGTGCAACTAAAATAAATTTTCACAGCATGGCTCTACTGAAATATACTCTAAACTTTGAAAAAAAACTACAAGATACTGATCATTTGGAAAGATAAGGGTTGAATTTCCTCCATGTCAGACCTATACTGCATTTTAATAACAGTTCATACCTCAACCACAAACCTTACATGGTCTAAATGAATTTCCAAACCCTCTAATGTTTAAAGTTTTAAAAACTGACAGTGAAACTGCACTGAACAAATGGCTGTACACAAATTGGAAGAGTAAAAAAAAGTGACTGTACAGCCAACAAAGAGAAAGGAGAAAAACTGCAAATAGAATGGGGTTAGATAAAAGAGAAGGGTATATTGAACAAGCAGTACACAGAACAGGGCGTTCGCAAAGGAGGAAAGGAGGGAAGAAATCCGATTTAGAAATAAACGAGATAGGGAGGGGCAGCCAGGATGAAGGAATGAGTCTAAGACGTGATAAATAAGGAGAGGATATCCATAGATGCAATGAAAGAGGGCAAATGAGACTGGAGACGTTTAACAAGGGAAGACAATGTACAAATAAATGAAAACAAGAAGAGGAAACATACGGAAAATATCAGAGAAAGACTATTAAGAAGATGATGAAAAGGAAAATACAGGAAAATGTAAAGGAAGAACTGTAAAAACGAGGATCCAGAGATGAGACGGAGAAATGAGAAGATATAAATCAGCAAGGACAGGAAGGAGGCAAACAATAGAGAACAATCATGAGGATAAGATGAAAAGAAAAGAAAAAAAAAAAAAAAGCAGGGGAGAAAAACAAGGTGCACAGGAGAAAAATGTGAATAACAAGTAGGAAGAACAAAGTTTAGAGAGAAAATGAAGCAGGTTAAATGGGGGAGAGCAGCAGAGCAGAGAGGAACCTGAGGTGGAGAGATAAATGGAGAGCACGGATCAGCTGGCAAAACAAGCTCAGCAGCACCGACATGAAGCTGCAACAAGGCTCGTCTACAGCAGGGACCTTCTGTTACACAACACCCGTGCACCAGCAGCACGACTATGTGCACGTGCTGAGCACACCTCCGTCCACACTAGAAGCGTAACAATACGATTTAAATCGATACACTGTATCGATTAAATGATTAATGGTTCAATTATATCGAGGCAAAACTAAAACATCGATTCATATCATCTTTAAAATACGCTTTTATTTTGAAATTCCCAAGGCACATCTGCGTCACCATTTCCGCAACATGGCAGACGAGGCAGAAAACAGTGAAATTCACTCTCCTGCTGGATTTAAATCAACACAGTGGAAATATTTTGGATTCAAACAGGACGACGGCTCAACAGACAAAACTCATGTCGTGTGCAACAGGTGCCAGTGTGAGCTAAAATACTCGGGAAACAACTAATTTGACCGTTCACTGAAGAAGAAACATGGCATTGATAGCCATTTATGTAAGCTCAATATCTATTTTTGTTTTTTATGACTGAAAGGTAATAGGGGCACTTAAGTTAACTGGTTTAAAAAATGCACTTAAACATAAGAAATGTGAGACTATACTGAACAGGTCATTTGTTTTTATGTTTTCATTAATTAAGAAAAAAATGTTTTTATTTAAATGCCTGGTGACTGTAATAACAGAAATGAAATGGTTAAATCATATTTGAATTGTTTTTTGTTAATTTATTTATATGTAAATGAGATGGGCATTTGATATCGCAATATATCGATTGCAGACTTGTGAATTGAATAGAATTGAAATCGTATCGTGACGAACTGTGATATTGAGAAAAATCGTATTGTCATAGAAAATTTCGTATTGTGGAAGAAGACACAAACTAAAAACTGGTAGATGATCAGGAATATGGAAATATTCAAGACAATTTTTCTTCTTTTGGCTGCTCCCTTCTTCGGGGTCGCCACAGCGAATTAAGTCGCACAAAGACTTGCCTATTGTTTTTACGCAGGACGCCCACGTGACACAATTTTAGACAACTGATGGGAAAATACAAAAAAAATTAATGAAACAGGGCGTGAGATTATTTATAGAAAGATAAATTCAAAGTAATTTAGTATTGGGACAGGACTAATTGTTAATTACTTCAGGTCGCCATGCTTTGATAAGTTTTCTGAAGGCCTCAGCTAACGAAGGTGTTTAGAAACATATGAAATCCATTCATAAACAGAAGAAAAATCCAACAGGAATCACTGAACTGGTCTACAACTGCCCAGAAACTGAAGAATGGTGTTTTTTTGTAAAAAGGCTGCCAAACAGCAGTTTCCAAAAGCCCCATTTCATTAACTTTATTATTTGCCGTTTCTTTTAAAGAGCTGAAATCTGGAGCTGTGAACCTGAAAACTGACAGTAACGTGTGCACGTTTCCCCAATCCTCAATAAGCTTTGGTCATTAAATGCCTATAGATTCCCCCACGCTGAGCAGCAGGAACTGTGAAGCGTGGGGGCCGCTGCATTGATTCAGACGTACGAAGCAATAAAAAAAAACACTGACTATTTCACAGCATGTTAATTATTCACTTTAGATTAAAAACTATGACTCTTATTTCATGGCAAGGGTTCCTGAATGATTTCCGTATGGCCACTCGGATAAAATGAAAAATACACACGGAGGAAAAGGTGAGAACGGGCCTCAAAATGAAGCGGATTCCCTCGTTATTCTTTGAAACAACCTCATAAATCTACATGCTCAAAGCTAAGACTGCAAGTAACCAAATTTTAAGCAAACTGGCTCCATGCAAACATACTAATTAAAGCATATTATACGCACGTCTACAAACTATTATGCACCAAAACAGAAAACAGAAATGGCCCGGACAAGCAAGACCAAGTTTAACATTTGACCTATGACCTTGAACTGGGGTGATAAGTGCACGACACTGTGTTCAGTGAAGATGCATGCATATAATTTACATAAATAATGTAGATCAGATCATTCCTGATGTATCCTTACATTTCTATGCTGACGATACAGTTGTTTATTGTCAATCTAAAACAGGTGCAGTTTCCCCAGCCCTTATAGTCTGCATTTGACATCAAGTCGGATTTCTTTCATCTCAAACTGGTGCTAAATGCTGATAAAACCAAAGGGATGTTTTCAAACAGGAAGTCTGTCCCAGAAGTCCTTCCTTCCATCTCATCTTCAAATGGTGTTCCTAATGAGTTTGTCGATTCCTACAAATACTTCGTAATCTTGGTCCGATGCACATTTATCTTAAGCCTCATGTCGAAAACTTGAAAAAGAAATTTAAACTAAAATAGGGTTTATTTTTCAGAAATACATCCCTTAACGCTCAATCATAAGAGAGACACAGATTTTTTTTAACAAGTTAAAACAAAGATGTCAAAGTAGCAAAACAGACAAATTATAAGGCAAATGTAGAAAAAAAAACAGGAACATGTCTGCATTGGTTCGTCAGGAGTCCAACAGATTCTTAAAGCAATTTCAAGAGGTCTAGGTCGAGAGCTTCAGATCTTTTTGTAAGATATTCCAGGAAGCAGGAGCAGAGTAGGAGAAGGCCCTTTTGCCAAGT
>JARVLU010000001.1:22363838-22375920 GCA_031762415.1 Simpsonichthys santanae
GACAAAGAGGAGATATATGGATGCAGTTAGAGAGGACATGGAGGTAGTTGGATTGAGGACAGAGGATGCAGAGGACAAAGTAAGATGGAGGAGGATGACTCCCTGTGGCGACCCCTGAAGAAGGAAAAGCCAAAAGAAGAAACTGATCCAAGTTGTGAAGCTTCTTTTCTCTCTATTTCTATTCTTGACCAATAATAACCAACCTCACCGGTCTGTCCAGCTGTCATTTTTCACCCCTGCTTTTCTTGGATTGAAAACTGATCAGAGATCACTGTGTTCAGGAGAGCTGGTTTCAGGGCTTTTCTAGGGGAAATAACCATTCCGGCACAGCGTCCTCTCCTGCGGTCATGCAACAGCTTTCTGACAGAAGTGAAAACAGCGATCACGTGTCAAGCGGCGTTTTTCAACCCTGCTTTCACCACATGGGCTTTAGTCTGATGCAATGCAGTTCCACTTAAAATTAGGAGGCGAGTCCGATTTGGTTCTCCCAAGATTTGGGAGGAGTTGTGCTGGAGCCCATCTGCACTAAAAAAGGGTTTTGAAGGTAATTCACTGGTATTTCTTCAAAGCATTTCCACAGCTTGTCCCAAGCTCCACTGGTGTCTGAACGCATGTACACCGACGACTCAACCCCCTGCCTTTCGGCTGTGTTGCTTTATCACTGACCTCTACAGTTAATTTATTCATGCGTCCGTCAAACGTGGGAAGCTTTTCCATGTTGTGTTTGGCTCATTCATATTGCATGGCGATGGTGAGGGGTTGTTGCCGCTGACCTACGTTCACCGTATGCCTGAGCTCAGTTGTAAAGAGAAAACAAAAGACGTAGGAAGGATAACGAAAACATGGAAGATGTTGGGAGAGAAAATGGAACAGCGACAAGGAAAATTTAAATGGGTTGAAGGGGGAGAAGCAGGGATAAATGCGTATAAAATATGTACGGTATTTTAAGACGAGTGGGAGGAAGGAGTTGAGCGCAGGGGGAACGAAGGAGGAAAAAATACCAGGTAGAAACAAGATAAAAAGTCCTTGAAGTGGAGAGGTCACAAGCTAACGCATCACTTTTCTCATTGAATTTTCAATGTGAAGCAACGCACGATTAAAAAATGGCTGCTGTATTCTTGAACAGGATGTACGTTTTGACCAACTGGACGCTGAAATACGGGCTGTATAAATAACATCTCATCTAAATGAGTTGATACAGCAGGTTAAATTTGGTTTTGATCACTGAGCCACATAAACTGCTAATAAACTGACACAAGTGCCTCGGGGAGATGAATTAATAGACTGATTCAATTTAAATAAAGCCTTGTGTACAACAGAACCATTTATTTTCCCTTGATCAGAACCAAGAGGCAGATGATGTGTTTAATTGGAAAGCCAATGGTGCAGGTCGAATTGAATCACATTTGAGGAGTCAGAAATTACAGCGCTAAGTCATCGGAGTTTATTTTTAGCGTCCTCGACAAGCCTGACAAAGACAGGAAACGGAAAAGACAGTCTTTGGTAACAGCTTCATCTGAGCTCAGCTGTCGGCTCATGACAGGAGGCTTTGTTTGTTGACTCTCAGTCTAAGATCTCATTCCACTTTAACTTCACCTGCCTGTAGAACTGTGCAAAAGTTGGAGAAATCCCTCATCTCTCCAAGAGGTTTTGATCATAGTTCTGAGTTTTCTGTAGGACTTACTATTTTTCTTTTGCCTTTGGCTGCTTTTTATTCGTTTTCAGTCTAGTGTTACCAGTTGAGTTTTGTTTATGACTAAACCACTTAACTCTGACTTGAAAAACTTTCTGAAATAAAAAAGGGTCCAACTCAAAATATGAACCAGTGCGGTGCCGACACCAACTTATCAAAGAAGAAATCATATGAGCTTTGATTCCAACAGCTTGTCACAGAGTCCAAGAATCCATGAAGAACAAAGAGATCACCATTCGGTCAATAAAATTGTGTTTTTCGCATGAAAAAGTTCATTCTCAAGCGTTATCGAAAGGTAAAATGTGGATTCCTCAGGTCCAGTGTCAGGCATTTATTTTTTATTTTCCCATGGTTTGTAAAGAAGAACTTTTCATTTCATAAACATTTAATCATTTACTAGACCTGGACCACTAATTAGTAAAAAGTAAACCACTCCAAAAAAAATTAAAAAACTTTGGAAGATCTTCAGAAAGCCTCAAGATCACTTCAAAGGACTTTAAAATGTGTTGACTAAAAAGTAAAATACTAAAATTATTGGTGGTTTATAATTTTCCTTGACGTCAAAACTACCTTATTGAAGACATTCATAACATTGACGTCTCTTCACTGCTCTGAAGCGTTCAAGTAGATTCATTCATCTAGATTTAGAGGTTCAATCTGTGAATATAATGTTTCTAAATGTCACTTTTACAAGTTTTTCGTAGTTTTAGCTTCCATATAAGTTTACTGTTCTCACTCCACATTTGATTCCCTATACTGACGAAGCATCCATCCATTATCTTTACCCACTTCTTCGTCTTTGGGCTGCGGGGAACCACTGGTGCCCATATCCAGCTATCGCTGTGCAAGAGGTGGGGGAGACCCTGGAAAGGCCTCCAGTCCTTCACAGGGACACGGAGACAAACAAAACAACCATTCACTCTCACACTCATTACATCTAGAGACAATTTAGAGTTAGCGATCAGGCTAACATGCATGTTTTTGGTCTGAGAGAGGAAACTAGATTACCCGGAGAAAGGTCCCCAGTGACCTTCTCACTGAGAGGTGGCCACTCTATGAACTGAGCCACCATTCCACCCATTAATGAAGCATTAAGTTAAAAAATAAAATAAATGACCAAGGCCTAAGTAACCAGGTGTTTACAGTTTACGTGAGTTCTTATCACACAATTCAAAACAAGGGTCTATCAAAAACAAAGCTAAATTGGTGTTTCCCTGTAGTTTCCTTGCCTTGGCAGGGTGCTCGTAACTTCTGTGATTTTTGTCGAGGGGGCGGGGCAGTAGCTTTTCAGCTAGTGCGTCTATTGTGAGTGGCTAGCTTAGTGCTACATCAGTACTGGTAGTTGTCGGGGGCGGGACTGGTAGGCAAAGCGCTCTGTAAGCCTGTCACGATAACAGATTTTGCTGACCGATTGTCTCAATTATTGCGATAAACGATAATATTGTTTGAAATTTGACAATAATTAGTCATTGTCAAATTTAAAAAGAAATGATTAATTTGTTTTGCGTGTAGTACCTTTTTTCAACCACTGGATGGCAGTATAAGACTGAACCGAAGGCTGAATAGTGAGGGAACGGGCAATGTGTCTCTAAGAAAAATGGGAGGGAGGCGCTTCGGCGCTTTGACAAGACAGAAGTTTCCCTCACCCCCCGAGGTCAGCCTGTTAGCATAGCTTGTAGCTTAGCTGCTTTTAAGGATCCAAAAATGTGATTTTGGACCATTAAAAAAGATTTTAAAGAGAAGAGAGAAAGGGAGGGGTCAGTGAAGAGCACTGGGGTTGAGCCTTGTATTCAGTAGAATGAGAGAGACATGAAGAAACGATAAAGCCGATAAATGAAAATGAGGTTGATAATTTTCATTCATCATGCGATTAATTGATTTATTGTTTATTGCGACAGGCCTAGCCATCTGTTCTGCTGGTCGGGAAGCCATGCTTGTATATTGGTGGGGAAAACACTGCAAATGAAGACAACCAACATAATTCTTTAGCTTAGCAAAACGGCTATCCACGGGGAAGTGCTTTGGTAAGCAAAAGGACCAAGACCTCCACTAAAGCCCAGTTACTCTGGCTGGGCTCTATTGATCTGATGTGTTAAGAAAAACGTCTAACAGGGACAACCATCAAAGTAGCACCCCACTGATTCAGAGAGCAGCTGAACAACAGGTTGTCATCGGTGCAAGTGAACTCTTTGAGCTTGAGCAAATTTAATGAAGCCGAAGCACTCAAAAAGGATTTATCGATTTTTGATCTGACAAAATCTAGATGAAAACTAACTCCCCCGCTGGAGAAAAAGAAGCTCTTTACCGCCCACTCAAGAGGAGAAATGAAAGTGTGTCTTTACGGAAGAAAAAGTTCATCTTAAACATTAATCGGCATCATGCTGTGAGGGTTTTCCTTTTCCACTGGCAGGCTCAGACAAAAGTAAAGGAAAGCTTAAAGGAAGCAAGTACGGATTTATCCTTAATGAAAACCTGCCGCTGAATCATAAGAATAACTTGGTATTTCTCAAACAGTTCAGCTTCCAGAGGAGCAACAACACAACACAGGAGTAGCTTAAGGGCAACTATGATTGGGTCTACAGTCAAAGACCTGACTTGAACTCAAACATCCGTCTGCTTTAGACTTGAAATAAAAATAGCCCTGCACCGAGACTCAATCCAGCCTGAAAGAGCTCGAGAGGATCTGAGAGACAGAATGGCAGAAAATCCCCAAATCCAGGTATGTAAATCTCCTCACATCTGAAGACTCCGATAAAACTCTGCAGCGAAGATGCTTTGAGACGTCTCAATACTTCTTCCGAAGTACTGTTGCCGTGTCATTATGCGTATCGAGCGCAGATAAATCAGAGGAAATTGAAATTTACAACATTTCCACATAAGGCTGCCATGTGAAAAAAGTGGAGGAGGATAAATGATTCAGAAACGCACTTTGGCAGCGTGTACACAAACAGAATATGTGGCATTGGATGGATCCACGCTCATAATGACCTTTGTGTCATCTCATGTGTGAACGCTGACAAAGAGTCTCACGCTGAAGCAAAATGACACCAGGAGCGGAGTCAAAAGGAAAAAGACTAAATAAATAAATAAATCTGAAAATTTCACCACACACAAGCTTTTTAAAAACAAACGTTAATATAAACCTGTAGGAATAATCTAACACCGAACTTTCACACAAAAACGGACATTTGCACCGGATCTGAAATTGACTTAAGAGCTAACAGCAATTCTTTGTTGCACTTTTGCAATTTAAATGTAATAATCTTTATTGTATGACCAAAACATATTCCTAAAACATTGCATGGATAAAGTGCTTTGGCCATTTCTTGTGTGACATGAAAAGAAAATATATAAAACATTACAGGGACTTGACTATAAACAAAAAAGCAGTTCTAATCCTAAATATATATTTACCGTAATTTCCGGACAACTGAGTGCACCTGAATATAAGCCGCACCCACTAAATAAAAAAATAAAAAATTGTACACATAGTCATACATTATACATATACAGCTTGTCTATAAAAAAATCTAATCCCTCTCTCAAGCGTGTTTATCTGGAAATGACAGATGCAGATTGCCCTAGTGTGCATGTTTTATTATTACCATTTTTTATTTGTGCTTTTTTAATCTTCTCTCCAGCTTTCTGAGGCACCCCTAGCGCACCCTGGCAGCCCCACAGGGGGCCACGGCCCCCACTTTGAAAAACACACTGGTATAAGCGATTAAAAGCGTGTGGAAAAAAGTAGTGGTTTATAGTCCGGAAATTACGGTACATGTTCATACATATGAACATCTCTTTACATATGTTTACATATTTTGTTATTTTTATGACTGTTTAATTTTACTGAATACCTGCTCTCTAAACTGTTCATTAATGGATTTTTTTTTTAATGGATTAAAAGTTTATTTTATTTTTTATGACATGACTATTTTTCAGTTACTTAAAAAGGTGTCAAAAACAAATTCTGCCAAAGTTTGTTATTTTTCTATATTATGTGATTAAAGAGTTTGAATGTAAAAAAAAAAAAAAAAAAAACCGTCATTGAGGAGCCATAATAAAAAAGTAAAAATCCATAAATTAGCTCCATAAATTAGCTGTAGCATCTCTTTACATATGTTTACATTTTTTTATGTTTTTGTCATGACTGTTTATCTTTACTGAATTCAATAACTGCACTCTAAATTGTTAATTTACAGCTTAAAAGTCTTATTTAATGACGTATTGTGTGAGTAAAGTGTCTGAATGTTTTAAAAAACCCTCATATGTCATTTATCTAATTCATCCGCATGCTGTTTGATGAGCCATATGTAGCCTGCGAGCAGCAGCATTATTTGCAGTTGATCTGACTGAAGAGGTTCTTCAACACGAAGCCTACCTCGATCCTTCCGGTGTCGGGCTGGAAGCCTCGGGCTGGGTCTTCGGTCGTCACTCTGCACTGGATGGCGCAGCCGTTCACCCTGATCTTGTCTTGTTTGAGGCCGAGTTCTGTCAGGCTGCGGCCCTCGCACACGTGCAGCTGGGCGTGCACCAGGTCCACACTGTTGGAGACAACCCAGATAACGAGGTGAATACATTAAACTGTCAGCCAGCACATGGTGTGAACAGCTCTTTCCTTTGAGTTCAGAACAGCTTTTCAACGTATATCAAGTTTGAAAACTGCTGTTTCTCCTCCACTGGAAAGTGCCAGCTCGCCCACAGCTCAAATTAAATAAACCAAAAAAATCAGCTCCAAAAATGTACTAAAATAAACACAGACTTTAGCAGAACAAATAAAATCCTTACATGTGGATTATGGAACATCAGACCTTTTTCCTTTAAGTCCGTTAGTTAATGATCTGATAACTTGATCATATTGATTAGTCTGACAGAAACCTGGATATAACAGATTTTGTTGGTTTAAATGGACCCACTCAAACTGACCACATTTCCTCACGCTGCTGCCATCTTTACTTGCTCTACTCTACCTGTTTGTAATCGCAGTTATTTCTATTCTCAACATGTTTTTTTTTATCTTTCGTCCAATAGGGGACACACCTGGACTTATTCTCTGATTATCCCTTTCTACTTCCTGTCCTCTCAAACCCACCCGGTCAAAGCAGATGGCTGCTCATCCCGAGTCTGGTTCTGCTGGAGGTTTCTTCCTGTTTAAAAGGGAGTTTTTCCTTCCCACTGTTACCATTGTGCTTGCTCAGACTGGGAGACTGGGATGAAGTGAAGATTTAACACAATCTTCCTTAAAGCACTTTTACTAACTGGCTTTTATATATGAATGTTTTGTGTTCAGTGCCCCAAGACAACTTCTGGTGTGACTTGACGCTATATAAATAAACTGAAATGAATTTTTAAGAACTTTTATTATTAAACTGTTTATTGTTTTGATGTGAAAATCAGGAAAGACATGCATGAAGCTGAGAAAGATGGGCTTTATGCAGATGCAATGCGTCAGTACTGATTTGTTGAAAAACTAAAGCAATAGTTCAGTTATTTTTAAGGGGGAATTATGAGAATGGTTACTAACAGTGTTTTTTCTAGGGGAATGAAGGAATTCCCAAAAATAATAATAAAAATATTAATAATAATTTTAAAAAAAAGTCTACAAAGTGGTTAAAATTAGCCATTTTGAAGAACTAATACAACCCTCACAACCTTATATTAAACAAACGCCTGGTAGTGAAACCTAAATTTATTTCTTAATGATGCCTTTTCTACTCCCACCCTTTGTTTCAATAAAAAGTCAGTTCTCTGTCACAGTACTTTACTTTGAAAAGGCGTATAAAGTGAAATCTATGACAATGGGTGAGCTGAGTTTATTGGATAACAAAGTTAAAAAAATGGCAAAATGGCAGAACAGTAAGATCTACAAAGACCCCAGGTTAGCAAAATTAGCAGCACATGTCTCTGCACCTGAAGCCTCTGTTCAAAACGGTTTGTCAGCATTTTTTGTTCAAGGTGGACACGGCCATGGATATTTGGTTAGCATACCCATACCCAGACGATAGCTCTTAAAACCAGCCTTGCTGGTCTGAATGGGACAAGTTTAAACAATTATTAAACTCCAATCTAAAAAGTGTCAGCTATTCATCTAAACTTTATTTTAAAACTTGCGCCAAACCATTCATTTTAGTCTTTTTTATTTTTCAAACATAAATAGCAGCTAACTGCACTTGTGGCGCAGCCTGGTGAACTTTTGACAGGGAAACCATATTTCTGCTGGAACAACCATGAGAGCAGTGAAGATTTATGAAAGAGTATCCACATGATTAGAGTTAAACTCCATTTCCTTAGACTAATAACACCGACAACAGGTATGCAGAACCAGAGGTAGATCACTAACTAAAACTTTATTTTGATTTAAACCTGGATCCTATATTGGCACAGAATAACGACCGTAGCTGCAGAAAACCCCAGAGTGAAGATGAAGCATTTCTGTGACTAATAATGAAACCGCTTCAGTCAATAAACCGAGACTGTTGTCCTTTATCTTTTATTAATTCTGATGTAATAATGCCCGTGTGACATTCTGGTGTATTGAGAACCATCAGCGCTGTATGAGTTGAGACAGACATGTGAAAATCATCACATTACAGACATTGTTCATACCTTTTCAACAATTTAACTCGCTCCGAGTTAAATTACATAAACACACACGTATATATTTAAAAAAGAAAAATGCAGTATGATGGAAGAGTTTGTTTTAACCTAATTTAAGAGGGAATCTAAATATCAGCACGGTAAAGAGTGCTTCTATTTCCTTCCAATTCCCTGAGCTCCAACCCTCAGTGCTGCCTTATCTGCATGCATTTATTTAAATTTAAAGCTCAAAAGAGACCTTACGGGGTTAATATTTATGACCTTACTCAGTTTAATCCATATGTTATTTTCTATGAACTTCCCTTCTTGGTTTTCTGGAAACTTTTCAAGCAGAGTTAACGGAGTGGGTGGGAAAACAATTCTTACGTGGCAACATGAACGCTTCCCACCAGCTGCCAAACATACGACAGGGAAAACTTTGTGCCGTCATGGGTTCATTTAAGAAATAAAAACTCGCATAAAGAAGAAAAATATTGCTTTTTTTTTTGTCTGCTTAATTTATTGTTTTCTACAGAACGGCTAAACAGAAGAAAATCTATGAATTTTTTATAACTTAATTATTTTAATTTAACGATTTAATACAGATTATTCGATAATCGATATTGATAATATTTTCAATAATTATGTTTGATAATTATATATAATATGTTCTTTAATCAATAATAACAATTATCATCAACTTTTATAAACATGTAATTTTTTTTTGTTTGTTTTAAAGCTTTATTTCTTGAAGTAGAAAGACATCCCAACAATGCTAAAAGAAAGTCTTATTTCACCATATGTTACCAATTAGGATACAAACATTTAACCAAACTCAAAAATACTCAGCAGAGTACTGATCTCACACATGTACACAATCTAAGAGGAGCCGTTTTCAGAGCGCACGAGAAAATCTATCCCCAGAAGATCTTAGATCTGCAATAAGTGCAACAAGACTGTTAGTGCTTCAGCTTGTAAGAAAAAGCTACTCAATATATAAATTATACATTTTAACATCTATAAACCCTGTTTATTAAGCAAGCAGCCATGCGCACTAAACGTTTAAGCATCTGATTTAAACAAATTATATAAAAACAAGGAAATGGTCTGGAAAGTGTTGCAGAATAGACCGAGGTCTAGAGACCAAACAAACTTCCACAAACAGCTAAGAGGATGGTTAAAAAGACAAATCAACACTTTGAGCTCAGAAGAAGCTTTACAACGCATTGCTGGCTCCCGCTCCTGTTTCTTTTGTAGACAGTGGTTGCACCTCGACACGCTATCGTTTGGTTAATTGAGACTGGAGAGAGTAGCTGAGTACCGTTCCCTGGGAGTCCATATTGAGGGGAATCCAACCGGGAACCCGGCAGAGGCTGTAATTCCAGACAGCGCTCTGGAGTGTTCTTTTAGTGTTCTGTTTTTAGTTTTCTATATCGCTTTACAACCTAGTTGTTTTTGTTTCATTATTTTAATACTTCATTTGTTATACTCAAACTGAATGCTTTATTTTATGATTGCCTATTGTTGTCATCACTATTTGTTCAAATAAGGTCTCTTGTGATGGCAGGGGTTCTGCTCTTTGGCGTCGACGGGGCTCTGGCTTTTCAACTTTAGAAGACATTGGCAGCAGCTTCGGCCACGGCAAAGCTTCCGAGCTATGTGAAGGTTTGGTTCGTGCTACGAGTACTCAAAATCAGCTGATTTACGAGCTAAACCATAAGATGGAGGCGATTTGTGAGAATCGCAGGCCACCTGTGGCTCCTAGGACTTGTCAGCATGTTGGGATGGACCTTGACGAGGCTCATAACACGGATCAGCTGAGTGAAATACCCTTAAATTTGGCCATTTTGAACCATAAAGTTCCAGCAGGACTCGAGGCTGACAAGAAAAAAACAGTCTGCCTGAAGAAAAATCAACAATTGTGGCTTATCTGAATCAGACTCCCCTGCTTGGCCTCAGATACGAGCAGACTATCAAATTTCTCCTGGGACATGGGTAGCTGCAAACAAAGCATCTATCTCAACACCGCCCCCCCACCCCACACACACACACACACACACTTCTATGCAGACTTATCAGAACTGCCGGCTGAAATATCATCATAACTGTGGCCTATATGAAAGTGCTCATCAGGTTTATAAATGCGCTTGCTGGTCAGATGATTGTTGATGAAAACATTTTATTAACACATAATTGTCTGGGCTCCATATGTTGTGTCCTGTGAGTCACTCCAGGACATACGGACCAGGAATTCATTAAACTTTCATTGTTGCCAATTTAAACAAATTATGTAAGTTATTTTAACAAGCGATAAAGAGGTTACAGAAAGGTTGCAGCTTTATGTATAAAAATACGTAGAAGTTTATGGTTTTCAAAGTAATTAAAAATGAAAAAGGTGCAGCCCGGTGCTGCCAATCAGCTGTGTTTAATGAGCTGATCACCACCGAGTGCGAACGCCTCTATAGAAGCTCTGATTTCCACAGTTCACCGGTCTGAAGAATTCAGCCGTGTTTTAAAACAACGCTGCAGCAGAAAGTTTCCAGCAGTGATACAGTTTGTAGATTCAAGCGATCATCAACTGTGTTAAGAATGAATGCTTCACCAAGACAAAGCAAGTCTCAGAAATGCAAATATAAAATGTTTTAGTTGATGACAAATAAACACCAAGAGAAAAAAACAACCAGGTTATATTGAAGGCTTGACAGGAGAATGTCTTAAAAAATAAATAAACTAAACTCTGGAATATATTCATTTTTCTCTATGATGATGCTTCCACACACAAACATAAAAAAAAAAAAAACTGGAGTAAAATCTTAACCTTTTTCTATTAGTTTATTTATGATTACCGGTACAGACCAAAAACTAGAGTTCATTTTTTCTAGTATTGGCAGAACTATTTTTTTAAAAAGCTGTTGACCTCTAAATCCTCATTATTTACAGTCAGTGTTTTAAAGTATCCATTTTAAAATGTGCCTGCGATTCAAAAAATAAAATCTAATTATACGTTGCCGAAAGCCCCACAAAGAAACGCGTCCTTGTGATATTACCTTGCTCAAGGTCTGACGTCTATTAATTGGTGAAAATTCAATTAAAAACAAATTAAGTCAAGAATGTTGAGCCAACGAGCAGAATAGTGACTGATGAGTAGGGTCAAGGGTCAGATTTAGTCTGTGGGCTCCTCTGAAGAGCATGGCCTCAAGACTACATGAGGTAATAACGCAGGCCAGTCTCAGGTCTACACGATTATTCTTGATGCTGTGCTCAGGTAAAGTGTCTGCTTCAAACATTACAACGCGCTTCACAGTTTAAATATAAGAGCAGATTAGCTCTTTAACAGTTGTCAAGGAACCAGTTGAAGCAGCGATAATGCACCTTGTGGCACACTGACCCTTTAAACTGGTTTTAACTACATTTTAAATTTTAAAGTATTTATAGTTTCATAAAAGCAAAACATTGTGTACATTCAGTTGGTATAACATTTGGCAGCACGGCGGCTCAGTGGTTGGCACTGTTGCTTCACAGCAAGAAGGTCCAGGGTACAATTCCTGGTTGGACCTACGGTTTTTCTGTGTGGAGTTTGCATGTTCTTCTCGTGCTTGCGTGGGTTTTCTTCGAGTACTCCGGTTTCCTCCCACAGACCAAACCATGCATGTCAGGCTGCCTTCAAAAGGACAAACTGACCATTTGTTTTTTCCATTCTGCTGCAGTGTTTACCCACTCCATCAAACTGGTTTTGTGCAGTATTTGTAATTATTTTCTATCATTGACATTTTTTTTAAACATTTTTCTTCCAGTGGGGGGGGGGGGGGGAGAACA
>JARVLU010000001.1:22377044-22389901 GCA_031762415.1 Simpsonichthys santanae
CCCCCCCGAGAACACCTGCACCTGCACCTGCCATTCTGTGTCTGTTTCTACGTCCTGTCCTCTCAAAACCCATTTGGTCAAAGCAGATGGCCGTTAGTCATGAGCCTGGTTCTGCTGGAGGTTTATTTCTGTTAAAGGGAGTTTTTAGATCGAAACAGCTAAGCTGACAAGCTAAGCTACAAGCTAAGCTAACAGGCTGAACTGGGGGAGGGGTGGGGGACCTCTGTCTTGTCGAAGCTCAAAAATTCATGGTTGAAACCTGTGTCTTGGTGTAAAAAGTTGTTTTTCTCTGAAAAAAGAAGCTGAGAACTTGTTTGCTGATATTTTTAGATTATGTTTTATTAAAAGCTTTGTGTAAAAAAATGCTATGTTAAAGAGTTAAAAACCACACTGAGCGTCCGCCATTTTGAGAACCAAAGAGAAACAGCCCATGTCACGTCAAGGGTCCTTTAAGTCAAAATCTACATCAACCAAATATGAAGATACAATAATCTAAAAAACGATTAGTTTTAGTTGCTGTTTCATGAGCTTGTTTTCTTACAACCTAAATGGATTCCACCAAACGCGTCTTCAGAGATGCTCTTTGACCAGCGGTCAGCACTTTGACCACACAACCATCTGGCCTCACTGTGAGGGCACTAATCTTCCTTAAGGCAACTGTCAGGCTTGAATATTTCACATTTGCTTTTCTTAATACACTTAAACTCAGTTATACTGTAGAACCACATTCAGCAATGAATTATTCAAGCAGCTCTCCCAAAGAAACATTTTTATAAGCAGACTAAAATAAGTTTGTTTATTTTTTGTCATGTATAACAAATCTTACCCTGTGGTAATATCATTTTGTAAAATAATTCCAAACATTTCAACACGCTCATCTCAACGCACACATTTAGGTTCTTACGAAAGATTTTTCTTTCTGTAACATGAATGTTTAAACACTTTTCAAAGCCAGCCTCTGTCTGAAGACAAACTTATATTCAATACCTCAACGCTCCACTTTTAAGAACTCCAAGACAAATCAGGTCTTATGGTTTTTGGGCGAACCTAAACTGAATTTGAACTTGGCAGGACTCCCTCCTGCAGCTTCAAAGAAGTGAACTCTTTCATGTGTAGTCTGGGTCAGGGCGATGCAGATAGTTTATTCACCAGTGGAAAAGGTTTTATCTGAGCTCGGGCAAGATTTAACCGTCTAATACAGCCAGTACACACAGTAGACGTCAGATGGAGCCAGCTCTGTCAGCGTCATTAATATTTACGTTGTGTTAGCTGCTGCTAAATTCACAGTACAAGGACCTTAAATCTGAATGTGTTTGGAAACAATAAGAACAAACCGTGGCTGATCTGGGTTCATATTTTGTGATTTTAAGGAGGAAATGCCTGATATGTTTGGTCATTAAATACAAAAATCTGACTTTGCATACACAGCATCAGTTTACAGATGTTTTCTACATTTGTCTTCTTTTGGCTCTACTTGAAATATCGTTACCGTGGCAACCTGATACTGCGAGTTGTCAGCATGTCAATGACTCCACTGCATCATCGCTGTGGCTCTAAATAATAAGATGAATATGCATCGCTTTATGACTGCGGTACTCCCTCGCAACATCACCGTTAGACTTTCGTGTTTTTTACACAATTGTCAACTTTATTACTCATGTGATCGGGATGGTATGAGATAAAAAGTTAACGAAAAATAAACAAAACTTCGGACAGCCGCCACCATCTTGTGGTTTTCTTTGAATGTGGAAAAGCTTAACATACTTTTCACTGTATAAGTCACACCTCTTTGCACTGAGACTTAAATAGTGAAGAGACTTGTGTTTTTTTTTCTCATATTTATAACCAATTTTTGGCTGAGATCTGACGATTTCATTCATTTTGACATGGAAAATATTGAACACTACCAGTTTCAGTCACTAGAGGGCGCTCAAGTAATATGCCAAGCGTTTTAATCAGTAAAAGTGGCTATTAACGAGACGGCTTGCCAAACAAGCCATTTTTGTCTCGCTCCAGAACTCCTGGAGCAAACGTCAAATCAGCTGCATTTCGCCGCGCCGCCCAGGCGAAATGCAGCTTATTTGACCAATACAGTGCATTTATTAAGGAAAAGTTAGACTGAGACACACCTTTGCTATAATTTCGAGCAAACAATTGTTTTTAAATGATAATCTTGTTAAATTATTAAAATCCTCCCATGCACGCTCCCGTGGCCGCCATTTGGCAGCCGATTGATTTTTTGCACACCGGCCCACGTTTCCATGTGGTCAGCGTTGATGCATTACAAATGCAATGCGTCAGCAGTGACATAATAGATATGGCTTATATGGCGAAGCAACTTATAACAAGCACCAACGAGCACCTTTTTAGTTTCAGCTGATTTAATTATCCTCGTGCATTCTTGCTTGGTGAACTATTTTGTTGCTAAGGTCTTGTTTATTAAAGGTCTAGTGTTGACCATAGTAAGAGACAGTGGTAGTAATTTCATTAGTGAACATTTGTGTACAACTGAAGGTTACGATTTTTTTTTTCTGATTTTGTATGCAAATTCAAAAAACATGTGTGGTCTGTTTTAACAGAGTACACGAGTGCTATTTTACATACTATATAGTCTAAAATAACACTGGAGGTTATTTATAAATATTGTGATACATATTGTGTATTGCGATATAGTAAAATAATATCAGGATATTGGATTTTCTTGATATCGTCCGGTCCTAATCTGGAGTGGATCAGAAGTTACGGTCCAGACAAATTATAAAATAAAACCAGCCTTCAACAGGCATAAGAATAAACTCCATAAATCTAATATTTACTGACTTAATAGTTTAATTACCCTGTTGATTTAGCTTTAATACCTTAAACTCACTGTCTGCCACCGTGACAGTCAACACTCAGTAAGAAAAGGCTTTAATAGTCTACCATCAGATCTATGGGCATTATATCCTGTTTTTAGGTTCATATTGATATTTTAGTAATAAAATAATATTTTGTCATATTCTGTGATGTTAACTCTGCTGAACTGTGGAGAACAGCAGCAGACGTAAGGCCACTGATGATGATACCTCAGCAGGACGCTTCTCGTTGTTGACTGGTTCTCACCATAAAATTATTTGCGGCCGATGGCTTTTTCTCCTCATTGGAGCTTCCCTGGTGTCTCAACGGCCTGACAGGCTTATAATTATTACTATTCGGTCTGCCACACAATTGTGCGTTTACCTTCAAGTTTCCTCAGCGTCAGAACGACAGCGTGGACTGCACTTTATTCCTCCCATAACATTTATAGTTACGCTCGACTTCGCCAGCCCGTCTTTGTGCAGAACACAGTTTAATGTGGAAAATAGCTATTTAAACTGATGTTTTTAAGAACTTACGATATGTAGATGTTAGTAAATGCAATTCTTGCTTCATCTTTATTTAACTTTTGCACATTCAGCCAGGCTTCGGAGGCATTTGCATTAAAATGTTATATTTTTTAACCCCCAAACTCAAACGCCCAGAATTCTTGACCATCTTTACCTTTGAAATGCAAAAGTTTACTTTTATGGCAGATATAGCTACAGCAGTTTGGCTCTTATATACAAAGTGTGGACAGTCTAAGAAAGATTAAGTTGTTTTCTTAACTTGCCAATATACATATGAACATCTTTTTGAATTTACAAGCATTAAAACAAGGTCTGGAAGTACTTTCCCTTTCAAGGATGATTACTGTACAGCAGCTGCAGGTCATCTCATCTTCAGTGTCAAGAGGGGACTGAAGGTTTTCTTAAGTAATTCAATTAAAACTAATTATCCAGCTTGACCCAAGTTGTGCTCGAGTTGGTACCACCGAGGTTAAACAAATGTTCTGACCTGAATCACAGAGAAGAGCTCCTCCACATAAATACTTTATTTTCCATTAAATCAAACGTGTTCATTAAAATCTCAACATAAGCATGAGAAATACTTGATGCAGTCCTCTAATCTTATTGCCTTCATGTCTGCAGTTTGACTATTTTTTTAATAGAGAAAATGTGTTTCCCATGAAAACGTAGTGTGAATGCTTATTGCTGAAAAACTTGCTAAAACAGCCAAATATAGCTTAAAGCATGATGAAATTTAGCTAAAATGGAAAAACAAGCCTACATTAGCAGTAGCAGAGAGAAAATATTTGTTGAATTATTGTATGTTTAAAACGGCAGGCACAACAATTGGTAAATTAGCTTAAAAAAAGGTGAAAGCAGGTTTTAAAATAACAGGAAAAAAAGAGCTGAAAAGGCAGAAAGAGGCTTAAACTACCAGATGAAAGTGGAACGAGCTGAACTGTGCCTAATTATGCTTAAAGAAGCACACACAAAAAAAAGCCAATTAGATATCCACTTTAAAGATGGGAATAAAAAACAAACCTGTTTTGTGTTAGCATGATTTAATTCTAACTTTGAAACTTGCACAACATTTATAAAACTTACCTCAAGTTGCCTTTTTGGACATGCATATATTTGTACAAATTGTACTTGCCTACAGAGATGAGATAATTACAGCCTCGTATAAAATCAATAATGATGAGGAAATCAGAATGGTATAGGCCGATATCCAGATTTAGGTATTGGGATCAGATCGGAAGTTAAAAAAAAAGTGGATCAGTGCATTAAAGAAGCAGAAATTAGTACAAAAAAGTGGAAATTATCTGAACAAAGCAGAAATTAACAAAAAACAGCTGAAAAGAAGCTAAAATAGTAGAAGCTTGAATTGGCAGAAGTGGAGAATGCACACGTGCCCAATTATGCTTAAAGAAGCAGAAATGAGCACAAAAATGGAAATTATCTGAACAAAGAAGAAACTAGCAACAACAACAACAAAAAACAGCTGAACAGAAGCTAAAACAGTAGCCGCAACTCTAAATTATCTGTGAACAAGGAAACCACACTACCCCACCCTGAAGTCCAGCATCCTCATAACATGCACCAACAAGCAGAAAACTTTTTAATCTGTAGCTCATGCGCACAGACACTCACACTCGTGACACCGTGAAAGCTGACTACAGTACTAATTGCATATCACTTTCAGTCGTTTCACTCATAGCTCGTTAGCAAGGGAAAGGAAGAGATGGCTGTGCGCCCGGAAATAAAAGTGGGAGGCAAAGAGAAAGGAAAAATCAAAAAGAGCATGAAGAAGCAGAGCAGCTCGTGTCCTCGTGAGTTAAGAGCAGAAAACAATGGCAAAACAGGCAGAGAGGTTACAATAACACTCCCGCCTGCTCTTTAGAGCCATAAGTATGAAGAAAATAGAGATAAAAAGCAGGAATATTGTTATACCACCCCCCACTCAAAGCAAGAGGGGACAGAATTACACAAAGGAGGGGAAAGAGAGAGTGGGAGTGTGGTAAAAGATAAAGAGCTGGATGCAAACTGAATAAACGAGTGGGGAAAAGTGGGAGTGTGGAAAAGATTGGATATGCTGAAAAGGACAAAGTGAAAGAGGAGGTGGAGGAAAGTGAGGGTGGAAAGAGGAGGAAGGCAGCTGGGACTGGAGGGAAGGTGGGATGGAAAGAAATTATGAGTAAAAGGGAAAGTGGAATGAGTGGGATTCGAAAGGGAACATCCGTGTAAAATCGAGGTGGTGGGGGGTGGGGGATCACAGGAATAATGGCTGATTCAGTAAGAGTGGAATATGATAAAACTAAGAGGATAGGAGGGGGAGAGAAAATCAGTTACTGTAGCAAAGTTAAAGGGAGAGTAAGAAGCTTAGATGAGTCGACAGATAAATAACGTCTTCACTGCTGTGTAATAACTGGCTAAAGGGTTAGGGGTTGAATGGTATTTTCTCAGCTGTTCTGGAGGGAAACCACAGAATGTACATCAACTAATACTGCTGACGAAGGGAAAAACATCTTAAAGACTAGGTTTTCCCACATGCTTTAAAATCATCACCACGGCTAAATTATTTCACAGTAATGACTGTTTTAACAGTGATGCTGATGACTGAATATAAATTAAATTTATGAAATTGCATAGGATTATTCATTTATTTTGTTGTATTGCATCAAAACTCACTTTCCTCACTTGCTCTAGTACGAGGCGGAAACATTCTCTTGCCTCTCTGATTCTCCTCCTGCTTTTTTGCTCTCTAAGTATCGGAGCTCCTAATGTACACGTCTTCCGAAACAAACTACCGTTAATGGATCTGATCAGTTGGACTCAACGCAATCGACAAAATCTTTTCCAAAAAAAGCGACAGGGTCCTGGAGAGCCCTCATGTCCCACAGAATCTCAGGAGAATGCTGAAGATGGATATAACTGGATTTACGATAACAGGTTTCCTGCTTTTTGGAATCGGCTGGTTCCTGGTCAATTAACATACAAGAAGACAGCTGCAGCTAATTTGGCACTCGTCAGGCTGCCTGCCTTGTGAAGGTTTGGTTCATGCTTTGAGGACCCAAAATTAGCTGATTTACGAGCTAAACTAAGAAGGAAGTGACTTGTGAGAATCGCAGGCCACCTGCGGCTTTGGGACTCGCCAGTATGTTGGAAACAACCTTGGAGGGGATCGCAAGCACCGACCAGTAGAATGCACCCTAATCTGGCCATTTCGGATCTTGAAAGTACCAGTAGGACTCGAGGCTGTCTGCCTGAAGAAAACCAACAATTGTGGTTTATCTTATCAGGACAAAGGACTATAAATGTTCTTGCTAGAAGATTTTTTTTGTATGTCAAATTGTGTCCTGGTAGAACAAGGTGTGAAGCGCTCTTATTTTGTAATGCCACTATTCTCTCCTCATGGCTCTTTCCTTTTTTCTATCTAAAATATATTCTGAAAAGGATAAGAGGAAGCGCTATGCAGCAGTTACATGCACACCGCACATCTTTAGGACGACGGTACAAACATATTCTCGCTGTATCTCGATACAATGATAATAAAGCTTATTCTGATTCTGACCATCTTGTAGTAAGAGGGATGAATCTTAGACTATCATATTTCTGCTCGTGTTTCAGTATTTAAGTTAGTTTTTTAATTGACCACAGACCAGAGATCCACAGTTTGAACCCTCCTTTCTATAATAGATTTCCCCCCTCTGCTATCCTCTTCCCTTGTTTTTTTCATCTTAAGCTACATTCAACCCTCTTCCCATTCGTAGCCATGAAAAGAAAAACTCTTTTTGATGTGAGATCTTGATTTTCCGACTTCACTGGTGTCTGAATACGCTTCGGATCAGGGCGAGTGTGTTTTAGTCTTTTGTGTTTCTCATGATTGTGTGAGCTGCATCCACAATATTCATTCATTCAACCTTTATTTAAACAGATAAGTCACATTGAGCTTCGAAGACTCGTTTACAAGTGAGATCTGTTGGACAGACAAAAAATATATAATATATGCTTTAAGATGAGTTTGGGGCAGAAATCCATCTTCCTTTTTGCTACAACTAATCCACACTTGTTCTAAACGTGCATACAAATATTGCACAGTATGAACTCTCATCCAATAACAAGACCATAAAAATAGCTTGCATATAAAAGGATGCATAAAGGGATAGATGCACAAAAACATATGAGATTGTGGGGCCATGATGGCTGAGGAATAAGACAAGCAGACAGAAGCAGAAACTGAAGAATGGGAGTGCCGCCAAAAAAAAAAAAAAAAAAGAAAACCCACTGAGAATAAGAGACGGACAAACAGATTGAAGAAAGTATGAAAGACAGATGGAAAGGCAAATAAAGGCAGGAGAGGATGAGTCTTGTGTGAATTTCATTAGAAGGTCTTAGACGGCAAACAAAAAGGCGGGAAGCACCAGAAAGCAGGAGATGGAAGGGGAAAAGGACTTGAGTCAACGTGGCATAAGGATGGATTGACATCAGAATACTGGACAGCCTAAAAACTGCTGCTTGTTTGGCAATATTATGCAGCCTTATTGTATAAGTGTGTGTAAGAAACACTTAAGCTTGAAGACTTGTTTTAATGAACACGGACAAAGTAATGTAGAAATAGCCAGACATACAGTATGTGGAGCTGGGACGCATGAAGACGATGGGAGGTCGAAAACAGACCGAAACACATTTTCCCAGCAGACGTCCGCAGATGAAACAGATTCCTATCTGATTAGATTTCCTTCTCTTTCAGCTCATTTTCTCTCCTCTTTTCTCAGGCCTCGATATTGCCCTATTAATTAATTCTAGTTTTTCTCGTTACGAAGCAGATGGAAGAGCGAAGAGAGGAATACAAAACCAGTCCAGCCTCCAGAAGGCAGCGAGGAGCACCATGAGAAAAGGCCAGAAGGAGAGCGTGCAGTTAAGGAGGGGGTGGACGGACAGGAGAAGTAAAGAAGGACATACAAAACAACAACAATACAGTAATAGTGCAGTGTTTCCCCTGAAGTACTGGCCTTGGCAGGGTGCTCGTCAGTCAGGGGGTATTAGCGAAACGCCACATTTCTAATGCTAGGTCTGCTCCCCAACCGTAACTTGCCATGAGGAATGAGGTGTTTCCTCCTTGGATAATGGTGGATGAACACTGCTGCAAACTGCCACACTAGTAGTAACGCAACTTCAACGTACATAGTTGGTTTGAGAGGGAGTGAAGGAAGCCATCTTTGTGAAGAGAAACCATCCATCGTTAAATGAGGTGGAGGCCTCCGTGTTCAGGTGTCCTCTTACAATGCTGTTATTGATAGCATCACTCAGCCATCTGTGAATAGCAAGTGGCCATCAGGGCACTAAGGATCAGTCGTTAGGATGATGGTCCTCCTTTATGAGCATCATTATCAATGCTGCTGATCTCATGCTGCTGTATTCATACCCATCTACAGACTCATGGTCGGGCTGCTGTTTAATATACCATATTATTTTACATTATTAGTGTTTAGTGTACATCGTAGATCTATTAGTGTATTGTTTAGCGTATATCTTAATGTATAGCTTACATCTTTATATGACAAAAATGAGTTTATATTAGTCCTTATTTCCAGTTAATTTCCATTAATTTGTATGGAAAATTATTTATTTGGAATGTTTTCTAACTTTCCCAGCTTGAATTCAAATGGAAAGTTTCTAAAATAGCATCCAGAAGTTTAAACATAACTTTGTAACCTTAATTATAGCTGGATTTATGTGTTTGATTAACTGTGGCAGCCATCTTAAATCAGGTTGAATTCCAAAGTTATTCAGATGCAGCTTTCTGATGAGTTCATTCAAATCCGTCCACTCGTTCATGATATTTTGCTAACAGACAAACATGTATACACACCCACAGAATTACAAGTTCTACCTTTCATGGCAGCATTAGTTCTGAATTCGACAATTAAAATTATAAAAAGTGCTTTTTATTTACAAAGATCTACAATCAGAAAATAATGAAACTTCAACTGTTTCCATTATGTTAAAGACGACTTGTGAAATTAATGCTTGATTTTATTTTCTGGTGCGGTTTTTATCTTAGTTTTATTCAATTTTGTTTGATTTCTGGGTTAATATTTCATTACCGACCTTAACTTCTGTTCAAGTTTCAGAAAATGTTCAGCCAAGTTCTTAAAAGGAAAGAAGAGAGCTGAAGGTCAACCTCGACATCAAACTTTAAACCTGGGCAGCATGTCAGAAGTAGATTTATGTTCAACGAGTGTTTGACATTTGACTCGTTCTTCACCTTCCAACACGGCGTATCAGTGCGTTTCAAGGCCCTCCTGGGAGCTTGTATTTGTGAAAGCACGACTACATGGGGCTCTGGATTGATGTTTAAAACTGATGCACTGAGGTGCCTTTGAAAATTTGGAGCGGGTCGATGAAACTTTCACCCGATGCCCAAGTCTGTGGCTTCGTACTTACACAACTCTTCGGTTTTAAACCCAGATTGTACCCAGAGAACTGAGTTAAAATCCTCCAAATGAATTTCAGCACGTCGCTACATTTCAATAATTGCACTTTTAATCACAGTCAGCAAAAGCACAGAGAACAACAATGATCTTGTTATAACAAGGTTCTACTGGGAAAAACCTGCATCCTGGCTGCACCAGATATTAGATAATCCTTCAGTAGTCTAAGCCTATGGCAGCATAACAAACCAGCCCTGATTTATCAAAAAGGAAAGTATTAAAACTGGACAACGTGTCAGCCACACAGCAACTGGAAGTTGGTTCCACAAGAGAGGAGCCTGATAACTGAAGGATCTTCCTCTCATTCTGCTTTTGGAAACTCTAGGAATTACAAGTAAACCTGCAGTCTGAGAGTGAAGTGCTCAGTTAGGAAAATATGGAACAATAAGATCTGTAATATAAGATGGAGCTAGGTTGTTGAGGACTTTATAGGTCAAAAGATTTTGAATTCAAATTTTGACAGGAAGCTAATGGAGAGAAGCTAAAACTGGAGAAATATGATCTCTCCTGCCAACTCCCATTAAGACTCTGGCAGCAGCATTTTGGATTAACAGATTATTTTAAAGAAGTTTTTGGACACCAACCATTGCAATAATCCAGCCTAGACGTTATAAAAGCATGAAGCAAGCATCATTTTTAGACAAAATGTTTAAAATCTTAGTGATATTACAAATTTGGGAAAGATGCAGTTCTGGTAAAGTTTTTAATGTGGGGGTTAAAAGATGTATCCTGGTCAAAAATTATACCAAGGTTTTTAACATTTGAGCTGGAGGCTAAATTAATGTCATCTAGTGTTGGTGAAAGACTACAAAATATATTCCTTAAGATGCTCAGGTCCAACAACCAAAACATCTGTCTTAGCAGAGTTTAAAGCAGAAAATTAAGGGTCATCCATGATTTTATGTCTTAAAGCCATAGATTTTGGGTTTCATGGACAAATATAACCATCATCTGCATAACAATGAAAACTTACATCAGAGACAAGTCTAAAAGTTGCAGGATTCCGGCTCTCAAGGTCTTGAGTTTGACACCTGTGACCTAATTGGAAGCATATACAAGGTAAAAGAGTACAAGTCCAAGCACTGAATCCTGTGGAACTCCATGACTAACTTTGGTGTAAGTATGTAGTAAAATATTGTGATCAACTATCAAATGCAGCACTGAGGTCTAACAGGACCAGTATAGACACAAATCCATTGTCAATGGCCATGAGAATATCATTAGTAACTTTCACCACTGCTTTTTCTGTGCTATGACTGACTGAACTCAGATTATTTGCAATCATGCAACTGACCTGCAACTATTTTCTAGATAAATTTTACATTAGATATAGGTCTTTAATCGGTCTATAATTAGACATCCCTTCTCCTAGTGGTAGTCTCCTGGAGGATCCCAATGCCTCCCCAGACCACAGAGGCCACACAATTTATCCACTGAGTTCTGGGTCTCCCCCAGGGTCTCTATCCAGGGGGACATGCCTGGAAACCCCCCAGAGGAAAACATCTGGTGTCATCGTAAACAGAAGCCACCTCAACTGACAACTGTTGATGCGGAGGAGCAGCGGCTCTATTCAGAGCTCCTCTTAGATGACTGAGCTCAGCTACCCTTGTCAATAGTAAATCCAGTTAGACCACAAGTCAATGGTAAGACATATCCAAGTGTCAGTTGGGTTAGGAACTTCCATAAACACCAATTATTGCCATCCCAACTGACAAACACACACACACACACACACACACACACACATTATCTAATTGGATTGAACTCAGGACAACGTTTAGTCTTCACTAGATTTCTCAGCCAACAGTTTAAATCAAAACAGAGAAAACCTTAAAAGTTCATTCATTATGTACTGAATTTGAGCTAATAACCAGGTTGGCTGCCACAAATAAACAATGAGAATGGGAGTGAGTACTTTCATAAAGATGTCCTACTCTTGCACATCTTCTAATAGTTTCTTTTATGTATACTGTACATTAATAGTTATCCCAAAAAAAATCATTATGAAGTTAATAACAGCAGTGACTCAAGTTCACAAACTAACTATTTTTGTTGCTAGCAGGGTACAAGCTTATACCATCAACCTAATGGGTCATTTTACATTTCAAATCATTGCATGAAATATTGCAAAATATGCATTTTGAATCGTTTTGCACCATGTGCACAGAAGGATTTCTCATGTAACATTAAAACATTTGATCAGCATCCAAATTTAAAGATCAGAAAGATGCTTCAGCAATTCAACAAATTGACACAAGCCAACACAAACTAAAAAGGTTGGAAAACAGTGCATTAAGAACCCAAACAGGGCTGGCGAAAAGCTATTCAAGTCCACTCACCTAGAAAATTGCACAGTGGAAGTCCCAAACAGAGAAAGAAACACACCATCCTTATACATCAGGCAACACACATGCATACCGGTAGTTAAAAACACATTACTGGCCAAACAGCCCATTTACCAAAACAATGCGACGTCTACACAGCACTAAAACTCATTTGATTCAGATATGTACACAGTATTTGTTGAATTTACACCAAGAAACAAAGCTATGAGTTAGACTAGCTCAATGTAGATAAAATAAGAGGAAAAAAGTTTGTACAACTGGAACATCTGCTAAACCACAAATACTGTAAATGCAAAAATGATAAGAGCAGTGGAGAAAGAGGAATAGCAACAAATTGGTGAAAAAAATCAAATGCAAAAACAAGAGAAGGAATGAAAAGGATTTGTGCAACAAGATGATTGTGGAAAAGAACACTCCTTTAAGACGATGCATATGTATTTACCCAGGGTTATGAACAGTGTTGTGTCAAAGCTCGTTTGTGAACTCCTTTGATAAAACAGAATAAGACTGTCTAACAAACGAGGTTAAACTGGAAGTTGGACTAAATATCTTGAACGTGATTCTCAACGGGCCAAGGTACCATAACAATTGTAAACAAGAATATCGCATAAGGCACATTTTACGCCAGTCGACAAACTAATACAGGTTGTCCCCGGTTTAAGGCGGACTTTGTA
>JARVLU010000001.1:22483753-22495428 GCA_031762415.1 Simpsonichthys santanae
GCGGGGTGTATGGGGTGTCTTCCCCCAGAAAATTTTGAATAAAGTAGATACGATTTCCTATATTTTGGTGCATTTTAACAGGTTGTTAAACATCAAGGTTTTCCTACATTTGTAAACACTTCACTTCTGTCAAGCATTGATGGAACTGTCAAGTAAGTCGGAGTCGAAATCGAGCCTGACTTACTTGAACCAAGCCCGACTTTTTCCCTGCTCGTTGTTGTCCGACTCCATGTGTGAAACCTCCAGGCGGCTGGCTGTGAGCTCCTGCCCACATACAACTGACTGGTTAGCTCAGCACTCACCCCCACCACTCTTTTAAGGGACAGAATTTTTTTTAAAGTAGAAGCAGAAATGCTACTTGAAGAGGCAGCTCGTATGCTCGTAACATGGCTGTTGTGTTTAAAATTAGTGTTTATACAATTTCAGTTTTCGTATCCAATATAAGTTTTTTTTTTGCTCAAGGCAGTCATAATTGTTCATAACTTTATTAGTAGTAATCCAGGGTTACCGGATCCACGGCAGATCCTAGCAAACAGTTACGGAACACACTCTGTCAAAACAAGAGAGCTCCCGGATTCTATTACGATAGGATTCGGCTCAAATTAAGCACTGGTGGATAACATTCATTCATTCAACCTTTAACCTTTACAGGTTAGTCTCATTGAGTCACAAAGACTCATTTACAAGAGAGACCTGTTTTAGACAGACATGTAGAGTAGCAGAGTGCTGTTTGTGCTGATCACCTTTTCAACATGTCAGAGCGACCCAACTTCATCTTTGGACCAAACCAGTGCTTATGTATTCATCATTTTAGACATAGCAGTTTACGTACTTGAGGCCAAACTGTCTGCGAACACACGTGTCTCATTGAAAGCCAAAAATCACCACCTAGTGACGTGATGCCAAGCACACAATATTTACCATTTTAATTCGATAGTTCAAGGGTAAAGCACCTTCACTCAGCACATATGTTAGTTTGGGTCAAAATACAAACAATTTTAACCAACAGTACGATAGTTTATCATTTCCCGTCTGGCATGGAAACTATAGCATGGCGTTACAGTGTAAACATGTTTTTTTTCTGTGTTGATTCACCACCATCAACACTGAAGAACACAAACATTTCTAGAGATCGTTCACCTGTGACTACAGCCTTAAAGCTCCTCATGAAAGGTACTGGGCAATACGAATACCTTCAAGAAACATTGGACCTTTTGTTTGATTGCAATGTTGACATATTTGTCAGTTCAGTCATGTCTTTTTGTTTTCCTCTTACCTTTGTCTTGTATGCGTGTGCTCTGTTGTAGCTCATCCCATGGTTTCCAGAGTAGCTCCTCCCAAGGTGACTCTTCTTTGGGCGACCAGGTGTTTGACCACTCGTACTCCGCAACACAAGGAGGAAGATCTGCCTGGAAGTCTGGACCCACGTTCACACATCTGAGGATGGGGGAAGCAGAAATACTGTATATCAGTCTGTTCCTGTTCTCCTTCAGCCTCACACAACCAGGAGTTGATGCCATGGAGGTAAAGGGGGCGGGGCTTCTGGGCCTCACTCACGGTAACAGGGCACGCTGCTCATCCTCTTTTTCGTGAAGAGATAAAAGGGAGGAATAGAGCCCCGTCCCGCTGCGGACTGGATTGAGAAGAGGTCTAGGGGTGTAGCGACCCCTAATATGGGCAGCTTTGGAGTGAAGGATGCTGGGAAATGGCTTCCCAATATAGAGTGGGATGGACTGCTGCTTCTGCAAGAATCAAAGAAAAAAAAAAACTAGTTAGTTCTTGTGGCTCTTTTTAGATTAAAACATGTTCCAAGAAAGGCCCGTCAACAATGGTGTACCACAAGGCTCAGTCTTAGGACACACTCTCTTCACAATCTACATATGTAATGTAGGTCAGATCATTCCTGATCAGGGTAGAGATTAAAACTAGGATTATTTCATAATGAGGGCATGGAGTTGAAGCTCTTTTGGTTAAATCTTATGTGTAATCTGTCAGGGCTCAATTGTGTTTTGAATGCCTTTTAGCTACTAATACAGTACAGTATATCAAATTATCACTCAATACAGTATTCTTAAAACGGATTGAGTTACAGCCATTTTTGTGTTGGCTAATGCTAATTCATTGTAGCGACCATCTTGAAATGGGTTAGCTCCAAAACGTAAGCTATAGGAGCACAGATACTGTTAACTTTCTGTGAGTTTCTTAAAATTCCTCCATGGGTTCATGAAGTCAAATGCTAACAGTAAAGACAAACCAGCGCACAAACCATTACTGCCTTGACAACATGTTCAATGTAGGCCAACAGAAGACCTGAAACTGCATTTAGTGTTTGACAGGAAACTCATCTTCAAGGAATCAGCGCATGGCTCTAACCCAGAGCAGAGATGTGTGCGTATCTGCGCCTCGTTCTACACAGGAACAACATCCCACCTAACTGTAGCTGAAAAACATCCACCGGCTCCGAATCTGTCTTATTTACATACTTTATCCGTTCTGCATGTCTAAACATAAAACCCAGATCAACGCTGTGGTTTTAGAAGCTGACACATGCTCAGAGTTAAAATAATATCTTGACAAGCGAGCTTTCAGACATCAAGCTTCTCCACTTACAGCTGCTTTAAAAATAACAAAGTTTAGGCTTCAGTTGATTGGGAAATCACTTCAGTGTGTAAAATTAAGGGTTTTCTTACAAAATATGAAATTAAAAACAATACACTGTTTATGTTATTTTTGTCTTTATCGCCTGACGCCAAAAGTCAAGCAGTGATAATGATTTTGCTTGTGACTGTGTTTTTTTTCCCTGTCTGTTAGCAAAATATCTCAAAAAACACTGAACGTATTTTAACGACACTCTCAGAAAGTAATCACTGGATGTACGTCTACAATCGTTTGCTGTTTGGAGTCAACCCTGTTCACGATGACCACAACAAAAACGTAGCAAACACCAAAATGGCTATCATCTGACATTTTAACAAAATATCCAGCTAAAATTTGGTGAGGTAGTAGCTGAGAGTTATCCTCAACACAAACTCTACTACTATCTGATCATACCATAACTACTGAAGTCAACTTCCAGCTATGTTTATACCTGTCAACAATGGTGTACCACAAGGCTCAGTCTTAGGACCCGCCCTCTTCACAATCTACATATGTAATGTAGGTCAGATCATTCCTGATGCATCCTTACATTTCTCTGCCAACACCACAGTTTTTTATTGTCGAGCTTAAAACAGTTGCTAAGATTTTCCAGCTTTTCCAGTCTTCATTTGTCATCATCCATTCAGATTTGTTCCATCTCAAACTGGTGCTAAATGCCAATAAAACCAAAGGGATGATGTTTTCAAACAGGAAGTCAGTACCAGCAGTCCTTCCTTCTATCTTATCTACAAATACTTGGGTAGTTCTCGTGACTCAGAATGAATGAAAAATGTGTCTGACTGCTTGCAAAATATTTCATTAACCACTTGATGGATTTTACTGAAACTCTCCGAACATGATGGGGGATTATCTTTTGGAGTCATTATAGTCAACTAACTTAATAAAACACAAAAAGGACTATAGCTTATTTATTGCTCCCAATGCTAACACTGCCTTGTTTGAAGTGTGGCTGCTCCACTTACGGTACTCTCTCCTGCTAAAAAGGACATACCGGTAATAACATTCATAGCACTACTGGCCGGTGGGCTAAAACTGATCATCTGGAAATCTGCAGATCCACCTACAGTTTATATATACAAGCTAAATTAGTGACGTCCTTTGTGTATGTATAATTTATATAATGTGTATGGAAGTGTATGCACATTTATACGGTATATCTTTTATTTCTTATATTATTGATCTGGTTTTTTCCTCAACTCATTTGTTAAGGATAAGTACTGGGGCATGAGGATAGTAATTATTTATTCAAAATGTTTAAAATTTTAATAAATCAAGAGTTTAAAAATGACTACAGCTCAGCCAGATTTAGATATACAGTATTGAGCTAAAAGTTGGTGTGATAGTGGCTCTGTCATAAAATCCAAGTAAAACTACATTTATACCTTTTTTGGTTTGTAAGGTATGTATGTACAGTAATTGTTTTGGTGGCTGGGTGCATCAACTTTTACATTGATTATATACATTATTTTTAAAAAAGCAAAAACTTAACAGACTAAAAACAAGCTGCACCATTTCAGAGAATGCATTTAAAACATCTAGCGTGCGCCAAAGTAGGAGACTTTTATATTTACCGGTATTTATCACAGCAGCAGAGTTGATGAAATGCGTATTTTTCTTAGCAATTTAAGATAAATCTTATGCCAACTCGATTGAAATATTTGTAATTTTAACCTGAAATACAAACTCTTTAATTACAATTTAATTGTAACTTTAAATTCAAAATAAATCACTCTGAGCGTTTGAATTTAAAATGTTAATAAAACTAAATTATTGGATTCTAAACAATTAAATCTAAGTCGTTCTTCGCTGTCTCCATTATCTTAAACAACAATAATGAAAAGGGTGATTTTATCTAAAACAGAAGAAAAAACTGGAATACTTCACTAAAAAAAGAAACATTACTTTCTCTAAATGTTTCCAGCTGTGATAAAACCACCGTACGGGATACCTGCAGACGTGTCTGGCTCAGATCGACTGCATCGTTCTTTACTTTCTGAGTCACTTTGTGACGGTTTGTTTTTCCCGCGGCCTCGTGATGTTTGCCGAAGAAGTGGGTCGAACAAAAGGGAAGGTGAAAAGGAGCGTGATGGGTCGGACTACCGGAGTGGAGCGACGAAGACGTGAAGGACGAGGACTCTGGAGACGGAAAAACGTTGGAACGAGCTGCAGGAACATCAACAAAAAAGAAGAAAAAGTACAGGTTAAAAATCGTTAACATGTGCAGATGGAAAGTCGTGACACGGTAGCATCAGTCTCGTGAAAACCCACGTTTGAACTAAAAGCACAAATTTCGGAAAATCGTTGCGAAAATCTCAACTTTCATGATGATGTAAAACCGAATCAACGTTTTCGGCCTGTGAAAATGTGACAAATGAAACTGGTGTTTGCATGAAGGAGGAGAGAAACTTGACAAGCACGCCAAAAAAAAACCACGTGTCCCGTAAATTTACATGTGTGCATTAACCCGTGGTGGGTGGGGGTAGATAAAATCTCCACAAGATTGTTTCATCGCCTCACTTTCATGATGGCAGGTGATAATTTACAGCAAATGTAATCACCTGCATCTGTGTTGGTCTGTTTGTTAGTAAAATGTCATCAACCAGTAAACACATTTTAATGAAACGCTCAAAAATAATGTTTTTGGATCCAATAAAGTTCAGTCAGGTCATCTGGACAGTTTCTTTTTTGTTGTTGTTGAAACATTTCGTCCTTCATCCAATGGACTTCATCAGTCCGAGGAGCCACAACAAACTCAGTCCCATAAGTGGTTTACTCACATAGTGGACCAACCAGTTTTATGGTGATAAGATAGTTTCTGGGCCTCCCCTATCCCCACCATCAACTTCTCTGAGGCAGCCATGGCCAAAGTGGTTCAAAAAGATCAAAGTTCATGCTCAATAATCCAGGTATAAAATCCAACAAAGTTCAGTTAGGTCATCTGAGTTTATTGGGGCTCCTTGGACCGATGAAGTCCTTTGGATGAAGGATGAAACATCCATCCATCCATTATCTTCCACTTATTCCAAAGTCGGGTCGCGGGGGCAGCAGCTTGAGCAGGGAGGTCCAGATATCGCTGTCCACATCCACCTCTTCCAGCTCTTCTGGGAGGATTCCAAGGCGTTCCCAGGTCAACCGAGAGAGTCTCTCCAGCGTGTCCTGAGTCTTCCCCAGGGTTTCCTCCCAGTTGGACATGCCTGAAGCACCTCCCTAGGGAGGCGTCCAGTGGGCATCCTTATCAGATGCTCGAACCACCTCAACTGGCTCCTCTTGATGTGGAGGAGCAGCGGTTCTGCTCTGAGTCTCTCCCGGATAACTGAACTTCTCTCCCCATCTCTAAGGGAGAGTCCAACTACCCTGCGAAGGAAACTCATTTCAACCACCTGTATCCACAACCTCATTCTTTTGGTCACCACCCACCCAGAGTTCATGACCATAGGTGAGGGTAGGAACATAGACCAACCGGTAAACAGAGAGCTTTGCCATACAGCTCAACTGTCTCTTCACCACAACGGACCAGTACATAGTCTGCAATACTGCAGATGCTGCACCAATCCGTTAATCTCACGCTCCATTCTTCCCTCACTCGTGAACAAAACCCCGAGATACTTGAACTTCTCTATTTGAGGCAGAACTTCACTCTCGACCTGAAGAGAGCAATCCATCCTTTTCCAGTTGAGGACCATGGCCTCAGATTTGGAGGTGCTGATTCTCATCCCAGCCGCTTTGGAGTCAACTTGGTTCAAGTTGGCCACCACAGCTTATCAATCACAGCAAACATACAAAAAAGGCTACAACATATTCAGATTTAGAGATAAATTCCATGTACATAAGAGTTATGTCAGTCACAGTCTGTGAGCGGTAATGCGTAGTGGGCATTCCTTTGAAGAATGCTAGTTTCATTTGAAATACATTTCATGCCATCATGTATTCCCAAATGGCATCCTGTACCTGTTACACTGCCAGAGTCGTCCCCGTGGGAGGATCTCACGTTGCGTTCAGTGTCGTTGAGGTCGACTGTCAGTTGTGGAAAGCAGTGAGACAGCAGCGGGAACTTCCAAACCATCCCAGAGGAACGTTTAGAGGGCAGGGAGTGAATGCGGGATGGAAAAAATTGAATCCCACCAAGTGAGTCCCCTCCCTGGGGAGCTGAGTGTCCGGTGCCTCCCTGCGAGCTGGGAGAGTCTGTTTTGGAGGGCGAATAGGAAGGTGGAGGTAAAGGTGTTGGAGGAGGACTAAGAACTGAAGACATGAGGTGAGACGATGTGGGAGGCGAGGGGAAAGGTGGAAGAGACGAACAGGCAGGGGAGGAAGAGGAGGAGGCAGGCAGGTAGGAGTCTGGATCAAAAGCACAGCTTCGCCTTGACTTGATTAATCCGGCACTTTCTTCTCTTTTGACTCCATTTTCCCAGATTTGTGTGGAGGAATTTTCACAGGGACTTGTCTGGAATCTTGTCTTTCGCTGGGAGAAGAATGCTTCAGAAAAAGAGTCCAGTTTCTGCGTGTATGTCCTGCTGTTGATGCCAACGGGTGATCTCTGCAGCCCACAGCCTGAGGACAAACCATGGGGATTTGCTGTTCCCTTCCACCTCCCTCCTACCTGACCTCTGACCTCCACCTCTCCTGTTGGAGAGATGCTGAGCCACGAACCCTCAGTATCTGCTGGTTGAAGTTGATCCTCACCTGAGCCACAGTTGGACCCATAATCCTCCTCTGCTCCTAAATAATGGTCGCTCGCCTTGAAATCTGCCCTGTCATCAAAGCTTCCTGCTCTGCCTCTGCTGTGTTTGGCAAAGTGGCTCACGGTGGCTTCCTTGTTATAATCACTTTTAGCTTCACAGCTAACGTAGCTGTTACAGTTTGATCTGGTTCTCCATCTGTCTCCTTTCACAGTGGCACAGCTCATTGTGCAAAAATCGTCATTTGTGTTACCGTAACAAACTCCTTTACCGTGAAAATCATCCACTGTACTTTCGCCACTTTCCTTCTCATCCCATGTGCCTATTCTGCTGTACCAAAGTTCATCCAAATCGCTGTCTAGTCTACTGTCTCCACCAAAGTGGCCTCCTAAACTAGCATCTCCATCTAAACTGCTTGCGCTGGTGGTCAGGAAAACCCTGTCACTCCCACTGCTTCCCTTTCTTGGCCTTGATGAGGAGGGCTCGTCCCTTTTACTTCCATACTGTTCCAGGGAATCCTGGGCGGACTGAGAGGATGGGTATCCACCGTCGGAGCTTGGACATCTGTGCACAGTCAGAGGAAAAGCAGGACAGTGATGAATGTTCTGGAGGTTGGAGAAGGATTGTGGTGACGACCGATCCTCCATGACAGTGTGCCTGGTTTTGCTAAAGGGCCTGCAGAAGACAGAAACAGAAGAAAGCTCTTTAAGAAGTACTTTAAAAACATAATTAAAATAATTCATTTAAAATATTTGTATTCCAAAAAACAAAAGGGCATGTGCTTTAGATAATTGTAGATGATTTTGTAATCTGTGGTGAGGTGGAAGAGAGCCCAGAGAAGTAGAGATATGAACTTTGGAGAGCAGAGCAATGAAAGTTAGTAGGAGCTGGACAGAATGTATGAATGAGAGGAATGCAGGTGGAACAGAGAAGGTGCAAGGAGTAGTGGTATTAAGGGGGGATTACTTTTAGTACCTTGGCTTGGCCATCCAAAAAGACATAAAGAAAAGAGCACAGGTAGGGTAAAGTGTTTGGAGATGTCAGAAGCGATTTGTGATAGATGGACAGCTGCAAGTGAGAAAGGGAACAATTACAGGATGTGTAGTTTGGAGATGGCAGGATTTTCTTTGTGAGTGAATGAGTTTCTAAGAAAGAGCTCAGGACAAGCAGCTTGCAGACTGACAGTGAGATGGTTTGGTTTTGTGAAGACCCTAAAGGGATCAACAAAAAGGATTCACAATTTTTGAAAGATTTTTCTGAGATTCTCCAAGGTTCCATACTAGGACCACTGCTATTTTTGTTATACAGAAATATCTGAAAGATTTGTGAAGTGGTGCATTTTTTTTTCACTTTTTGCAAAAATAAAACATTTTTATGTCAGTTTATGCTATTTATATCACCCATGATGGGAGGAGGACTAAATAAGTTACTGTATATAGTTGGTTTGATGCTAAAAGAATTCCCAATAATTCTAACTGTATGGCGTGTGAACAACTTTTGACTAATAAACAACCATTCTCCCCAATTTATTACAGATACTGACAATTTTTTTTTCATTATAAATAAAAGCACATCAAAGATAACTCTCGTGCATTAATAACTACTACTGGATGAGGAACAAGTATAACAAAAAAATTCCAATACTGTATTGATGACAAAGAAAGCAGGATGCACCACTGAAGCAAATAACAAGCTGAATAAGAAATGTAAAGTTAGACTAAAATATTATGTTTGTGTCTAAATAGATATCAATAATGCCAGAATAGATGCAATACATTGTTTTGTAATCATTCTCCATCATGAACTGGTAACAGCCAAAACACTTTTTAATTTGGTCCAACTGTAGAGATTTTTAGCCACAGTAACAGCGTTACTATAACAGAATATATTATGGGTATGATATACAATTTGTCAGTGTTCAGGAAAACTTTAAATTCACAAAAACACAGAATATCGCTACTGCAGATGGCAGTTTGATCTGAGTTGGAGCAAAGAGGTTTATCAGAGTATCATCAGCATAAAGGCCAATCTGCTTCTGAATCGCTCGATCGAGTGTTGATTTTCAAAGCGATTAGCTGCACCAGATCTGCTAACTGGTGCTCAATCATCGAGACCATAAAAGGAATATAGAAAAATAAAAATTGGATTAATCACTAACTTTAAATGGCTCTAAAATAATTTGCAATAAAAATAAAACAAATAAAGCTAGGAAATGTACTTATATATGTTGTGCCATTCAGCTCAGCCCAGTTTGAATCGTGTTGCATTAACTTACAATTCAGTTCAATTCAGTTTATTTATATAGTGCCAAATCACAACAGAAGTCATCTCAGGGCACTGAACAAAGTAAGAATACAAGAAAAGTTAAAGTACAAAATTTATTGAAAGTACAATAAAATATCTTCCAGTTAAGGTCAGTTATAATCCAGTTATAGCCCAGTTCGAGTCCAATTACACCCCATTTCTTTTCAGCCAAATATATTTCCGTATAAAACGAAATAATTCATGCTGTAATACAAAAACTACAAATTTGTGCAACACGTTTGAAGGACTGTCACTATTTAATCCACTGAACTTTGATGCCAATATAAAAATGGTTGAAAAACAAATGGCAGACAATCAGATCTGATCAAAAAGCAAAGCCTAAAGAAAAATAAAAAAATATTTTAAGTCACTTCAAAAGCGTCAAGTTTTTTCCCCCACGTTTTATGGCTCTTTTTAAAAAAAAGTTAAAGTTTTCAAAACTCCAAAATCAAGTCCGTCTATTTCAAATCTGCAACAAATCTTTAAGTCCTCACTCTTTTTTCTTCTGTCTCTCTTGAAGCCACAGTCTGCTGTAATTTAGGACACGGAGTGAGTCAGAAAGCGAAAGAACGACGTAAAGATGAGATGAAGAGACAAATACGGTGTGTACGTTCTGAGGTTTTGTTCTTTTTACCAGTCCCCGGAGCTCATTTTCCTTCTCATGTGTTCTGCTGCTCAGGTTCTTGCCGTTCTTATCTTTCTCTTCATCGTGCTCTCCGACTGCTCTTTACAGTCTCCAGTGATTTTCAACCTCTAACATCGTCCTTTCTATTTGTGTCTTTACGCACACACTGTCTGTCACACAGGCGTAATGGACACACACACACACACACACACACCCAGAGCACGCACACTCACAGCTACTCACTGACACACACCCTGACTTTCATACTTACACACTCTTGCAGGTGTCAAAGAGGACCAGCGGGTAGTGATGTTGCCTCTCTGCCTTTGCGTCGTCGTGGTAACCACATCCTGAGGAAACAAACGCTGACGGATCTCCCTCCTTTCAGCTATCTTTATCTCTCTGCCCCCCCACCCTCCATCTCTCTGTATCTCTTTCCGTCTCTCAAATCTCCATGCTCCTCTCTCTTTATCACATTATAGTTGTGAGCTTTTTAGATTCCGTGCGTCTTTTCTTTATAAAATGAGCCACCTGTCTTCTTCGCTTTGAAAAAGTAAGCAAAACAAAACTGCCCTCAAACTTTTTTTGCTCCGGATTGGACAAAATCTTTTCAATCTTTAACAAAACGATTTGCCCTCTTTTAAACGCTGGTATCCGAATCTTGAACTATATATACAGTATATATATTAAAATCTACATTGATTGATCTCTGTAAGGTTAACTGAACTTCAGTTTAGCTGCATAAAGTACAATTAGATTGATTTGTGTGTTAGTGTGCATGTGCAGAGGCGGTAGATGTTTACCAGATCAAGATTCTCCGGCTGAGTCAGCTGACAGGAAGTGAGAGAGAATGAAACAGGAAGGAAGACGGCGACGAACGATGAAGTTCAGGGAACCCTCTGAGCAGAGAGCGGTCCAACCCACTTGCCCGCCCACACAAACACACAAAATGCTGTTTTACTACATTTATTATGTCACATTAGAGCCTTAAAACACCTCCGCATGCGACCTCAAACCCAACCGCTGGCAAGTCCAGACATCCGAACCACTTCAGCAACCTTTGACCTTTTGCCACACACATACAAAGAGTTTTATGTGTCTAACTTTCTATTTAATGAACTTGCAGTAAAAGTGAGGTGACTGACTGAACAAAGTTTTAAAAGGTTGAGCTGCACATCCAAAAGTCCAGTGAGTTTGAGTCGAATTACAGCTTCAGGGTGAAAGATTTAGAAGAAGTCTTTCATGCGTCGGTGTTGATTTCACAACACGATTGCTGCAACTCTCTATACAAGAGCAAAGATTTGTCCTAACCATTCACCGCAGACGGTACAAAATGCTGCTAGATGACTTTCAACCATGCTGCTTCCAACATTCTGCCTCTAAATAACTGATGTGGGTTGTAAGTAAAAAAA
>JARVLU010000001.1:22537351-22557201 GCA_031762415.1 Simpsonichthys santanae
GTGTTGCATTAATTTTTCACCAAGATCTTGCATTGATGACTAGACACTAGGCATGATGGGTGCATCACTTCACCTGCTTCTCTTCTTACCCTGATGTGCCCATCACTCTGGAACAGAGTAAACCTGGACTCATCAGACCACATGACCTTCCATTGCTCCAGAGTCCAATCTTTATGCTCCCTAACAAATTGAAGCCTTTTCTTCTCAGTTAGCTTCACTGATCAGTGGTTTTCTTAAGACTACACAGCTGTTCAGTCCCAATCCCTTGAGTTCCCTTCACACTGTGCACGTGGAAATGCTCTTACGTTCACTATTAAACGTAGCCCTGAGTGCTACTGTTGTTTATCTTCAATCTGATTTCACCAAATGTTTAAGTGATCATCATCACCATCATTCAGGATATTTTTTCCGCCCACATTTCTTCCTTGAAGACGATGGGTCCCCACTATTCTTCCAGTTTTTAATAATGCGTTGAACAGTTCTTAACCCAATTTTAGTAGTTTCTACAATCTCCAGATGTTTTCTCTGCTTGATGCCAATGATTTGACTCTTCTCAAACAGACTGACGTCTTTTCCACGACCACGCCATGTGTCTTTCAACATGGTTGTTTGAGAAATGAGAAGCAACTCATTGCACCAGTTGGGGGTTAAATAACTTGTTGCAGCTAAACGATAATCGTCCATGCAGCAACTATTTTTTTTTGGACAGGCAGTGCATGTTGATGGTTCCTCCTTGTTCGGAACCGAATCTTAAATCTTAGCTCAGATCATTCTGGTCGGATTGACGAGCCAACAGCTAGTCTGAGCAAGACCTCGACCAACGTTTTAAAACAAATTCAGCGTAAAAAAGTTTTACAAGTGCCGTATAACAGTCCTTCTGGAACAAACTGGGACACCTACCAATGGAACAATGGAACGTTTCTGCAGCAAAATGGCGTAAGGGTCTCTAAAGTAAATCTCTCATGGACTTGTAGTTAAATTTTTAAGCTGTAAATAGTTGTTTAAAGACAATTATTTCTATAACTGAGTCCATTTGCTCTGGTTCGTCTCCTCTGAGGATGTTAGCGTTTCATCCACGATGCCACACCAGACCAATAGACGACTCTGGCTTAAACATTGACCTCATTTGCGTTGGCAGCACATTTTCCCTTTCATTTAGCAGGCAATTACCAGACGTGAGCAGCTGCAGGGGCGATGAACGCCGACCTTTGAGCTCGTCGCAGATCAACTTTGAAATGGCTTTGTGTGCAACAGGGACGCAAGGTTCTTGGAAGTACATTCACATGTCGGGCTTCTTTGTCCTTGTAAATCAACTGGAAATGGGAATTTTTGGTCCATATGGCCAAAGTGGGACGCAGATAGGAACATGGGGGTTGGGGATGGGAATGTTACACAGTATGCACAGCTGGAGCTTCCTATGCATTGATGTTATGTCTGCTCTTGCTCTCTTTGTTCTATTGTCTCAAACAGGGTATGTCCGAGAGGTCCGTCTGCTGTCCTTGTTGTAGCACCATCTTTGAAAGAGCCTTTGTTTAGTTTGAGGAATATAAATATAGAATTATTGTGGACGTACGTGGAAAAGAAATTCACCTCCCAGACATATGCAAAAACAACTTGATTTTTCTTCTGTCCTTTAAGTTTGTGTTCAATCTCTTACAATAACTGACTCCACAGCCCCCTCTAGAGTATTTTTACTCTCATTACTTTTAGGAACAAAAATCACTGAAGTACATTTTGGGGGAAGATTTCTGTATTTTGGCTCCTGGTGGATTAAAATGCAACCCTGAATGTGAGCGAAATGCAAATATCTTTTAAGAAAAAGTTTTGATTTGTGCAAACACGTGATAAAGGTTTCATAGTTGAACTCAGATTCATCTTTTGTACATGTTAAAATTAAAATCTATCTGTATATTCATTCAACTTGTATTTATACAGGTTGCTCTCGTTGAGTCAGAAGGACTCATTTACAAGAGAGACCTGCTAACATGGTAGATACAAGCTAAAATGAGCATAGCTTACAGCTAAGATTAGGAAATTCAACGTTAAAGACTATCATTAGCAAAACTGTAGCTCAAAGTTAAGATTACCAAAAACCATAGGGGGAAAAAAAATTAAAAGCTGAACTGTATCCAAGCACTTAAATTAGCAAAAAACTAAAATGTGGCTTAAAGCTTACAGATATAAAACTGAAACTAAAAGCTAAAATTAACAAAAATAGGTACAAAACTTTAATTAGCTTGAATATACCCAAATGTTTTATGTCTTTATAATATTAAAATCTTTTTTTGTGCATGTGTATGTTAATGTATGTTCAAATTGTAATTATGTTAGCTCTGTTGGGTTGCTGCGCATCAAATGTGCTTTGACTTGACTTTTTAGATTCACGCCACTTTAGTAACATTTACACGTTTCCAGTCCTACCATAAAACAAAATAAATAAAAAAAACAAAGTAAATAAAATGTTTAAATGGGCTTGTTCCAGCACCTCTATGTAAAATAGAAACGACCGCTCCCTCTCCCGTCCTTCTTGCATCTATGACATCATAGAGGAACAAAGATGGCGTCCAAAGAGGGCAACGGCTCACAGCCGACAATGCAGCTAGTTCGTTAACAGAAAGCCTGACTGGAGCTATGTCACAAATTATTTGTAATTGTATTTACAATCATAGAATTGAGAATTAACATTAATTTCATTCAACAATTGTGTAAAACAGCAAGATGATACCACAGAAGCTACTAGCAAATTCAGTAATTAGCAGCTTTATAGACTAATTTTAGGTTAAAGTGGTTACATCATTAGCTTCAATTATTGTCGAATCACATTCACGTTGAGGTAAATAAGATCAAATCTGCTTACTTGTGAAATGAGACACGTTTTCCTTTCCTCTTAGGTTTTTTTTACAACCATAGCGCACAGCTTTATGGCATTTTCACATTTTTGTATACATTAATCAGTGGTTCCCAACCCTGGTCCCTGAGGAACACCACCCTGTTAAGTTGTTCCTCTGCTCCAACACCTGATTTGAATGAAAGGGCGATTAACAGGTTTCTGTCAGTTAAGGAAGTAATTAAACCACTGAATCAGGTGGAGCAGAGAAACAACTAAAACATGAAGGACGGTGTTCCTCAAGGAGCAGATTTGGGAACTAGCTTATTCTAAAATTATACTTTATTAATATTATCATTATATAGGCTATATATTTATATTTGACAGTTTTTACATGATCAGCCCTTACTGTTCACTATTTTGCCAGCATCTACAAACAATGCCAAGTCCAGACGCATGCCCTTAAAGCTCGGCAAGGGAATCACGTCACATGACCAATCATTCTTATGGCACCACTGGTCATGATACATCTTTTACTCAGACAGAATTTTGTTTAATAGATTTGGACGAAGTTACCTGTACATTTCAAATTTACTATCCTGTAAATTTTTTATTTATTTATTTATTTTAAGCAGGAAATTTTTAATAAATTCAGATGCAAATTTGTACTCACTGTGTCCATCCATCCATACTGCTTCTTCTTTGTTGCGGTCCTCGTTTAGCTCCAGCGAGAGGCGGGAAATGTTGCTTGTCCGTCACAGGAACAAAGACAAAAAGCACAAATGCCATTTGGTGTGGTAGTAGCTGGGGGTAATCCCCAACACATATTCTGAGCACTCACAGATTGCACAAGACTTGAATTTAAAACTTCAGTATTAACTTTTTAAAGTCAGTGCGTGTTTGTTAGCTTAATATCTCACAAACGACTGAGCAGATTCAAATAAAACTTAAAAAGGTGATAATTGGGTGATCCTCTACAAAGGAGTTGACCCAATTCAAGATGGCTGCTGCAGCTAGCAGAAACATTTACATAGCTCATTCACAACACATACTGAGCGTGACATCTCTCCACAATCGTTTTGCAACATATTTTTGCTACTACAGTACAGTATTTTAAAGAATGGCAGTTTGGCTTGGTTTTCTTATTTTTTAAATTAAGTTTTTATCAACTTTCCAAACGTGTCTGTCAGGGGTCATTAACATGTACAACTGTCTGTAGTATTGAATTATAAAAATAACAATATAATTATTTAAAAAGGTACTAAAGGTTAAAAAAAAACATCTAAAACGTTACAAAACAATATTTTTACATGTTATATTTAGATAAATTCTCTAAGTTTTTCTAGAACCGAGATGGTTTTGGGTAGGTTTTTTTTGGCCAACGTCGCTTCCATAAAACGTCATCACGCACTCACTGACGTCACCAACCAGGAAGCGTCCACAGAACGGAGTAAAATCACAACAGAGCAGCTCGCCGCTGCTTTTCTAACCGCTCGGTTCGTGGCTCCGAGTTGTATTCCTTTTATTTGCGGACATGTCACGAAGAGTTAAAGAAGAATACCATCGCTTCTTTTCGGTTACAGAACCGCGACAGCACGAAAAGGGACACACCGAATACAAAGTGACAGCTCGGGTTCGTCTCAACTCTTACAACGCTCTCTGCAGATTTCACCGTATTCATCGTGTACTGTAATTGTAATTATTAAGATGTTGAAAATAAGTTAGTGTTCGATTAAAAGGCACTGAAGTAAAAAAAAAAGTCCATTGCTCGGACAGATAAATACACAATAGACCCTGTAATAGAGGCAGTAACACACACAAAGAAGACTTGTGACACTTCAGTGCCCTGTGGTGACAGATGTGCACAGAAAGGAAGAGCTTGTTGTTTGTGTGTAGTTTTAAAGACAAACACCCCCACAGTGACACATGGTTTATTATTGAACTCATCACAAAGCTGGTCTGAATCCATCCTTCTTGTTTTTGCAGTTCGTGTCCAAGCTTCACCCGGAGGACGTGAAGGAGGTGGCGGTGTGGAAGAGGTTTTCGGAGCTGAAAAAGCTCCACGGGGAGCTGGCCTACACGCACAGGAACCTGTTCAGAAGGATGGAGGAGTTCCCACCTTTTCCGCGCGCGCAGGTTTTCGGTACGTCAGGGGGAAGGTTTTGGGAAACGGAGCTTTTCGGTGTGTTCAGCAACACCATCACGCAGGGTTTTCAGTCGTTTCTACTGAGGATCTGCTCGTTCTTGTTCGTCTGACGTCACGTTTCATGTGACATTTTTCATCCAACCTTTATTTATTTATACAGGTAGTCTCACTGAGGCTCGAGGACTCGTTTATAAGATTGATACTCGTCTGTGGAAAAGTCAAACTGCTCGACAAAGAAAACTGAAACTTTTATTTTATTTGAATTGATCCTTTTTCTACTATTGCGGATGTTTTTTTTTTTTTTTTTGTGCCGTTCCTCGTTTTCATTGCGGTCCCGGTTATTCTGCATTTATTTCAGGAAGGTTTGAAGAAGCTGTGATTGAGGAGAGGAGGACGGCAGCAGAGAACATGCTGCTGTTTACTACCACCATACCTGCGCTCTACAACAGTCCACAGCTCAAGGACTTCTTCAGAGTGAGGACGTAAACACAGAAAAAGCTGCTGAACTTTGTTCTACTTTCAGCTTTTTGGTTGTTTATATATTTAAACGTTCTTTTCACTTCCCACATAGCCATGTTTCCTTCTCTTCCTTCAGGGCGGTGAAGTCACAAGACCTCTGGATCCCTCCCCGCTGGCCTCGGCAGGGCCTCTGCCTCCTCCGCTCATCCCCCTGCCCAAGCGGAGGGACTCAGACTGTGAGCCTGCCGAAGAGGAGGAGGGCAGGGAAGCTCCCACCTTACCCCAAGACCTGGGCACCAACATCAGCCTAGAAGTCGGGGAGCCGGAGGTGGCAGCCGAGGCCTACAGTGAGATGGGAGGATCTCCAAGGGGAGGAGGAGAAGAGGAGGATTTTAGTGACGCAGATGAACACGGTACAAGTCTGAATTTAGAACAGTTTTTATTAAAGTTCTTGTTCTTACTTTGCCTGCTGCCACCTTTAGTTTCGTCCCCTGAGCTGTCCCCAGTAAGACGCCACGTGTCCGAGGAGACCCAGGAGGAGTTTGATTCACTGTTTGACTCGGTCGTGGAGGAGCATGTGCCGTTGCCAAAGGAGGAGGGACTCCCTCCGCTGTCGGAAAACGACCTGGCAGTCTTTGATCCCTGTTTTCAACAAGGTGTGAATCCAAACATTCAGTGACCCTGTAGTGCTTTTGATCAGGTTTTGCTTTGTTAAAATTTAACTTTAAACAGAAGCCTTTTATATCGGTGAGTTATTTGGATGGAATGGCCGATATTTCACTTTATTGCTAATATCGGCCAATATCGACAACATGCCGATAATATTGTGCATCGCTACTATAAATGTAAACAACAGGCAGTAATACATTAACTCTTATACATAAATAAAAACTTGTAACTTTTGGCTGCACAAAACCAGAGGGAATGATGTTTGGCAGCTCAAATAAACTTTCTTAACATAAAAAAAAACTTTAAAGCAAAACTTTCAGACAGGACTTAATCTTGATGTTGCTTCTTTGATCTTGCGTCATGCATTTTAACATTATTAAACCTTTATTTTACTTTGAAGACAAAAATCAAATTGGGAGTCCTGGCCACAATAGGCAGCAGCAAATACCATTAAGTTGCACATTACGTTACAGAAAGGAAAATAAAAAACTTGAGAATATGAAACACATTACTATACGTTTCTGCAAACTAAGAATAACATGTACATGTTGTGGATTTAAGCACCAAGCTATCAAAGGAGACACACAACGACACACTTCTAAGGGTGTTTCCTCTAATATAGTCCCCCGTGCAGCGTAGAACAGACGTCTTCAAAAAGAAACCTTTATAACAAATGTTTTCTTAAAAATACCTTGAGACAAAAAATGAATTTGTAGTTTATATTTGTCAGAACAGACTCTGATGTAGGGATTATAGGTTCTCACAACCATCGAAGAAATGTACAGATTTATTTTTTTTAACCAATAGCTTTGACTAAATTATTTTGTTAAAATAAAAAAAAAACATTTTATCTGAGTTTGGGACCAGATATTGTTGACAAATCCTGGCCGAGTTTTAGATAATAAGATTAAGAGGGATGTAATTTGGATAAAAAAAAAAGACTTAACCTGTTTAGTTCTTGATTAAAAATAAAACCCTTTTCTTCCTGGTTCTGTTTCAGACCGGTCAAATTCCTCATCGGACCACTCAGAACTGTTCTCGCTGCCTCCGGCCAGTCTGAACGGAGGCGACGCGGAGTACCTGAACCAAGCAGCCAAAGAGCTGAACGCTGCCATGGAGAAGGAGACGGAGGGAGAGTTCAGTTCGGCCATTTGTGGATACAGGACGGCGGTGGACTTACTGATCACTGGAGTTCAGGGTAACAAGTCCAGACCCGACTGTGGAGAGGGGCTGGGGTACCGAGAGGTCCACTGACACACAACAGATCCCAAAGGAACCTGAAAAATGGCATATTCTGTGGAAATATGGCCTCAAAGCTGAGAGTTGGGTTACTTTGCTGAACTCTGCTGCATTATTAAAGCTAAAAAACATTAGCTAAAAGGAACAGGATGCTAGCTAAGAGCCAAAATTAGCAAAAGTGTAGCTAGAAGCTAAAAGTAACAAAAGACTAGCTGAAACCAAACATATAGAAGCTAAAAGCAGCAGAACAGTCACTAGAAGTAGCAAAAGGCTAGCTAAAAATAGCACTACAATAGTTAAAATGAATAAAAGGTTAGCCACAAGTAGCAAAAAGCTAGTTAAAAGCTAACATAGTTAAAACGTAGTTGAAAGTATAAATTAAAAACTATCAAAAATTTAAAGTGGCAGAACAGTAATGAAGTAGCAAAAGGATGGTTAAGCTAAAACTAGCAAAAGTGCTAAAATTAGCAAACATTAATGACAAGATGCAACAAGTTACAGTAGCCAAAAGTGGCTAAAATAAAAGTCTAGCAAAAATCTAAAAGTAGGAAAAGACTAGCAAAAGCCAAACATTATATAGAAGCTAAAAGCAGCAGAACAGTCTATAGAAGTAGCAAAAGGCTAGCTAAAAATAGCACTACAATAGTTAAAATGAATAAAAGGTTAGCCAAAAGTAGCAAAAGGCTAGCTAAAATTTGCAAAACACTTGTTGAAATGAATAAAAGTTTAGCCAAAAGAAGCAAAAAGCTAACGTAGTTGAAAAGTAGCTGAAAGTTTAAATAAAAACTAGCAAACATTTAAAGTAGCAGAACAGTAGCAGAAAGTAGCAAAAGGATGATTAAAAGCTAAAACTAGCAAAGGGCTAGCTCAAAGCTAAAACTAGCCAACACTAATTATAAGATGCAAAAAGTTAGCCAAAAGTGGCTAAAAGCTAAAGTAGTAAAAAGTCTATCAAAAAAGCTAAAATTAGCGAAAGACTAGCTAAATGTATTGAGTAGTTATTTAGAAACCAAAAGTATAAACTGGCAAGTTAAAAGCTAAAAGACACATACAGTTTAGTAAGTAGCTGAAGAAGAGGTGAAAGAGAATAATATTTCTGATGATACTGATGAGATCATGTATTTTTATGGGGTGGGGCGGGAATCCATCTTGTAAACGAGCCGAATGTTTTGAATTAGAGAAGCTAAAATAACACAAAGTGAAGCTTGTAGGAAGCTAAACACCAAAGAAACAAGTGAAATGGGGATATCTGTTTTTGTCGTCTCTGTTTTAATAACGGTATTTTTTTTTTTTTTATAACAAACCCTGCAGGTACTTTTATACGATTTTACATTTTCTGCAGCGAACAGATCACTCGGCTGTAATAAACAAAGTCGAACGTGACTGGGACGGCGTTATAATAACGCACGTTTAAAAGCAACAAGGCTGACCAAAGCGCTTTACAACCTGCTTTTCAAAAAGAAACGGGGCGGGAAAAAAAACAACAGGCAGAATGGACAACAAAGGGTAGGTTCCAGAGTCCGGGGGTCCGATTCCCTCTGCGCTTCAACTCAGCCTTCAGCTGGACTAAAAGCTCCTCGCTGGAAGATCTCCCTCCGAGCTCTTAGAGGGTTGTGAAGTCGAGAAGTTTGGGTAAATCATCGGGAGCCATTTTGAAATCAAAGGTAAAACAGTAATCTGTCTAGTGGCGATGAAGGCGTGGACGGGGGTTTGGAGGAAACTGTTTTTTTTTTATAGCTGTGGGTGCTTGTGGGTACGACTTTCAAAATAAAACCATTTCAGCTGTTTTGGGCGTCTTGTGGAGGCGTTTGTTTACGAATTGGATGGAAAATTAAACGTGAAACCCTGATTTTCTATATTAAAATGTGCCTGGAAAAAGATTGAATTTCATTGTGAAATTGTGGAACGTGTGTGAATATTAATTTATCTCGATAAAATAAAAGCTTAAACCTTCAAAGTTTGCCAGAAATAACTCAAACCGGACGGACAGGAGAGCGTCAAACAAGCCTCAGCTGTTATCTGTTGGCTGTCATACCCTCCCCCCTTCTCCCCCAATAAACCAGTCTGACAGTGACTCAGCAGCTGTTGAGCAGTAGGTAGCGTGGCCGAGCGGTCTAAGGCGCTGGATTAAGGCTCCAGTCTCTTCGGGGGCGTGGGTTCGAATCCCACCGCTGCCACAAAGTCTTTTATAAGATCAAATGTTCTTTTGTCAAAGAGAAAGCGGCTTTAATGAAATGGAATGTGTTCGTTCTTTTCTGTTTATTGTGTTAGCAAAATATCTCTGCTGGACTGATTTTAATGAAACTCTCAAACTGGAAATCATGAAATATTCATCTACAACCGGTTTACTTATTCTGAGCTAAGTTTTGCTGTGGCAGCAGCTGAGGGGTTCCCAGTTAGCGCTCTGAGAGCTAACGGATCGTACAAGACTTGTTTGTAAAACTTTGCCTTTACGTATTCGAGTCAGCTCTTGTTTGTTAGCAAAATATCTCACTGCCACTGGAAAGAATTTGTCGTTGTGTAAGTCTAGAAGAGTTTACCTGTTACAGTAAACCAGATTCAAGATGGCTGCCACAGCCAACACAGAAATTGCTCCAACTCTGTCAGTTTTTCAAATACAGTACTTGTGTTTCTCCTACAAAGTAGATCAGTTCTTTTAGCGGAGCAGAGCGGTACGTCAGTAGCATTTTTGCTAGCGCATTTGTATTGCGCCCCGTGCTACAACAATACCGACAGTTGTCTGGGGGTGGAGGAGGTCGGAGTCACGTCTGACTTGCCCGCCTGCTAGCTTAGCGTTACGTTGCTGCTGATTTTTATTGATGGGTGGAAATGCGGAGCGGCACGTCATTAGCATTTTTGCTAGTATGTTTGTATTGCGCCCCGTGCTACATCAGTATCGACCGTTGTCGGAGAAAAGGGTGGAGGAATACGAGACGGAGTCACGTCAGTGCTGCCTTCCTGCTAGCTTAGCGCTACGTTGCTGCAGATTTTTATCGATGGAGGGGGTGAGGGTGTAGAGCGGTATGTCAGTAGCATTTTTGCTAGCGCGTTTGTATTGTGCCCCGTGCTACAGCAATACCGACAGTTGTCAGGGGGTGGAGGAGGTCGGAGTCACGTCTGAGTTGTCCGCCTGCTAGCTTAGCGCTACATTGCTGCTGATTTTTATCGACGGGTGGAGATGCGGTGCGGTACGTCAGTAGCATTTTTGCTAGCACGTTTGTATTGCGTCCCACGCTACATCAATACTGAGAGTTGTTGCGGGGGTGGGTGGGGGGGTGTCGGTAGGCAGGGCGCTCGGTTCTTTTGACAGGGCGGGGCGCCCTGCTTGTGGGGAAACACTGTACTTGGCTAAAATTTGGTGTTGTACTAGCTGAGAATCTACTACTAGCCTAAGTGTTATGTGTTGCATTACATTTTTGATTAAGACTTAGACATTAACTGTTGGTTCTGTTTGACTGTTAGCAAAACATTTCATGTACCAGTGGATGGATTTTAATGATGCTCAAGGAAAGTAATCATTAGTACCACTACCGTTTGACTAACTTGGAGCAAGACAATTTCAAAATGGCCACCCAATACATCTACTGGACCTTAGCCAACACAAAAATGGCTACAGCTCAGTCAGATTTACAATTACTCTGAAGTTTGATGTGGTAGTAGCTGAGAGTCATCTTCTTAATGTGAGGGAAGTCACGTGAAGGATTTGGCATTTATTTTATACCGACTGCCCTGATTTGGGATTGGCAGCATCAGGATTACTGCCAAACTACACCTGCGACAAAACCAGGGTTGGCAGTGGTGGGATTCGAACCCACGTCCCCGAAGAGACTGGAGCCTAAATCCAGCGCCTTAGACCGCTCGGCCACACTACCACACACCTTCCTGATTTAAAAATAGTGTGATCGTTGTGAACTGGATGTATTCATGAACGTACTTTTGTTTTTGTGCGTGCAGGAGACCCCGATCCGGTTCGTAAAGAGTCTGTGATGAGGAAGACGGCTCAGTACCTGAAACGCGTCGAGATGCTGGTTGACAGGCACTCATCCCCCCGTCGCACAACTACACACTCGCATACGCAAGACCCGTAGACGCACACGCGTTCAGACGAAACGGCTCAGGTCCAACAGCACAGAAATATTCCTGCAGTAATTTGTAATCTGAGGTGGACACTACTACCCACTGGTACTTTGGGTATTTTTGTCACGTACTAAAGACACACAACCTACAAAATATGAAGAAATGTCTTTACTTAATCTTCCTTTTGTAATGTATTGATTTTGAATAAAAAAAATGTGTTTATATATAGTGATTTGCATTTTGCACAGTGTTTTGTTAATAAATGCGATTTTAATTTAAGTCAATTATAAGTGGTTTGTCGTGTTTTGGACAAGCAGCTTTGATGCTTTGATAAAAGATCAGCAGAACAGTCCAGGAATCGCAGGTATTTTTCTGATTTGAGGGAACTTTGCAAAGCAAACTGGAGACATTGCATTTCCTGTGAAAATGCAGTGTGGATGCTTATTGCAGGATAACTTGCTGAAAAACAGCTGAAATGTAGATGATGGAAGAACAAGCCTAAATTACCAGAAGAAAGCAGAAAGAACACTTGTGCTAAATTAGGTTTAAATAAACAGAAATGAGCACAAAAATGAGGAAATTAACTTAAAAAAAGATTATCAAAAAATAAAAAGATTAAAAAGTAGCTGAAAAGGCAGAAAGAAGCTTAAACTACCAGAAGGAAGTGGAAAGAACTGAAGTGAGCTAAAAATGTGGAATTAGATGAAAAGCTAAAATTAGCATAAAACAGCTAAATAGTAGCTGTAATAACCAAAACTAACAGAAATGGGCTGAAAGGAGCATAATGAGCTGAAATTAGTAAAAAATATATTTTAATTAGGTTGAAAGTAGCAGAAATTACCACAAACAACTTGAATTTATCAGAAAACAGCCGAAATTAGCTAAAAATGCTAATAAAAAAGTTAGCTGAAAAAGCAGGAAGACCATGGTTGCCTAATTAGGCTGAAAGAAGCAGAAATGAGCACAAAGAAGTGGAAATTATCTGTGGAAAACAAAAAAAACTGAACTTTGCCAAAAGTAGCTTAGAAAGGCGGAATGAAGTTTAAATTATACCAGAAGGAAGTGGAGAGAGCTTGTGTTTGCTAACTAGGCTGACAAAAAGTTGAAATTAGTACAAAAAGTGTGGAATTAGCTGAAAAGGCTAAAATTGCCATAAACATGGCTAAATAGTAGCTGAAGTAGCAGAAAAAGCTGAAACGCAGAAATAAACTGAAAGGCGCATAACAAGCTGAAATTATCAGAAAGAAGTTAGGAGCACAGACATATTGTAGTTAGGATAATCTAAAAGAAGCACAAAACAGCTGAAAGTCTTCTTTTGGCTGCTCCCTGCATCAGTGGTCGCCACAGGAACTGAAGTCGCATGAGGACGTGGCAGTTATTTTTATACCAGATGTCCTTCCTGATGCAACCACAGACCACCGAGCTACCACAGCTCTCTGTGTGGAGCAGAGAGCTGCTGTCTAGGACACCCAGAGGAGCAGATGGTGGGGGTTAAGGGCCTTGCTCAAGGGCCCAGAATGAGCTCAGTTCATTTTCTATGAGGAAAAATGTCAGAAACGGCTAAATATTTCAAAAAGCTAAAGTTGCACCAATAACAAATGTCAGTAGGATTGTCCTGAAAAAGCTGGACGTTTTGATATCTTTGTTGAAATGGCACAAAAATTGTGGAACAAGAAAGATGCTGAAAAATGTTGGGAAGACAAATGGATCACAACAGTGTGAATGCTTCATAAACATTCACACAATAAAAACAAAGTGGGAGAAATTATCCAAAACCTGGATTTAATTGTGAGGCGACATCTTGTTTTTACTATGCACTCATTCTAAATGTAATTTAAAATCTTAAATTTCAGCAACATCAAAAAAGGTTTGAACAGGAACAGCTAAAACCGGAGAAGTTCTATTAAACACTAGGTGGAAGCCATTCGGGGAGATTTGCTTAAAAGGCACGTTTCTATAAAATGAGCATCTTAGATGGGAAGAGTCTTTTAAAAAAACAAAGATCTGGAGGAGTTTTAACCACCCTGCTGCCTTAGGGTCAAAACGACCAGGAAGCCTCAGTCTTGACACTTAACACTGAGACATCCTAGTTGTTTTGATCCAAGAGGGTAAAATCAGCTAGTAAGCTTAGTACCAGATTATCTTGGTTCCCAACACTGGTCCTTGAGGAACACCATCCTGCATGTTTTAGTTGTTTCCTTGCAACACACCTGATTCAGTAATTTAATTACATCATCAAGTTATATGGAAGCCTGTTAGTCAACCACTGATTCAAATCAGGTGTGTCAAAACAGGGAAACAACTAAAACACGCAGGATGGTGTTCCTCAAGGACCAGTGTTGGGACCCACTGGATTAACCGACACTCCTGAGGTACCAAAGAACTCCACCTTATACAAGATATATATTTTTTAGATATACACATTTGTAAGCCGTGTCAAATGTTTTATTGGTTTAATTTTTACAATAGATTTGACGTATTTAAGAACAAAACAAAAAAAAAAACTTTAGGCCCTTTGGCAGTTCTGTTCAGACAGAAAATCCATTTTCTGTTGAGGAAATTGATGCTTTAGATCTGAAAACAGAACCATCATCTAAGACCATTTAATTTCATACAACTCCAAAGCCAAGGGAAATACGTGCCGCATATATTCAGGTGGGCGACGTGGCTCCATGCCATCTTCTCAAAATGAATTTTATACGAACTGACGTCAAGATAAATGTTCAAAATGTAAAATATGTTTCTTTTTTTTCTTTTGCGTTTGGACCACGAGAAAGCAAAAATCATGAAGAAAGGGTTTTGAAACCATAAAATGAGCTTTTTAATTAAAAAATGATTTATAGGCTTTACAAGAGGCTGTTTACATTATTTTTTCTACAAAGTATTTCTTTGTTACTGAGCATTAAGGATTTGGAAAAGGATGATGAGCAGTCCACGACTTTCACTTCATTCATTCTGAAAAACTTATTAATGAGAATAAAAGTCCTGAAATGTCAAAAAGCTAAAAACCAACAGATAAACCACAACAGTTGGTCTCAGTTGCCAAACTCTTGAAAGAAAAAAAGTGATACTACACATTTACTTTGTTGTTTCAACACTTTTCTTGTAATATTTTCAATTTAGAGACTAAAAGTATGTTTAGATTGATGCAAGATTTAGTGTAAATAAAGCAATCATTCAGTTTTTGGTGTATTTCTCTGCTTGAGCCTTTTAAATGTTAAATAATTTATTCTTTCTGTCCACTGTGGGTTGTTTGAACAGGGTTTGAGACTTTCTGCAGTAGCTAAGCAGTTCCAGTAAGAGGTGCTGATGGTTCTTAGATAACGCTTCTTAACCTGTTTTGTTGTACTGTAATTGTATTTTTTTATTTTATTTTATTCTAAACGGAACAGTTGGGGGGGAAAAAAAAGATAATCTGCTAATAAAAAGAAACATATAATGTGGATTAGATTTTCTGTCTCGGTAATAAAAATAAAACATCTACTGTTTATCATTATTGCTTACAGCTGCTGAGTAAATGCACAAATTACTAACAGCCTATTTAGTTTTAACTGTATTATCATGAAGATTTTAATTGTCTATTCATTGTCCATCAGCCAGTGTTTTTAAATGACAATTACCTTTTTCTATGCTGCAAAACTGTATCAGATTAAGGAACTAATGTAGTTATAATGAGGAATGAGGTAGTAGTTAAACTGATTTTATACACAATTAGCTACTAGAACCACAAAAACTTTTATATATATAAATAAGTGGTCTTGATCGGCAGGTCTTCAGGCCTGGAGGACTTTGACTGCTTTTTCACTCCGTTTCTTTTACCTAACCAGCATATTTTATAGTCTATACATAAATAACATCAAGAATGGACACATGGAGGACTGCAAAATTACATTTGTGCAGCAGATAAATTATATCTGGAAGTCGTCTCTATGGGAAACAGTTAAAAAAAAAAAAATAATGCAACACAAACCAGACACAAGCCCTCGCCCTTTAATGTTTACAGCTTTTTGTGAATCATCGTGTTTGTGCTAAAATGCTATTTTATGTGTCAGACTCTGTTTTCTTTGGTATTTTTCTAAGATTCTGTCACAAGAATGGAATACCAAGAGTGAAAGTTTTGATAAAGAACAAATCAGACACAATGGAATAAATTCAGTGCTTTTGTTTACAGTGGTAACAGTTCAGGAAGTATCAGGAACCCTGGAGAGCAAGGAGATGGGTCAGGTCCAAAGTTCTGTAAGGGATTGATTAGAACATTCAGGATCCTTAGTAGTCAATGTTTGGTGGGTAGTTTACCAAACCATTTTATTTATAGAGCACTTAAAACAGCGACAAGGCCAACCAAAGTGCTGCACAAACAAACAAACAAACAACAGGCAACATACAAAATGAAGTACAAAAAAAAAAAAAACAAACAGAATACTGTATAGACATAAAATAGTTTGGTTCCAATATCCTGAACAATCATGAGTAGGTCCAGTAGAACAGCTGAAGAGTGCACAGGTAGGTTTCCAGAGATTTACTACAGGAGGTCTGGTAATCAAGAAGTACACTGGAAAGATCACACGGCAAAAGGTACCAGTAAGTATTCACAAGACTAGAGGTTCACAAAAAAAAGGCTAGAAGCACGACTCATAGGCAGGGTGACGCTCAGAAACTGAGTAAACTGCTCAGTTTCAGTTGCAAGGTCACGTAAACGTAAAATATTCCTCAGCTCCCACAGCTAAATTCTTCTGGAGCCGGGTTCGGATCGCTGGTTCAACAAACTTTTGCTAAATTTATGAAAGTTTTATAGCTAGCTAGAACTTTAGCTAGTTTTTAGTGAAAGTTCCAGCTAGGTGACTAGCGGCTAGCTAGCAGCTAGCTAGCAGATGGTTTAGTGAAAGATCCCATTTAAAATTGGGTATGCAAAGTTGTCTATTACTATCAACATTTGAGTTTATGTTCATTTTAATGCCTGAATAGGTTACAAAAATATTAAAAATGAATATTAAAAAATTGTGCTGAAAAGCATGAATTGAAACTTAGGTGGTAATAGATCAAAGAAAATCACTTATTTTGTCCATTTTTCTCGTTTTTTTTTTTAAGCACGCACCTCAGAAAGCTGTCATGGACAGTTAGGAATGGACTGAATATGAATGAAAAAATTTTAAACAAGTCAAAACAAAAACTTTGAAGTACGTAAAAATCTTCAAGAAGCATTGATCATGAGCTTAAAAAAAATGTAACGGGAAAGTCTGGTTCCTTTTTAAAACGTAAACAGGATTGTGTTGAGTTTTACACAGAACTGTAAACAACCACGAGTGCTAATAAACAGATGTTTTCCTATAACCGCCGAGTTATTTTAGCCGTGGTTTTTCACATGGAGGTTATTGAGAAACAAAGAGCGGGAAGTGGATAAGAGAAAACAACCACGGCCAAACAGCCGACTCCATCCTCTGGAGAGGACCGAGGGAGGAGGGGGGGATGAGCGGAGGCCTGGAAACAGATGGAGGGGTAACAAATAAAATGGAGGCCGGCGAGAGGAAAAGACTCCCCTTTTTCCAACCAGAATGAGATAACAGAGGATGGAGGAGAGGAAAAAAGAAGGGATGAGATTAGAGGATAAGCAGAGATGATCCTTCTATTGTTAAAGGAGACCCTCATCCTGCATCTCTCATGTTTTGTTTCAACCATCGTGAGGCGCCTGAAGTGGATGGAGGGATAACATCACTCCATCCTGTTACACATGTCCCTCTTTTCCTCTCATCCCCCCCCATTCCACCTGTGAAATGCAGAGGATGAGAGGAGGCGGGCGAGGGAGGTGCATCCTCGTAACATTAACATGCTGAGAGTGTCACCACTCTCCTTTTTTCTCCCTCCCTCCATCATCGCCATCCCTCTTTCCATCCCTCCCTCTGTCTCTTTCTCCTCACTGGTCACTGCAATTATACCATCCAAACACTCCAGGCTGAGAGCATAATAGCTCCCCCCCCCCCATGCGTGTGTACGAGCGCGTGTGCGCTTTCGCCGTAGATCAAAAGAAAGATGCGTGTATCCGTGCATAATTTGGAGCCACACGTGGTGCGTTAAGTGTGCACGTGTGACACGAGGGGCAGCTGTTGGTGTGCGTGTGGGTGCACACGAGTCCCACCGACTGGAAAAACTGCTTCTCCAACCTCTGACCGCACGCGCTCCAGTAGGCCCCACTTCACGTCCCTCGCAGAAACGCACTAATGGACGCGAGCGAGCGAGCTCCGAGACACAAACCGCCGTGATGCGCACGGTCCGAGCACCTGCTTACCTAATGTTGGATTTTTATTTCCTTGACTACTTCTCCCCTCTCAACCTGGCCTTCCTTCCTTTCCCATCACCCCTCTGAGAGCTCGTCGCCCCTCACTGTCCATTCGTTTCTCTCTGTCACCTTGCCCACAGCTATTTGAGAGCACTCCCCCCCCCACGCCCGTCTCTCACACACAAACACACTCATTGTCTGTTTTCTGTCGCCCTCGTGCCTCCATTCCAACCTGTCTCTCTCTCTCACATGATCAATCTCTGTCTGTCTTGACATATGTTATCAGTCTCAGGGTCTCTTTGGCCAGGTCTGACTATTAGATGAAGGGTACGCCGTCCAAAGAGTGGATTTTGTGGAACATGTAGTACCTTTGTCAGGAACACCAGAACATTTGCAAAAATAAAGAAGTTGCTGTTCAGTTAGCTTACAAAACCCAACAATATGCGCTGTTGCACCAATCCGTTGTGGCAATAAAGGAATTAGGTAAAGTGCTCAATTTACTGGTTCGTCTACGTTCCGACTTTCGCCCATGTTTCCCAAGGTTTTTCCCTCGGGTTTCAACCCTCGCAGTGTTTCCCCTATCATCATACCAACTAGTCAACAGAACTGAGCGCCCCGCCTACCAAACAAAGCTACATTATAAAGCGATGTAAAATACTATGTCTGCATTGGTTTTTGCCTTGAAGCCACTTAAAGAGGTCAAGGTGGAGAGCTTCAGATCTTTTTGCAAGGTGTTCCAGGATGCAGAGTAGGAGAAGGCCCTTCAATGTGCTGACTGAGGGTGTTGTAAGATGAGGTACGTTGTGTTTGGTGAGCATTTGCGCAGAAAAGGAGGGGGTAAAAACAACACTTTTCATGTTTATCTGGCAACCCTGACCTGCATGCAGTGTCTGCGCGATCACAGTTGCGTCCAAACTGGGCAAAACAGATTCAATTCAATTCAAAAATACTTTATTAATCTCAGAGGGAAATGAAGTGTTGTCGTAGCTCATCAGAGGAAGGAGTTCCTGCAGCGAAACCGAAGAATCTGGCCACAGATCCGTCCACCCTGATCCAGCTTACTGTCAGATCCGGCGGACCTCTAGGTCCTCCTGGACAGCAGGACTGCCCGAATGCCGGGCAGAATTCCTCTCTATATGCGATGGCCGCTCCTCCCAGCAATCTGCCGAGTTCCTCGTCGCCACAGACAGACAACTGAAGGTGCCGGGGGACGATCTTCCTGTTGTCACAAGCCAAGTTTCCCACCAGCTCCAGGATCTCAGTGGTCAGGTACTTGAGCACCGCCTACACGTTGGCGGGAATTCTTCCGTGGCGCCTTCTTTTCAACTCATTTGCTATTTGGGGCTGTAGTTGAGACATTTGAGCTTTTGACATATCAATAAGCTGCTCCTGTTCATCATTCCTTTGGACCTAGTATTTTATCGGTTTTGTTCCTGCATCCTCTCACCCAACAGTCCTGCCATTCTGGTTCACTCCTTGGTCTCTTGATTAGTATAACTCCCTTCTTTTTTGGTTTACCTGCAAAATCCATCTATAAACTCCACCTGGTCCAAAACTCTTCTACTCACATCATCTCCACCAACGTCTTCCACCTTATATAACCCTTCATCTGCAAATAGGGTTGCAGATGAAGGTTCCAAAAGAGGGTTTGCAGGAACTAGGTAGGGGAGAGGAGACACTTGGATGGAGGAAGACTCAAAGATCAGAGACTAGAGTCAGGAACTGTGAGGACCACAAAGATAACACAAAGGCGAGTTTGGCTTCCATTAAGGAGAGTTCTCACCGAGGCTGTAGAATGTGTACCGTGAGGCAACCAATGTTCCAGCATCCAGTTCTGGTTCCACTCAGCCTCATATGCCAAACAGCAATCAGCTCGGCCCTGCCACTCAGGAAGCTGAAAGAAGATGGAAACTGCTGGAATCCCCACAAGGTGGTTGGGGCATCTGCTTACGAAGCCTCCTGGGTTCCTTTATCTGGAAGTTTTCTTAGGGTGCCTTACTGGGAGTATACCCCAAGGAACTTGCTTAAAGGATCTCATTTCTGGCCTGGGCATGAAATGAAAGTACTGATTGTTGCAACTTTGCTCCCTTCCTGTTGGGGGGGGGGGGGGGGGCGGGGGGGGGGGGGGGGGGGGGGGGGGGGGGGGGGGGGGGGGGGGG
>JARVLU010000001.1:22683155-22697656 GCA_031762415.1 Simpsonichthys santanae
CCCCCCCCCCCCGCGGTGCCATCTTGAAGGACAAAAGAGTTCAGTCCCGGAGATGAGAGATTACCACCAGCTGCTGACAGCTGGGCACCAATTAGACACTTGACTGACTGATTGCAAACATTTGAGGCACCAGACGCTCAAAACAAGTCGGGAGCAGAAGCTGTTTGCAGATGAGATTTGGTTAGTTTTTTTGTAGGCGCAACACACGGACTAGTTTTTTTTTTTTTAATGCGGTGCCATTTAAGGGTAAATTAACAGGATTTCCAACGATATTAAAAAAAAATTTACAACAAAAAGAATCAACCAAACACAAATGTCCTGAATTTTTTGAGACAATTCTCCAAATCGACGTCATTTGAAGAGCTATCAGCAGCAGGTAAGACATTAACTCTTCCCCCCACCATATATATATATACAGCGTTATCAGAAGAAAACCGTCAAGACGCAGGAACAGAAAATCATCTGTCGGATGATTTAACTCCAACCTTTAGTCACCGATGCGTAAAAGACCCAAAGACTCTTGTCGTAAAAGATTAAAGTTTTAATCGGCATTATAAATCATTCTATAAATACATCAACGTCACATCATTAAGAACGTGTTTTAAATATTAACAGATAAAACAAACAGTGGCAGCAGGGCGGGGTCAAAGGCGCTGAAATTTAAAAAAGACTAACAATCGGCGGGGGTTTCAGTCAAAGACACAAAAGCTGACGTGTCGTGGGAGTCGCTGCTCGGATCCTCTTGTCGCCGCTCCGGAGCGCCGAGGCAGAACCAGCTGTGGTCAAACTGGTAAATTAGACTTTTCTACCTTCTTTTTCAGTGGGGACAGAGCTGCTTTGGCCTGAAAAACAGGAAAACTGTAAATAACTTTCACTGGAAGGGACGAACGCTGGTGGTTTGGTTGGTACCTTCTTGATGGCAGCCCAGTCTTCAAGGATGTCGATGTCTCTCAGCATGTAGACGATGAAAGGACCTGAGACACGGCGCTCGTTATTTATCTGAGCGCGGTAAACAAACAGGATGTGACATCATCACTTTTTATTTTTATTACCTGAAACCAGAGCGACCTTCTTTCTGTCTGAACGCCCCAGCAGGTTCTTCCTTTTACACTTCTTGCTTCTCATCTCGTCACTCCACTCTGGAAGGAGGAGAAAATAAATAGTCGAGTTTAACCTTTCTTACAAACAAAAGTTCCACGGATGAAGATTTTTTACTGCTAAGAGTTTGGTTTTCATGTTGGTCGTCGTGTTGGTTCTGTGTTGACTGCTGAGAAACAGTTTGTACAAAGAGTCAGTTTCCCTCTAAAATACATGTGTTGTTCTGACTGTAAATGCTGAGTCAGGATTCACCAACTGTAAATGCTGAGTCAGTATTCACCGACTGTAAATGTCAAGATTCACCGACTGTAAATGCTGAGTCAGGATTCACCGACTGTAAATCCTGAGTCAGGATTCACCGACTGTAAATGTCAAGATTCACCGACTGTAAATGTCAAGATTCACCGATTGTAAATGTCAAGATTCACCGACTGTAAATGCTGAGTCAGGATTCACCGACTGTAAATGCTGAGTCAGGATTCACCAACTGTAAATGCTGAGTCAGTATTCACCGACTGTGAATGTCAAGATTCACTGACTGTAAATGCTGAGTCAGGATTTACCGACTGTAAATGCTGAGTCAGGATTTACCGACTGTAAATGCTGAGTCAGGATTCACCGACTAAATGCTGAGTCAGGATTCACCGACTGTAAATGCTGAGTCAGGATCAACCGACTGTAAATGCTGAGTCAGGATCAACCGACTGTAAATGCTGAGTCATGATTCACCGACTGTAAATGCGGAGTCATGATTCACCGACTGTAAATGTTAAGATTCACAGACTAAATGCGGAGTCAGGATTCACTGACTGTAAATGCTGAGTCAGGATTCACATTGTAAATGCTGAGTCAGGACTTTTAGATTTAGCTAGCCTTTTGTTACTTTAAGTTTTAGTTAGTGTTTTGTTACTTTTTGCTTTAGCGATTATTACTTTTAGCTTTAGTTAGCATTTTGTTTTACCTTTAGCTAACCTTTTATTACTTTTAGTTATAGGTATCCTTTGTTACCGTACTTTTAGCTTTAGCTAGGCTTTTGCTACTTTGAGTTAGCTAGCCTTTTGCTACTTTTAATTTATAGCCTTTTTTATTTTAGTTCAAAGCTTTCCCTTTTAGCTAGTATTTTGCTTTTTCTTTAGCCAGACTTTAACTCATTTTGCCTTCTAACTAGCATTTTACTACTTTTAGCTTTAGTTAGCCTTTTGTTACTTCCAGCTTTACCATCTCAGTTTCAGCTGCTGTATTTTTGCAGAAAATGCAGTTTACGTTCAGACTTCAAATCAAAGAGATGTTTTCTACAAACAGGAGCTAATAAAGATCAGCTGCGACGGCGTTCATCTAACAGCAACATCAGAAACGATGGTCTGTGGCAAACGTTTACCTGAGGTCAGGTCCACGTTGTGTCTGTCCTCCTCCAGACGCCTGATCTTTTCCAGCAGCTCTGTCTTCATGACGTCAAACAGCAGCGAGCGCTCACTCTGCCACGCACAGACCAGAAGGTTTTGATCATTCTCGGCACAGTTGGGTTTTAGCGTGTTGAACAACTACAGATTAGCGTTGACTGAACCGACGAGCTAACAGCTGAAGCCTTCAAACAACTCCAGCCCTGACCAGGTTGTTGGTCGTGGCTGTGGAACGTTGGAAGTTCCTGCAGGTCAGCATGTTAAATGCTGCTCCCGCAAAAACCGCAACATCTGTGTCCATGTGCTGTGAGATAAAACTGCACATTTTAGAGTGGCCTCTTATTGTGGGCAGCCTAATCTCCACCTGTGTAATCATCTTGGCACGCCACACCTGTATCTCGACAAAGACATGCTCACTAACACAGATTTACACAACGTGAATAATAATTGAGAAAAAAAGGTTTATATTTTTGTTCAGTATATTCCTCTGATCTGAGGTCAGTCGAAAAGCTTCTAAAACCATAAGATGCTGTTTGTTGACAACTTTCCGGACAATTTAAAAAAATCTGAACTATTCTTTAAATTCTGATGCTTCGCGATTAAACGCTGTAAAAAGAGCATAAATTATTTCATTTGATGTTTCAGATTAAAACTTTGTTTTTGTCCTCAGAGACGTCAGGTCCTCATCGTGGGTTTGATGTAAAATAAAATAAAAACTTGAGTGCAGTTTTTAGTGCGTCACCTCCAGATGCTGCCTCGCTCCTTGGATTTCGCAGTCGTGCTTGTGTTTGATGACCTGCAGACACAGCTCTCTGTACACTCCTGCAGAGAGACACACCGAGACGTTAAAGGAAATCAGCAGCGTCCTGCCTGAACGGTTTAACCGTGCTAATCTGTGCTGCCGCTTTCAGAGCGTCAAAGCTTGAAAGAGCCGCTGCGGAGGGACCAAAGAGCCACATGTGGCTCCAGAGCCGCAGGTTGCAGACCCCTGGTCTAGGGGAAAAAATATCGGTATCGGTCAAATAACTTTTAATATATCGGCCAAAAATCCAATACAGTATTGTGCATCCCCAGTTTCGAGCTGGTCAGCATCAATAACTGATATGTGTGCGCCCTGATTTATTTTATTTCAACTGTAAGCCTCGAAACATTCTCGGTAGTTGTCAGTCCCTCATCTGTTCAGATTTATGCTTATATCCGTTATCACGAGGAAACTACCGTACGTTGCTAACTACTCCATAACTCCTTGAACCTGAGCAGAAACGCGTGTTCCAAGCAGAAGTTACTTTATTTACCAGCCACTTGTGTCCGTATCTGCATGCTGTTCTGCAGCGCAGCCAGTGGTTCCCTGTACTCTCCAGCTCTCCCCGTCAGCACCTCGTCCAGCTTCACCTTCACCTGGCTCAGCCGCTCCCGGAACAACCTGCGACGTATCACAAAACGTTACAGTGAGACTGACAGCGCTGCTGCAGAGTTATCCCTCTACCGCCTGTTGGAAAGGGAGTTTTTATTTTGGTGTCTGAGGGGGTTTAAAACATCTTCAATAACTAGAACAAACTGGATTTAAAACCAGAAGGGGAGGCTTTTTAAACTCACCTGTGGAACTCCTCTTTGTTTTGACGATGCATCAACACTGAAGAGCTCTTTAAAAAGCAGCTAAAGAAGCGATTTACAGATGAACTCAACTGTCTTAGATCAGTGATCCAGTTTATTCAGTCAGAGTTCAGACGAGGATCATTCAGCTTTATTTCCACTCAACTGTAACTTAAAAGCACGATGCATTCACTGTCCTCAGTTTTAGCTGCCATGAACAGAAACAAGCTAAAAATTACTCATCCAGTACTTAAAGTATTAATATGTGCTGTAGCTTGACTTGAAAATCTATTTTTTGATGCAATTCTTTACTTGTTTTCTAGTTTTTCTAATGTCGTATTTTTAAATTAAAATGCAACATAAGAACTTCAGCAAACCAACTTAATATTACTTCTAATATTTTTAACAAAAATCTAGAGAAACTGCATTTCCTATGAAAATACAGTGTTATTGCTGAAGAACTTGCTGAAATACAAAAAAACATGCTGAACTGTAGCTGAAATAAAAAAAAGCCTTAATTAGCAGAATAAAGCAGAAAAAAAACACATTTATTCTGAATTAGGTTTATATGAGCACAAAATTAGGACATTAGCTAAAAAGCTGAAGCTAGTAAAAATAGCTGAAGTGAAAAGTAGCTGAAAAGGCAGAAACAAGCTTAAACTACCAGAAGGAAGTGTAAAGAATTTAAATGAGCTATTAAAAATGTGGAATTAGTTGAAAAGGCTAAAATGTGTATAAAAACAGCTAAATAGTAGCTGAAAGAAGCATAACAAGCTGGGATTACCATAAAGAAATTAATTGGGTTGAAAGTTGCAAAAATTACCATGAAAAACTTGACTTTATCTGAAAATTACTCGAAAAGGTAGAACAAGCTTAAATTAGCAAAATAAAGCAGAAAGAACACATTTGACCAATTAGGGTTAAAGAGGCAGAAATGAGCACAACAAATGGAAATTATCTGAAAAAGAAAAAAAAAGGAAACAAAAAAACCCAAAACAGAAATTAGACAAAAAAAAAAAAAAAATAATAATAATAAAATGCTGAAACATAGCTAAAATGACAGAAAGAAGCTTAAATAACCAGAAGGAAGTGGAGAGAGCACATTTTTGTTGAATTAGGTAGGAAATAGTTGAAATCAGTGCAAAAATTATTAAATTATCTGATAAAGCTAAAAACAGCTGAAATAGCAGAAAAACCTGAAACTTGTAGAAATCAGCTGAATGGAGCATAACAAGCTGAAATTAGCAGAAAGAAGTTAGAAGAAGCACAAAAAGGTTGTAGTTAGCAGAAAGAATCTGAAAGGAGCACAAACAGCTGAAATGAGCTGAAAAACTGTTTAAATTTGCACAAGGAAGCTGAAAGAAGCTGAAGCAGAACAAAATGTGAAATGTTGTAAACACATCTAAAGACATGAAGGATGTAAAATGAGCTCAGTTCATTTTCTATGAGGAAAATAAATGGCAGAAAAAGCTAAATATTTCAAAAAGCTAAAGTTGCACCAACACCAAAAGTCATGGCAGGATTGTCCTGAAACAGCTGAACGTTTCGGTTTATGATGTGTTGAAACAGATGAAAACTGTGGAACGATAAAGAAGCTGAAAAATGGATCAGTGAGGATTCTTCATGAACATTCACCCAGTCAGGGGTTTGACTGACGGCGGTGGTTTTATTTTATTTTTCTGTTCGGGTCAGTTTGACGCATCATTTGCACCAAAACTATTAAACTGCAGCAGAGATTTAAAAAAAAAAGTGGATTAGTAAAAATAAGGAAGTAATCTTCTTGAACCTACTTCTCTTTGAGTTCCTGAAACTGTTTCTCCAGATCAGTCATCTCGTCCAGACACTCCCCTCTCCTCCTCTCACAGTCTTCATCGTCCATCTCTTCAGAGGAGGAGAAAAAAAAAAAGTTGTATTTTGTTTAGTAAAGTTAAAAAAAAAAAGATTTGATTTCTTACCTGAGCTCTCCTCTTCTTCCTCCTCCTCCTCCTCTTCCACCTCCTCACTCTCCTCCATGTCGCTCTCCCGCTCCTCCATGCTTTCCTCCATGGTCTCCTCTCCTCTCCGCTCAGCCTCCTCCACCTCTCCGTTGGCCTGAGGGAGCTGCGACTCTCCGTTCGCCTCCATCTCCTCCTCTGGTTCCCTCTCAGGGGGCTGGGCGGGCATGGCGGGCTGGAGACACGAGGTCAGACGACCACTTTCAGTTCGATTCTGTTCGTGTACCTGAACGCCACATCCTCCACTTGACTCCGACGGCCACTGCCAGGATTAAGCCCCGCCCCCTTCACTGTTGGAGATGTTTTTAGTTTTATCAGGAGTTCTTGTGGCTGATGCGATTCAGATCAAACTGAAAACCTTCCAGTTCTGTCATCAGCTGACGGGCCTTCATTTTCTCTTAATTTGAAGCTGTTTTTAAATTAATCAATAATTACTGATTAAATCGGCCTACAAATTCTAAACTCGATCATCAGCACATCAATCACCAGGCAGCTAAAAGGAAAAACAACCGACTCACAGCAGCCACAGCTGATGGTGTGATCCATTTCACTGTAATCTACTCATGTGTTCATAATTCGGTTGGGATTAGGACTGGGATCACTGGGTCAGGAAACTGAATTAAAGTAAAAGCTGATTTGAAACTGAATTAAAGTAAAAGCTGATTTGAAACCGAATTAAAATAAAAGCTGATTTGAAACTGAATTAAAGTAAAAGCTGATTTGACCATTATGTGCATTTATTAAGGAAAAGTTCAGCTCAGACACATCTTTACTTTAATTTTCAGCAAACAAAATAATTGTTTTTAAGTGTTAATCTTGTTAAAGTCCTTCCGTGCACGCTCCTATGGCCATTTGGCAGCCAATTCATTTTTGGTAAAACACCGGGCCACATTTCCAGATGTCAGCGGTGACGCATAATAGATGCAACTTCTACGGCGGTGCGACGTTTATGGCGGAAAATACGGCAGTAGCTCAAATAGCAGAAAAAGCTGAAACTTTTTTAAAAAAATGAACAAATAAACTAAACTAAACTTGCAGAAACAAGTTTGACAAAGCAAACAAATGTAGTAGTTAGCAGGAAGAATGTGAAAGGAGCACAAAACAGCTGAAATTAGCTGAAAATGTTTAAATTTGCACAAAGAAGCCGAAGCAGAACAAAATGTGAAAGGAGCAGTAAAAGGTTGTAAACAGATGTAAAGATTTAAAGGACGTTAAATGAGCTCAATTCATTTCCCATGAGGAAACAAACGTGGCAGAAAAGGCTAAATATTTCAAAAAGCTAAAGTTACACCAAAACCAAAAGTCCTAGCAGGATTGTCCTGAAAGAGCCGAATGTTTTGATTCATGATTTGTTGAAATGTCTTAAAAACTGCGGGATGAATCGCAACAGTGCGAATGCTAAAACAACCCCACGATATTGAAGTTTAAACAAAGGTTGTACAATTCTGGTTAAAATTAGGGGTTGGGAATAAAACAGATACAAAAGAGTAACGAGGGTACAAAATGGTAACGCCTGGGTAAGGCATGAGGGTACAAAATGACTCAGTCAGCTCACCGTTGAGTCGTTATGAAATTAAAACTATTTTGAACATTTATAAAACAAGACTACCATAAAATCTAGAAAAGAAAGAAACAGCTGGAAGGCCGACACAGATGTGATCTTCATTAAAAAAAAACACCCTGAAATTAAAATAAACAACAATCAAAACTCATAGCGAGCACACGCACAATTACATAATTCACTTTCTCCCACCTAAAGGGGTCCAAATAATTCAAGGATCTTCAATAAATTCCTAGTGACTTTAAAAAGGGCCTAAATTTAGGTTTGTTGTGTTTTTAAGAGATTAGGCAATTACATAAAACCTACACAAACATCCACTGCTGAGCAATAATGATGTACAGGAAAAGAATAAACTCCAATTATTAAAACTGGCATGAGAGGAGAAAAAACTTTACACACCTGAAAATAACATTAAAGTGTGTGTGTGTGAAGGACAGAGTTGTGTGTCTCACTCTGTGATGGAGGAAAACATTGGAATAAGCAGCAAACTATGGAAAAACACAACAATTTTATACTTTAAATAGTCAGTGAATGCACTTCCGCTTAGAACCGGAAGTAGTGTTTTTTCATAACCTCAGCGTAAAAAAATACACAGAAACATTTATTTATACATTTCAACCCCTGTACAAATACAGTTATGTAAAAATTAAAATAATCGGTCAACGTTACCGTAATTTTACATTTTAAAGGACTTATGTGTCAGCGGCTTCCGTGACGTCACTCGCACAGTTGTAAACGGTAAGAGCAACAGCGGTTGTTTAGAGTTCACTAAGCGTTTAAATGAGACAGGAGGCGGCTCGATCGAGTGCACATTTAACTTATAAACACTGAAATTGTAAATAAGAGCTCGTCTCGTTGTTTTTATTTTAATAAATACTGCGGCAAACAGGCAGCGAAGTCAAGTGCAACACTAGCTAACGTGAATGAACCAACACGGCGAGGGAAAGGCTGCCTGCTCGTCATGTTTACAGATTGAAACAACTTGTTTATTGAGATATTGTCTTCAAACTGATGGGGCGAGTGATGCGAAACATCAAACGCTGTGTTTCAGGTCGATGACGACGCCAGAGAATCTCCGGAGCATCTCTCATTTTGGTCTTCCTCACCGCACACACGGATTAAACACCGTCCTTCCGTCCGTGCTGTTTGTAAACAAATCGGCGTCGCAACACCCGTCTGGCAGCCGGAAGACGAAGCTGCTCACCTTCTTTAGTTGTTTAAGTGCAGAAGTTTGGTTTTTATTTGAGTATTTCCATGTTTGAAAAAGTGCTTCCTCTTCGCCTGGCTCTTCACTTCGACACTTTGCCCGGACTCAACAATCCCGGGAGCTCAGCCAATCAGCGCCGAGCGCCCCATGTCAACTGTCCAATAGGAAACGGTAGCCCCCCGGAACTCGTCTGACCAATCAGAATGCAGGAGTAAGTCCGGTCAACCAATCACAAGCCAGCGAGAAAATACAATGTAGAACACGAAATGTTTATTTATTTTCATTAGTCACGTTTGTGTTTATAAGATAAAAATTATATATCATACTTTAAAGTGGTTTTTTTTAAACCATGGGCATTCATACCATAAAACATTCAAAAAGTTAAAACGGGACAAAAAACAAGTTTTAACTGTATTTATTTTTATATTTTATGTACAATTACTGTATAATTAAAAATAAAGCATTAACTGAGGATTAAGAACTGTAAAAAAGAACAGTCAGACCACTGACTGATAAATGGCTGCTGACATTTATTAAAGAAGAATTATTTATTATAATTATTATTATTAATATTTATCAATTATTTAATTTCCCTCTGGGATTAATAAAGTATTTTTGAATTTGAATATGAAACTAAAATGTTAAAGTAAAAATAAATAAATAAATAAAATAGCTAACCAGAAGCTAAAAGCTATTATCAAACAGCTAAAATTAGACAAACTGTAGCTTTGAAGTAAAAATTAAAAAATTAAAAAAAAAAGCAACACTAAAGCTAAAATAATTTCAGTTGGAATTGAGATTAACTAAAACTACTATGACAATAATGAAGCAAGTATTCACTCTAAAGAAATTGTTTTTTAAGGAATTGAATAATGTTAATGCTTTTCCATGGGGAAAATAATTGTAAATAAAGTTAAATAATTTTAAAAAAGTATAAAAGTTACAAACTGTAAACATCACAGCCCCCTAATATTAATCGAGTCGAAAGTTTTGATATATGAACGGCTACAATAGCACAAAGTGGAAACAGAGGAAACAATCTGCTGACTCAGCACAATACAGAATGACTCAGTGTTTATTTTAAATGTTTTTATTAAAGTTGCATAAAAGTGTAACAAAATTGGGCAAAAACAAAACCTGTTGTTCATATTGCTACATTTGTTTTTCTAATCATTGTCAAAAAACAAAACACCTCCACTCAATCTGCACGGTTTAGCTCTTGAGTTTAGCCTCGATGAGAACAGGTCAAGTTGTTTTTTTCTTATTTTTTAATGTTTTTGCCAAAAGTAAAAAAAAAAAAAAAAAAAAATCTGTCTTGTCAATAACAGTCTAAGTAGGTAGAATCCAAACCTGGATTTAAGAGAAAAAAAAACATTTAAAAATCCGCTCAAGTTCAGCTCCAGTGATCGTTCTGCCCCGATTGGAAACACTCAGAAAAGGCAAAAGCAATCGCACCAGAACTCATCGGAATGGATTTTTCTTCAACGTACAGGTTCACCCAGGTGTCATGGTCACAATAAAAACAGAGCAGTATCCAGATCTAAACTGAACCACTTGAATCAAGGCCTAAAAGTATCAAACACCTCTAAAAACGATTAAAAAAAAAAAAAAAGAATCTCAAAACGAGGAGCGGCAGAAGATTTTCACATTCTCCACACGCCGTAACTTCAGTCACCATTTTGTTAACAAAAAACTGACTTTCTCCTGTTTTTTGTTTTTTTTTGGTTTGTGTAACATAAATTATACCTAAGGCAACATCTGTTTTATAAAAAAAAAAAAAAAAAATGAAGGAAAGCAAAAACGCAAAAAGATGGGAGCGAAAAGTGAAATGAGCGCAGAGACGAAGGCGAGACGGTAAAAAGGTTTGCAGGAGTTTTAAGAGCTGGTCGCAGGAATCTCAGCGATCTTTCTAATGGGTTTAGAGGGTTTCGGTCTCTAACCGGGTCAGATCGGAACCTGATGGCTTTATTCTCTGAGATGATGGGCGTGGATGGAGAATGGGTCAGGCAAGTAAGCGAGAAAAAGTTTGAAACATCTCCTTCCTGTTTTCTTAGAGCAAAGTGAGCTCTGAAAATGAACAAAAAAACTACAAAAATATGACAAATGGGGATGCTGTGATAAAAATAAAAAATAAAAAAGGCAGTTTTTCTCTGTTCTGTCAGTGTGTGATAACGATTAAAAAATGGGAACCAGTCCCATAGCGATAAAAACAAATCTGTCCTAGCTAACAGCAGAATATACAGGCCCAAAAGCACTCCGTACTAAGACAGATGTTGCTGTACATTATGTAGCAACACACACTATTAGTGTTTAGCAACACGGACATACATGTTGTATGTTCAGGCCAGACAGCAGCCGCTTCAGAACCTGTGACTGACTGGACGACACGTTTCAGGAAAGAAGTCCTACCCATTTATTCTATTAAAAAAAAAAAAAGATTATTTTTAGCCTGGCCACACAGAAACGACGGCTTCTCCTCCTCGCTGCAGTAAACTCACACAGGATCAGATTTTTTTCACCAAAATGACACAGTGCACGTCGTTTTTTTAAGAAACGCACTAAAAGACGACGGTCTTTAAATGCAACGCTGCAGCAGTGCCTCTGTTTCAAAATAAAAAGTGATTCAACTAAAGGGATCACCTTCAAGCCCTCAAAGTAAAGCACTAAACAAAAGGATTTAGAAGTGGCAGCTGGATTGTTTGAAAGTTAAAACAATTTAAAACGATGATAAATCTCGGCGGTGCACATGGAGCTCTCCTTCCATCTCCTCGGATTTTCACTCCGCTCGTTTATTTATGTCTGTGGGTTCTTCTGTCCCTTGTTCTTCTTCCCACGCCCCAGTTTTTGTTTTATTCTTCTTTAGTAATTACAGGTCTCGACTCCTCCTCTGACAGATCGGAGGAAGAAGAGCTGAATAAGGGCTGTGTGCGATTCGGCGCAAGGGAGGAAGGAGAGCGCCCGGACCAGAATAGACGAGTCCGTTCTAGAGTTGATGATTTTTTTTTTAAACCTTTTTACTGATATATATTTTTTTAAGAATCAAGAAACTCCAAACTAATCAAGTTACCAAAAATAGTTAAAAAAAGACGACTCAACTGAATCTAGGCAACCGGACTGAAAAATGTGAGGTGCAAACAAAAGAACAATTCAAGATCTTTGAAGGAAGAATGACGTTAAATTAAAACAACAATAAGGATTAAAAAAAAAAAAATGTAGGAAAACGAGAGGGCCGAAGAGGGGACCGTGTGGGACGCCATCATTTCTTCTGAGGTGTGGAGAGCTTCTGCATTCCTCTGATCTTGTCGAGCAGCTCTGAGACGAAGTCCTGCGAGGAGACGAGAGAAACGGATCACACGAGGCCTGGATTTCAAAATAAAACACAACGGCTCCAGGAAGTAAAGATAAATACCTCGGTGGGTTTAAAACAGTCGACCAGTAAGTCCTGAAACAGTAAAGTGAAACGATTTGTTCGTTGTTCTGCTGGTTTCTGTGCCTTTATGTGATTTTGATTATTTTACCTTCACTCTGGTGGCTCGCTCCACGTCACTGGGCATGTCCAGCAGCTCGTCCACGTCTATCTCCAGCTCTGGGATGGCCTCCTCCTGCACAAAACAAAACGGGAATCAAACCCTTCAAAACAAATCCTAATTTTTCATTTGTCTCTAAAATGTCTCCACGTCTGGACACTAGAGGGCAGGAAGCGCCCACTCAACGTCTTACCAAGAAACTGACGTGCTCAGTTCTTAAAAACATTTATTCATGATGAACAAAAAAAAAACAACAACTTTATTTAGTGCTGTCTGTGTTTATGCACAGTTCTTTTTATAAATTGTTTATTTATGCACCTAAAAATATAAATATTTGACACAAATAGGTATTAATGAAAAAAATCATGGCAGAGAAGCCTTAAAGTGATGAGACATTTTAACATGGAGTTTTGTGGAAAGGTTATGAACAGGTAATATCTTACCTGCTGCAGATAGCTCCTTGAACGACCTCGGTTTGGAGAAATTAAGTTAAATTCTGACCATATTAACAAACTAACAGAATTAAATAATTTCTGTTTCTAAACTGAGGTCGTTCAAAGAGCAATCTACAGCAGGTAAGATGTTAAAGGGATAATCTGGTGATTTTTGAAGTGATGTTCGTATGAATCAGTCAAAGAGCACAGAGTTTAGAGAAAACAGCAGCGTCATCGTCGAGTCTAAGCTAAGGGACATTTTTAATGTTTGTTTTTTTTCTGAATAACGAAATAACTTTACTCAAAATCTACTTCCTGATGTGAAAGAATGCTGGCGAACAACACAGATGTGAATCCATCCCGTACTCTCCCCCCTAGCTGCCCTCCATCGACAAAAACAAACAAACAAACAAACAAAAAAAAAAAAACATGAAGAGCACCCCTGCCAAGGGAGCTAGCTGATCTAGGGGAAACATAAAATACTGTATATATATTTTAATGAACTTCTGACAGGCCAAACTGAGCTCACCCGCTAGCCGCATGTGGCCCCCGGGCCACCAATTGAACTGCTCTGCTGTGCACTTTGCGTAGAAACCATTAGACCATAGTTTGTCCATATAAATGTCCTGATGACTAAATCAGTTTGCTTGATAGGTCCAAAACTTTACTGAACTCCCGGCAGAGAGCGCTCAGCTGCTACCACACTGAAATTTAGCTTCTTATTTGTCAAACTGACCGAGTTACGGCTACTTCTGTATTGGTTAAGGTTAGGCTGTGGCGTCCATCTTGAACTGGTTCAACTCCCAACGGGTACTCAGTTGTACATGTAGGGCCAATATTAGAAACTTTTATTAAAACTGAGCAGCTTGTTCAAGGATTATTTTGCTAACAGAGGCAATCAGACACACACACACATGATCTGCTGCCTTTAGCCGTTCTGTTGACAACAAAGGAAGCAGAAAACTGCTCGAATTGTGAGTTCAGTCGGCGTGCGAACCCTCGTTTGCCGCCTTCGGCTCATGTTTTCCAGGAACGCCGCAGTTGCTCCGGTCCTCCCCCTTGGCTGGAGCTGCCCACACCAGCTGTCTCTGCACCTGCCCCAACTGTGCCCACCACCCCCACCACCTCAAACACACCACTTGAACACACATGACACAGACGTGTCAGAGTAACCGAGCCGTCTCCGGTGAAAACTCGCCATCGCACACACCTTCAGCGCGGGGATTAAAGAATCAGAAAACGAGCGGTGATAAGTCTGAGCTGAAGTGTGTGTGTGTGTGTGTGTGGTAGTATAAAGACTTAATTCAGCACAAGTGTCGGCCTGTGTGTGTGAGATAGAGACTGGAAGTGACAGACTTAGTGTCAGCGGCAGAACGAGCAGACGTACAGACACAAAGCATCAAATCAGACGCAAATAAAAAAATAAGCACGAGGGAGGAGAAAGTAAAGCGCACACATCCAAACACGCACGTGTTTTAACACCAACACACACGTGTTTTAACACCAACACACACACACACTGTGTCCAAACGCAGGAGAGGAACCCTCAAGTGAGCAGCAACGATGCTCGAACGGAGAATCGTGTTCGTGGCTGCAAACGACAAAGAAACAGACGGTGAACGTTAACGTGTCGGCTACCTGAGAGATAAACACGACTCGTTTACCAGAGGGGGGGGGGGGGGGGCGC
>JARVLU010000001.1:22698003-22711335 GCA_031762415.1 Simpsonichthys santanae
GGGGGGGGGCACGGAAGAAATGATTGATTCAAGATGCCGGCGGGCTCTGAGCGTCTGAAGGTAAAATGAAGCAGGACGAATCAAACAAATCCAAAACTAACAATCTGGTGATCAGTCTGGGTCCAGTACCTGAGCACGAGGAGTCCAGCTGTGGCCCTGCAGATGCTCTAACACCCCCCCCCAACAGAACTCATGTGAACCGTGCCTCTGGTTTGTGCGGATCAGACACAGTTCTAGACCTGGTCCAGTTTGGGAGCAGTTCCCATCAGAACGCTCTGAAGACACTTCCTGTCGTCGTGTGAATGTTGACGAAGCGTTCGTCCATTTTTTTTTTCTTCCGTACGTTTTTCAGCGTCTTAGTTTTCATCTATTTCAACAAATCATGAATCAAAACGTTCGGCTCCTTCAGGACAACCCTGCGATGACTTTTAGTGTTGGTGCAACTTTAGCTTTTTGAAACATTTAGCCTTTTCTGACATTTGTTTCCTCGTAGAAAATGAACTGAGCTCATTTTACGTCCTTCAGCTCTTTATCTTTTACTGCTCCTTTCACGTTTTGTCCTGCTTCAGCTTCTTTCAGCTTCTTTGTGCAAATTTAAACGTTTTCAGCTACTTTCAGCTGCTTTGTGCTCCTTTAAGATTATTTCTGCTAACTACAACATTTGTGTGCATTTTCGAACTTATTTCTGCCAATTTCAGCTTAGTTCTGCAAGTTTCAGCATTTTCTGCTATTTAAGCTACTATTTAGCTGTTTATGCTAATATGAGCTTTTTTTTTTTCAGATAGTTCCACAATTTTTTTCAACTTAATTCAGCAAAAATGTGCTCTCTCCACTTCCTTCTGGCAACTTAAGCTTCTTTCTGCCTTTTTAGCTACTTTTCAGCTGTTTCTTTTTGCTAATTTCAGCTTTGTCCGGATGATTTCCACTTCTTTTTGCTCATTTTCTGCTTCTTTCAGCCTAATTGGGTAAATTTGAGCTCTCTCTACTTATGGTACTTCTGCTAATTTAAGCTTGTACATTTTCAGCTAACTTTTTAGCATTTTCTTTTAGCAAATTTCAGCTGTTTTCAGATAAATTCACATTTGTTGTGGTAATTTTGGCTACTTTCGGCCTGAATAACTTCTTTCTGCTAATTTCAACTTGTTGTGCTCCTTTCAACTTATTTCTGCTAGTTTCAGCCTTTTCTAGTTCAGCTACTATTTGGCTGTTTTGTGCTAAATTTAGCTTTTCCAGCTGATTCCACTTTTTTTAAGCTCATTTCAACTCCTTTCACTTCCTTCTGGTAGTTTAAGCTTCTTTCAACCTTCTCAGCTACTTTTCAGCTATTTTTTAGCTACTTTCAGCTGTTTTTCAGCAAGCTATTTTGCAATAAGCATTCACACTGCATTTTCACAGGAAATGCAACTCCTCTAGTTTTAATTCAACTCCAGCCTTCAGCCTTTCATAGCCGTCGATACGAACGCTATTCGCTACATCGATGAGCATCGGGTTTCCACAAAACAGATCATGAAATGTAAATAAACAAACATGTTATTTTAAAGATCTATAAACAGATTAAATTTAATGCTGACAGTTTGGAGCTGTTTCTACTTTAGTCTGGGGTCAAACTACCTGTGAGTCCTCATGTCGCTCCAAAAGCTATCTGCGACAGGTGAGATAATGACTGTTCACACAAACCACACACAGATATTTTTGAGTTTGCTGACGTCGATTAGATGTGGCGGACATTTTGAATCAGGTTGACTCCAGACGTTACAGCTGCAGATCCAGTGACTACAGTCCAAAGGTTCATTAGATATTTTCCTAACAGACAAACGCACGGAGGCAGCTACGTGATCGTCCATCTTTCATGTTCACGGCAGTGAAGTTTGAGAAACGTTGAGCAGCGTTTGACACGACGGAGCAACAGGTGATCTATAAAAGCTGCAGGTAGCTTTTTGTTTTAGTCGGAGAAGAAGCTCAGTTTGTAGCTACAACCCGAGAGGCCTCCTGTCCAGCTCTATCATGGCGGCCTTAAAAGTTAATTACACTCGTCCTGACAAGCCTGCAGAGATGATTCATGCACCACCAGGAGGACGAGGCCGAGCAGAATGAGATGTGACAGGATGAGAGCACGTTGTTTGAATACTCTGTGTGTGTGTTTTTGTTTCAGGTTACCTTGTAGGGACCAATTTTACAAAAAAAATCAGGCATTGTGGGAACCAACTGCTTTTTATGGGGGACCAAACCAGGTCCCCATAAAGAGAAGTCTCTTTGGGGGGGGGTTAGGGGTTAGGTTTAGGACTAAGGTGTGAATTGAAGATGTGTTATGTTTATGGTTAGACATGTACTGGTTAGGTTTAGAGTAAGGGTCAGGGCTAGGCTACAGAAAATGAATGCAAGTCAATGCAAAGTCCCCAAAAGGTAAGTTTACAAGAACATGTGTGTGTGTGTGTGTGTGGTGACCAAGCAGTTTTATTATTTAGCATGACTCAGCTTCTTTAAGCGAGTTTCACTGAATAAAACCTCGAACATCACGAGTGATTTATGAGCTCAGCTGGAGGACTGAAGCACGAACGTTTAGCCTCTTAGCTGAACATCTGCTGAAGGCTGTTTCAGTTCAAACAAGCAGAACAGAAGCTAAAAATCTGCAAAGAGGCTAAAACTGGACCAAAAAACATAGCTTGCAGCTTGTATTAAAAACATCAAAGCTAAAAGCTAAATTTAGGAAAAATGAAGCTAAATGCAACAACATTACTGTTAATGAAAGCTAAAATTAACTAACTGTGGCTAAATTGTATCTACAAGCTTAAATTAGCAAAACTGTGGTTGAAAGTTTTAATGGGCCAAACTAGCTCAAAGCTAAAATTACTAAAACCATAGCTAAAAATTCAATCAGCTAAAATGTTTCCAAAATATTATATTAGCAACATGGTAGATACAAGCTAAAATGAGCGAAACTATAGCTTACAGCTAAAATTTGGGAATTCAAAGCTAAAGGCTATCATTAGCAAAACTGTAGCTTCAAGCTAAGATTACCAAAAACCATAGGTAAAAATTTTCATAAGCTAAACTGTATCCAAGCTCTTAAATTAGCAAAAACATCTAAAATTAGCTAAACTGTTGCTACAAGCATACATATTAAACCATAGCTAAAAGCTAAAACTAACAAAATTAGCTAAAAACTTGAATTAGCTGAAATACATTCAAAAGCTTTAATTAGCAGTGCTGTTGCTAAAGCTACAATGAGCAAAACCGTAGCAAAAAGACTACATTAGGAAAACACTAGCCAAAAGCTAAAATTTGGTCATTTGAAGCTACAATTTACAGAACTGTAGCTTAAAGCTAAAATTAACAAAACCATACTGTAGCTAAAAAGTTTATTTAGCTAAACTATAGCCATAATCTTAAATGAGCAAATTATTGTCTAAAAGTAAACATGAGCTAAATTGCAGCTAAAAGCTAACATAAGTAAAACTAGCTAAAAGGAGCACAAGACAAAAATAAAGCGAGTTTGGGTTGAAATGCTGATTTACCATAAATAAACGGAAATTCTCCTCATCTGCTCAGAAAACACACGAGAACTTCCTGCAGATCCGTCTTTGAGTTAAAGTGTAAGTAGGTCACAGACGGCCACCTACGAGGATTACACTTCCTGCTTCTGATTTTTGTAGAAAATGTCTGTAAGCGTGCGCGCTGACACACAAACAAGCCACAGTGTCGTGTTTAAAAAATAAAAAACACACAACGTGGTTCAGGTTGAAGAAAGAGCCCGATCACGGATGCTAAATTAGCCACTTTTGCTTTTCTGCTGCCTCTGCAACAAACCTGGATAAAAATAACCACCCAACGACGGGATGGCTAAATGTCCGTTCTGCATCAAAACACACGGGCCGTCCTTTGGCTGAGTCCGACACGGGGACAAAGGCGAGGGTGGGAGGGTGGGGGGGCTGAAAGCAAAGAGAAGTTGGAGGCTGGAGTGTCAGGAAGGAGGAAAAGTGGGTCGTGTGGCACTAAATGATATTTACTTGAACTCCCTTGAGTGTTTTAAAAACTGAAAAATTTACAGCCTGACAAACTTTTTTTCTTAGTTTGATCAAGAATTCATGACACCACTTCCTCTTTTCATTGTATGAATAGAATCGTCATAGAAATGGGTTCAGATTATGTAGATAAAGATAAATATGAAAAGCCTTTCTGTTGCCAATGTAAACTCGTGTCTGGCATCAGTAAAAGTTTGACCGTGAAAGCGTCAACACGCTTACTATGTCATTTAATCGTAGGGTTAACTGGACCCCAGGGTTTTTGTTGAAGTTTCCCTGCAGTCTAACAAGGGGGTGATAACGCACTGGTTTCTCAAGAAACAGAGGTACATGGCCGTCTTCCTGTGTTTTATTATTGGACATTTGTCGATACACACAGTCCAACTGATCAAAAACTTGCATCTTGCATGCAGAGGAATAACTCAAACTGACGGTTGAGCAGACGGTCATCCGTAAATTGGACCTCATTCTCCGTGCTAGGCTCATCTCAAAGTCAAATGGTCGAAACCTTTCACTGATTTCCTGTCCAAGGTTGGAGAGTTAGCAGCAGGCTTTTGTTTTTAATAGACATGTATAAAGTTCTGAAGGTTCATCGGCTCCACCTATTTATTTTCTTTACCCGCTTGTTTCTGATTAGGGTTGTGGAGAGATTGTATTCATCTTCAGCACCAGTGGGCTCTCACATAAAGTGTAGTATCTTACTGGTCTACAACTGTTTTGGTGCTTTGTCACTGTCTTAATTCTCAACAGTTCCACAACAAACCGTACAAGTTAAGGGTCTGCCCACTGCCGGTACCCACCCTCACACAGCCCCGTCTCTGGTCACCTTGTTAATGGTTATAAGTGGACTGCTCCGAGGTGACGATTTTTACATAAACAGACAGCAGCCATTGATGAGCCAGCAGTTGCATCACTGGATGAACCGCCAAGCAAAACTGCAAACTGCATCTGAACCTCCATTTCCTCTCTGATCATAAGTGTGTCTTGTTTTTGCTAGTTTCTGGTCTGGAAGCTCCAAAAATAGTGCTGATGAGGTACAGACCCCAAGAAATAAGCGCATTTCCAGAGACATATCGGAGATGATGGCGCAGCATGGCTACACCAGGACCGGGATAAGCTAAAGAAAATGAAGTCTGATTATAGGGCCATTAAGGAACACAATGGACAGAGTGGCTCGAACACAATGACCTGTTACGATACTGCCAAAAATCGGGGAAACAAGTCACAGTGGCAAATCATCTATACCTGAGAAGAACCGATAAGACAAGAGTCGAGTGGAGTCGTACTTATCAATGGCAAAGCATTTATAGGGGACAGTTGGAGATACAAAAATATATTTTAACTTGGAATCGCATTGTATGCCACATTTACGCAAACGATTGGCGAAATGTGGGACTAAATGTGCTTGGGGTTCACACATATATTCCACCAAAAATTGCAACTTTATGACTCTAAAATTGCAGAAATCAAATTGAGAAGGGTTTGAGACTGATTCCAGGCAACAGCAAAGACTCTTGACTGTTTTGAGATAAAAACTTTCACACTTTTACAAACATCTTCAAAACTGCAGCGACACAAGAACAAGGCCTTGCGAACTACGCGAGGAAATTAAGAATCCTAAACATCTAAACACAAGGCGGCTTCGGTAAACCACAATATTTGATTATTTAAAGAGACAGTTGATAATCAGGCATGGTATTAATTTTGTACTTGCGCTAAACTGATTTTTATGGAGCAAAAATCCACTGGGGCTCCCCTTCGGGGGCGAGGAGCCCTGGTTGAAAGTCACTGGCTCAAGTCCTAAGCCTTTCTAACGGCCTCAATGTGTTGCTGTCATTGCTCTACAAAACGTGCACATTAGATTTTACAGTCAACCAAGGATCCCAAAGCCCCAAACAGTCAACATATCTTCAGTCTCCTACATTGAATGCATGTGCAGGTCTGTGGATAAAACGAATTATTGAGCAAGCAAAGGTGTGCAGCAGAACAAGGTGCTGAGACAAAATTCAATAAATTAAAAGACAAAAGGAGTTCTTTCTTCGCTGTATTTGTCTTACTTTCTCAAGAGTTTTATTCCTGTTTGTTCTTTACAGTGAATTTAACCAACAGGCTAACTACTGGTTAAATGGTAAATGGAATGTACTTTTATAGCACCTTTCTATCTGATCAAGACACTCAAAGCGCTGTGTTCTCATTTATCCATTCATCCAGCACTCTACTAGATCTATACAAAGCTAACTGAACAAATCATTCTTAAGAGACTAATCAGAGATTTATCACATTCATACGCCGATGGGACACACATCAGAGGCAATGAGGGGTTCAGTGTCTTGCCCAGGGACACTTCGGCATGTGACTGCTGGTGGATTCATAAAATGAATAAGAAGCGTACAGTATTTAGAGATTTCTTTAGCAACCGTTGCACATTTTTGGCTGAACTGACAGAACAGAAGCTTAAAAATTAAAACTTCATGCAACGCAAGGTGATGCTTGGTGACGCCATCGTGACTCATTTGGTTGTTTAGTATACTGGTTAATGATCAAACAGGGAAAAGCCAGAGAGGAAACGGTGGAAAACCACTGAGCTTTGACCTTCCTGCCTTCTCCTCTCTTACAATACTTGTTCATCGCTGCATCTCATTCATACCTCTCCTTTCTTGTTGCGTTGTCCAGATTCACTTGCGGTGTGTTGGTAAGACAACTCTGTGGCGTTTGGGGCAACTTGCCTCAGGAATGAACCACTCATGAGAGAGTGAGGAAAATAGGAGTTGTCACTGAGAGGTCAACGGGGGTGCAGAGATCATGGATGCATTGTGTCAGTTGTTTCCTGTTGCTTTTCCATCTCCTTTATATCTCTTTCGGTCACTAATCAGGAATCTGCAGGGCTTACAACCAAAACAGCCTTGTTACTGCCTGTTTCCCCCAGGATCTCCTCTCTACAAGCAGAAATTACAGCTTTACTGATGTCTCTTCATGTGCTCTTCAACACTAAAAGGGCTCAACATAAGCAGCTACTTCCTGTCTGGGCACAGAACCTTGGGAGATAATGGGGGAGGGGAAGAGAAATGATATCGTTCTCTTCAGCTACACGCTTGAAGAGCTCAGACTTTGAGCGACATCACCAACACTTGTATGGGTGTGCACATAATTAATCTAAGTGGTGGCTGGCTGCTTCAACGGCCTCAAACAGCCAGCCTTGAACCGTAAACCACAGCGATCAATAATCAAAACAATATACTTTAATCCTGTTGTGCGTTTGAAGCGTCGTGCACCTTCGGTTTGCGCTCGCAGCCAATCTTCATCTCTATTGCTCATCTAATCAGCTGCATGTACTTCCTCACAGAAAGAATCTGAGGTCCTGTTTTGAATTGTATGAAAAGCAGATAGAATGAGCAGCAGGCCAAACAGAAGTGGCCTCAATAACCAGCTTACAGCACGAACAGAAACTAGAAAATATAATTTCATTAATTCAGTTAGTCCTAATTTTGTTATTCTTTTGGACCTTACTGCCTGTTCTTACTTTGAGTTGTTCTCACTGACCACAAGGAAGAATATTGTGTATAAAAAATGTATTTTAAGTGTTATACAAGCTTCTCTTGTTAAGACACAAACAATCCCTTAACTGTATTGACATTAAAAAAACAAGCAGTTGTTATTTAGCACATCCTATCAGTGCCTCCGTCTGGACTTGACAGCCCGGTTAGACTTCATGTGATCTCATGTCAGATAAAATGCAAACGTTTATGCAAAAAAGCAGGAACACAGGATGTAATGATAGCAATGTGGGTCCTTTTCACCAGAAAGTACATTACAAATACAAGATATGTGATTTGTCATAGCGCCGGTGACTGACAAGTAACACAAGATGATGAGTAAGATTTGAAACATGTGGTTGTCTTGCTTTTAATCTTTCTTTCTTTAAGCAGACACCAAACAGTACAGTAGCTATAAGGTTACCCTCAGTGGAAGCACAAGATTTCAGAATCCACAAGTTTTGAAAAAATAAAAATAAAAAATTGTGTAAAAGTTGAAGTGAAGTGGTGAGAGAACACGACCTTGTGGTACTCCATTTCTGATTGTTTTGATATCTTGGTATTTGTAAGAAAGTCTGAACTCCGCTACAGATTGCGATGATCTCAGTGGGATATGCAAATCAGTTGACACTACAGCAGACGAACTCTGGCACAGATGTGATGCAATAGTGTTAAAAGTAGAGCAAAAGTCCAAACATTCTGGCGTGGGCTTCTGGGATGTCTACATGATGAAATGCAGGGCAAATTTATGTGATTAAACAAAGACGTTTATAAGAAAATGCAAACTTCAGCTGATCTGACAAAGGCTCTATGACGGTTTTCAGGTTGGGTCAGAATATAGGTACAGTACAATCTTACTGTGAAGCAACGGCTCTAACTACTACACTATTTGAAAAAATAAAATAAATCCATATAACTCCTTCAGTTTTACAGATATTGTGCCAAAATACGTTGTGGTAGCCACTGAGAGTCCTCCCTAACTTAGGTACAAAACAGTATTGCTGAAATTTGTTGAAAATGTCTCACTAATGATCCTATAGGTGGGTGTGAAAAAAATATCTAGACCTGAAGCTTTTCTCTCACTTCGTCTTAGTAACAACTATCTTCATCCAGCTCTTTGGTGTAGAAATCTACATTAAATAGGACAGTGGGTGGAAAAAAGGTGGTTGGGTTGGAGGCAAGAAACCTGGTTAATCAGGTGAAGAGGGGTTTTCTCACTCTGTTTCAGGTAAGACTTCCCCAAACCTGAGACTGATTAAATACTCTCCCTTTTGCTGTTTTTAATCCTTTTCTTTTCTACTTTACCATTTTAAAGAGGATTATATCCCCTTTTCTATAATTCACCTCCTTTTGCCAACATGTCACCTGTGCTTTTCCTGGTATGCAAATACTTCAACAGAAATTTGCATGTCGTCAACATATCTGTGCACCCGTCCATGCCGTACGTTGATTCTTCAGTCCAGTTTGTGGATTCAAAGCGGCCACGAAGCTTCTCTGTGTCTACCATCCAACTTCCTCATTAGCTTACTGAATCAGACTTGTTGGTTTTTGGATGTTGGTCCTGATGAAGCTGACAGGATTGTAATAAAAATCCTCCGCATGCTGCTGCATTATAACAACTTTTATTTGTGGTGACAAATGATCCAACGTGTTTTTCTCACTTGATGCTCATGTGACCTGCTCTAACGACCCTGTGCTGTCTGGGTTCAAAATAAACCAGATTCCAAGTACAGAAAACATCTGTATAATTGGGACACGGGCTGTGAAGACTAGCTGTTTGTGTGCAACCATCAAGTGACGACCACACAGACGAAGTCATACAAATATAGGACTAGTTGACGTAAACTGTGATGCAGTCAAGTGATTTCCCAGTAAAGAAGATGGTGTCTTTATAAACCCAAAGCCATGGGTAAGATATGAGCATGTGATCATCCTGCATATCCACAAATGAAAGTTTTTATGTGCTTGTAGTCCAAATATGTTCTGATTCTGTCAAAACATCCACAGAAACACTGTGACGCCATTTAGCAAACAACCTTGCTCAAACGCACACATGCACATCTGAGTCAAAACGGTCTATAAACCAACTCTGACCCATCCGAAAGCTGCCTGAAGTCCTGTCTGCTCTCTGTACACACCAACGATTCAAACGCTTGTTAGGGCTTGTTCATGGTGGTTTCTGTGTGTAGACTGGAGATCTGTGTGCAGCCGTCTCTCTGCCAAGACGCTCCGCTGGTCCTTCGAGGACTCAACCAGCCTCAGGTAAACTGGTGCTGCCGTAGCAACCAAGAATGGCGCTTCGGAGAATTTTAGAGCAAATCGCACCGTGTGGAACTGCGGTTTACATTTATCTATCAGACAAAGCTACGTCAAACAAATCTGAGACGTAACGACATAAACCACTGCCTAAACGCGTTTATCAAGGGATCCAACCAGCACAATGTATTTCAAAGATTATTCCTGTTTCTTTGTAGACTGAACAGTATTTAGAAAAAAATTAAATTCACTAAATGAAATGTTATCAAATCAAAAGTGGATTCATTTTCTGGGACTTGCGAAGATTTGTTTAAAATGTTATTCAAATGATAATGAATTTAAAGAAACATCTAGCACGGAGCCAAGAAACCAAAAAAAGATCGGCTTTCTAAACTAAACAAAATCACTTTCTCTTGCTAAAAATACAAACATACAACGATCTGTTTTGTCTTTTTTGCATTTTTCAGATGAGTTTAAATTAGTGGAAAAAATATTTAACTGAATATTAGACAATAACGCTTGGTTGCAAACTTTTAACTTCTGAATCCAACAAATCAGTCCTATAGCTGCCACAACACAACGATCATTCACCTCTCTGTCTTATCTGGTCACTAACGGGACAAAAATCCATCACACTGAAAATCTGGACCAGGCAGTGTCGCACCCACTCCATCTCCTCTTGAGCGTGTCATCTGTGCAGCAGAAAAAGACCTGAGCTCTCCACAGACTCCCAGACGGTGTGTAGTAGTTATTGGATATAGTACCCTTTAATAATTATTCTAGTGATTTTGTGCACAAAGGCAGATGTGTAATCTGTCGTCGTTACTCCTGCCATGCTTGGGGTCGTAGATCCGGTTACAAGTGGGGCTGAGACGCCGTTGCTTTCAAAAGGCTGTTTTTGCTGCCTACATAAAAATGCAAGGGTGGCGATACAAGATTATTTTTCACCCAGGAGCCCATTTTCTTAAAAATAAAAAATAAAAAAATAAAATATAACACATCTGTAGCCAGGCACAGCAATTCACAAAAGTAAATCAAGAACTCCTGCAGATGTTTTGAGACATTTTAGAAACTCCCTTGCAAATCCTCAGTTCATTGAGGTACCCCACACGATAACTAAAGCTGGATTCATCTTCTGACAACTGAAGAACTCTTCCTTTTGGATGTAGTTAAGAGATGTAAATGATCCCATACTGTTCCAGTGGGAGCTCTGAGAACCTGTTCTGCGCACAAGCAGAACTCAACTGTGTGTCAACTATTGTGTGATAATGATAAAAATAAGTTTTAACATATCGGCATATCGGCCAAATATCCAATATTGTGCATCCCTAACGAAAATGTCTGGTTGAGCAAACATCTGTGCAAGTAACGAGTGAAGATCCAGATGTTCTGTGCTGCTGTTTCTGACTGGAGTATAAAATGTCCACGCCCAAAAGAACGTCTCGCAACTAATTGCGAGAGCAGACGCCTTCACTTCTCAAGTCAAGTCAAGGTTCTTTATTGTCATTTGCATCACGTGGTACATGAGGTGGAACAAAATCGTGTTGTGTCCCAGTTACATCCAACAATAGCAAAAATATAAAGTGTAAAAAGAAACAGTAAATAAGGATCTAAGTAATATACACTAAAGGAACGCCATACGGCACGCAGACAGATCTAAGATATACGCTAACGGTGCAAAAACAATGCGTGGAACAAGAACAGCACGAACATGAGTCTTTGTGGGTGGATGAGTACGAATTAATGAATACAGCAGCATGAAATAATCAGCAGCATGAGCTCAGCAGCGTGGATAATCAGCAGCACATATCAACAATCAATGATTTTTTTTTTCTCGCCTTAAGCATTGCTGCATGGTAACAACTGACCCAGAGCAAGAGGAAACTAAGACGGGTAAAATGGAGTCTAACTAACTCACTAAACGTAAAATTACACAGCACAAATAGCACGCTTACATACCCTGAGGAGGACAAAATACAATAAAGTCTTTTTGGACTGTTTTAACATGTACCGACTAGTCCTCCCTACACACTAAGATTAGCTTTTTCTCCCAGTTTTACTGTCTCTTATCTAGTGTTGTGTAATAATGGCAGATTGAATTTTTATGTGGGGTGATCCTGTGCAGCTTAGATTTTGGCACACAAACAGTACAGAAGAGTATACAGGCAAATTGAAGGCTAAATAAAGCCTGAAACGCTGTTGACGTCGGCGCTGATGCTCCTCCTGGGACTGAAATCCTCTTCTGAGTGGATCAATGTTACTTCACTGAACCTGTAGGCAGCTGGCGCTTCATGCAAATACCACTCCGTACCAACTCTTAACGCCAGCTTCAGTCCCAGCTGATGTCCACGGGATAACGGCTACAGTTAGACTTGTTCATCTATCATCTATGAGTGTCTTAAGACACATCCCCACAGCACTGTGTAACAAACTGCATCCCTTCAAGCCTTCTTTAACAAGGCAATTTCTTTTACACAACAGTTACTGAAACCCTTAAAATGATAAATGATCCATCAGTCAGGAGCAGAAATTTACCGAGGGACCACCAGAGAACTTTAAACTTAACTGTACGCAGAGGATCGTTCAGACAAATGAGCATGGGGGGAGGTTTCCTCAACAATATGTTTATGGAAGGAAAGACGTTAACAGCTTGGGCATTGACTGTGAGCGATTCCAATAAACGCACACTCGCAGGAGGAACAACTCATTAGCTGAAAGACATAAATCAATAAAACTTCCAGTTGAGTCTTGGAAGAAGGCTGTTGGCCCACTTTAACTAAGCCAGTTGTTTTTAAACCCTACTACATGACATAAGCTTGAATTACAAGCTCGCCCTCTGAAACGTAACACTTGAAGGTTAACATGGTGGCAAGGTGTTAGACAATAGGTACACAGGCTTCACTGACTGAGGACTGACAGAAGAATGCACGCCAAGCCATGTGACAAGTCAAACAGGTGTTTTTTGACTTCAACACCTGAACATTTTTATTACAAACTGCTCTGCTGTAACTGATGCAATGCAATTTAACATTGTCCTGCTGAAATGTCCAAGACCTTCCCAGAAAACTACAGCATCTAAATGAGGACCTAAGTTGTTCTTAACCGTGTAAGCTGTTCATACCAGAGGCACTATTACCATACCATCAGAAAAGCTGGGTTTTGAGCCATGCACTGATAACAGTTTAGTTGACTCAGATATTCAATGGCATATTTGAGGGTGAATAAATGCCTGAGGAATGGAGAAGTGCTGGTCTGCCCATTTTTACAAACGAGAGATGTACAGAGCTGTAGCAACTATGGGGGAATTAAGTTGATGAGCCACACGATGAAGATCTGGGAGAGTTCTGGAAGCAAGACTTAGACAAGAGGTGACTATCTGTGAGCAAAAGTATGGTTTCATGCCAAGAAAGAGCACCACAGATGCCATCTTTAGTTTGAGAATGCTGATAGAGAAGTACAGAGAGGGTCAGAAAGAACTCCATTGTGTCTTTGTGGATTTAGAAAAAGCATATGACAGGGTG
>JARVLU010000001.1:22711435-22725127 GCA_031762415.1 Simpsonichthys santanae
TGAACAACTGGGAGATAAAGTTAGAGAGGCCAGACTGAGATGGTTTGGACATGTCCAAAGGAGGGACAGTGGGTATACTGGTAGAAGGATGGATGCAGTTAGAGAGGACATGCAGGTAGTTGGAGTGAGGACAGACGATGCACAAAGTGAGATGGAGGAGGATGACTCGCTGTGGCAACCCCTGAAGACGGAAAAACCAAAACAAGAAGAAGTAGAAGAATCATTGCAGTCTACACCCTGATGCATGCTCAATAATCCAGGTAGAAAAATCTAAAAAAGCTAAGATGGACCAGAGGACCAGACTTAGCTTTTTTAGATTGCAGTCTACACATTTCTCAGAACAACATACTTGAGATTTTTGATGTACACCAAATGATTATTTTCTGATGAGCGTCCAGAAGACCTGATTGAACATTGTTGAATGTGTACCTGGATTATTGAGCATGAACTTTGGTGACTATTTTCTGAGTCTCAATAAAATCGCCCCAGAGATTTAAAAGATATTTATAAATTTTCAGACAAACGAACACACAGAGACAAAGGCGATTGCGTGGCGATGAGTTATTTAAAAAAAAGGCCATTCTGCAATTTCACAACCACAAACCTGTTTCAACTAAGAAGGGTGAGTGTTTGTGTGAACGGGGACTACAGAAAATGTTAACTTTATGAGCCATTTGTGTCTGAGGATTTATTTTTTCCGACACACTTCCTGTGACCAAACATTACTCTGAACATTCGTTTGGCGTTCGTCATCACTTCCTCCCCGCTCCGACCCAAACACACACGCCTCACTCGCAGTTTTGATGGCTCTTTTCCAGCCTTTCTAACACAGATGATTTATGAAGTCCACCTAGTGAGGCTGTAGTTTGTGCTGAGTCACCTCCAAACATCCCCCGCTTTGGTAACCAAATAAGACAACGTGTGTTCAACATGTAGGAGCACATGTAACCTATTAACAAGTTGTGTGTCTGTGTGCATTGGTGTGCTGACACACACAGAGGAGTCTTTCAGTCGCGCTGTGTAACAACTACTCTTTGTAGTTCCTCTTGTGAAACAGGCTCACACTGATTGATATTCAGATGTTTGGGGGGGTTACTGCTATCTGTGTGTTTCTTCAATGTGTGTGTCCTGTACCGGACATCCACAACTATGAGTTTCATTCCTGTACTAGCAGTACCTGACCACTTCTTAATGTTTTAATAGTTGTCGTCCAACAAGCTCAAAGTGTAAAAGTCATTCCTACCAAGAGAAGTGTGTACAAATACTTCAGATGAGTCCTACTTTTTCCGAAACCGTGTCATTCCGTCTACTGTATGTAAAGATAGAGTTGTGTTCTTACAAGAAGCAGAGCCGCTTCTTTAGCTGATCTCAGCACTGGGTGTAGCCATGCCACGCCATCATCTCAGATATCTCTCGGTAAATGCGCTTATTTCTTGTGGCGCCATCCGATAACACGATGAGGAAGTGAAGGTTCAGATTGTGATTTTTCTGGGTCATCCAGTGACGTAGCTCCACTGGCCAATCGATGACTGCTTTCTGCTTACGTCAAAACCGGCCCCATGGAGCATCCGGCTTGGAACCACGAACAAGGTGGTCCCATACACCGGGCTGAGTGGGTGGATTCCGACATTGGGGAAGCCCTTATCTGGTACCGTGTGGAGCCGAGGAGAGTTGAGATAACGGCAAAGCGCCAATAGACAAAATTATTGAAGCAATTATTTATACATTCCAAGCTGAAGAAGTATACTCCAGCTGGCCGACGCTCTTATCATGTTCTGACGTCTCTAGCCAAAGAGTGCCCAACTGTTTAATCAGTTACAAGGCGAAGGACAGAAAACAGACAAAATACAGTTTTTAACAGAGTAGAAAGACTCTGATGTCATACTTTTCTGTCAATGGGCGGCTGTGGCTGAGTGGTTAGAGCAGTTGTCCTACAATGCAAGCGTTGGGGGTTCGATTCCACCAGCAGTCACATGCCAAAGTGTCCCCGGGCAAGACGCTGAACCCCTCATTGCCTCCGATGTGTGTTCCATCGGTGCATGAATGTGATAAAGCACTGAACTACTCTTTATATAGATACAGTAGAGTGCTGTATGAATGGGTAAATGAGGGCACAGATTGTCTTGTAAAGCGTTTTGAGTATCTTGATCAGAAAAGCGCTATACAAGTCCATTTACCGTTTATCAGCTCCTAAAGGCAACAAGTTGTAACGTGCATAATACTGTACAACTATATTTTAAAGTTTCATATTAAACCAACCATTCATGAAATATTGTGGCGCAACAGACAGACAGGGTGGATTCAAACCTACATCGTGTTTGTTGAATGACTCTAAGCTACTATCACACCGAGCTTTAGCTCAATGTTTGTAATATTAACTGAGCTGTGGATTAGCTGTGGTGGCCATCTTGGAATTGGGGTGACTCCAAACATTAATTAGCTGTAGTGTAAGATCACTTTGAGAGTTTCATTGAAAGTTGCTCATAAGGTATTTTGCTACCAAGCAAACAGACGCACTGACATGGCCATTAAAAACATGATCACCCACCAACAACATAAAGCATGAAAAAGAAAAGTGTTTCACAGGAACAGCCATATTTCCTACAAACGACACTCTTGGGTGTCTTGAAGTTTTACAAAACAGAGAATTAAATCCCTTCAAACAAACATTTTGTGATTAATGTGTGTTTCTACGCGTCTACTTCAACACAGGCAAAACTTTATTTCATCAGCGTTACTCAAAGAGGGAAAAAGCACGTTCCAACAAGATTTCACCTCCTAATTTGCTTTGACGTCTTTGTTATTTTACCCTTGTTTCCACACGGAGCTGCATGTAAGGACAGAGCAAGAGGTTAATCTGTGTTTAAAATCAGCCGAAAGGAACAGAAACAGGTTTTTTGTCTTCGTTTTGTGACGACGCTAAATGCCTTCTTAAATAAACGGCCTCCTTTGGCTTCTGCAACGGTTGGGAAAATTCTGAATGTTGAACGTGACACAATGCTCAGAAAAGCACGTGGGTACACGAGTAACATTTAAACTTCCCCGTCTTAAAGTGGCTGTCAAAAGAGTTCAATATAATCGTCACCAGTTTCTCTATATTGTTTAGAGACTCCAAGATTTAATCTTGTTTTTTTTTTCTTTTTCAACCACTTCTTTACCGTCCTTCCCATAAAACTCAGACCGGTGAAGAACCCTGGCAACAGTGGCTGTATGCTGAGTCTGTCCCATCTTTCTGGCTGGGTCACATGTTGCCCCTTTTGCACAGTCTCTCAGTTTGTGAGGACGGCCTGCTCTTGGTAGATTTACACATGTTCCATGTTCCTTCCCTTTCTTGAACTTGAACAGAACTCCTGGGATGTTCAAGGCCTCAGAAATTATTGTGTCCATCCCCTGACACGTACTTTACGATTATATTTTCTCTGAGTTGAATTAGGGAGAGATTAAAAAATACAATAATAAAAAGGGGGTGAATAATTCTGCAATATCTTATTTTACATTATATATATTTATTGAGTGAATGTTTGTGAAGCATTGTCACTGTGATCCATTTTTCTTCCGTACGTTTTTCGGCATCTTTCTGGTTCCACAAATGTTTGTGCTATTTTAACAAATCATAAATCAAAACGTTCAGCTTGTTCACGAGAAGGGGGTTATGACTTCTAGTATTGGTGTAACTTTAGCTTTTTTAAATATTTAGCCTTTTCTGCCACTTTTGTCCTCATAGAAAATGAACCGAGTTGATTTTACATCCTTTAAATCATCTGATCTATTTACAGTTGCTCCTTTCAGCTTACTTGTGCAAATTTAAATGTTTTCAGCTACTTTTGGCTAATTTCAGCTGTTTTTTTTTTCCAGCTGTTTTGTTCAATTTTCAGTTTCTTTCTGCTAACTACAATATCTTTGTGCTTCTTCTAACTTCTTCCTGCTAATTTCAATTTGTTATGCTCTTTTCAGCTTATTTCTGCAAGTTTCAGTTTTTTGTGCTATTTCAGCTATTATTTAGCTGTTTTATGCTTTTTTTTTTTTCATTTCATTTTCCACTAATTCCACTTTTTTTTGCGCACATTTCGATGTTTTTTCAGCCTAATACAGCAAAAAATATGCTCACTCCACTTCCTTCTGGCAAGTTCAGCTGCTTTCTGCTTTTTTAGCTACTTTTCATCTGATTTATGCTAATTTAAGCTGTTTTCAGATAAATTCTACTTCTTTTTGCTAATTTCTGCCTCTTTAAGTCTAATTGGGCAAACATGTTCTTTCTGCTTTCTTTTGCTGATTTAAGCTTGTTCTACATTTTCAGCTAGCTTTTTAGCATTTTTAGCTAATTTTAGCAGTTTTCTGATTAATTCAAGCTTTCCATGGTAATTTCTGCTACTTTCAGCCTAATTAACTTATTTCAGCTAATTTCATATTGTTATGCTCCTTTCAGCTATTTCTGCTATTTCAGCTACCATATGCTTGTTTTATGCTAATTTTATTTTTTCAGCCAATTTCACTTTTTTAATTTATTTTTTTTTTAGCTCAGCTCATCTCATCCTGCTTCTTTCTGGTAGTTTAAGCTTCTTTCTGCTTTTCCAGCTACTTTTCAGCTATTTTCTTTACTAAATTCAGCCTTTTTTAGTTAATTTCCTCATTTTTGTGATTATTTCTGCTTATTTAAACTTAATTCAGCAAATATGTGTTATTTCTGCTTTCTTCTGCTAATTTAGGCTTGTTCTTTGATTTCAGCTACATTTCAGCAAGTTTTTAGCTAATTTCAGCATTCACACTGTATTTTCACAGGAAATGTGATTTCGCTACTTATTTTGGTATTACTATGTATAATGTGACTTCACTTTCTCCTTTAAGTTTTTTATTTTTTGTAGAAAAGTTTTTTTATTATTATTTTTTATTTACCAAACTGATTATTGATTAGATAAGAATAAAACATCTAAGGGGGTGAATACTTGTTGAAGGCCCTGTATTTCCAGAAATGGCACAAAGCACTATTAAAATAACTCAACTTTTATTTTTTTGACGGTGTGTGTGCCACGCTGCCTCAAGAGTCACTCTCTCTCCCTCTCTGACCTTCCTGCCTCCTCCTTCGGCTTTTTCACTCTCCGTTCTCCCTCCCCCCGTGTTTCCCTTTTCTTCCCCCGCTTGTTGCATTCCTGCCACAGTTCTCAGGCCGTGTTCCCGTTTGCATTTGCGTGGCCACGTAGGACCCTGAGTCCAGGGATCGGTCCTCCTACTCGCCACGCTGGTAGCTGTGAAACCACTGGACGACTGGGGAGCAGAAAATAAACTGGGTGGTTATCGTGATGGAAATGACGCCATGAGTTGAAGGAGTTTGACTATTCTGCTTCAAACGTCTCATTTTCCTCTGGAACGAGCTTAAACTCATTGAGCACATTCTACAGAAAGACACTGACAGAGCAGACAACAACATCAGAGAAACTGTAGCCCGTATTTATGAACCGACAGCGTTTAAGAAGCTGCCGGCCTCTTATCAGGGTGTCCGGTTCCAAACGATCATAGCTGGGTTTAAAAATAGAGACAAGGACTGGGGGAGCTCTGGAGGCTCTGATACAGCTGTTTCCACCCCCCACCCCCACTCAGACATACCATCACACGCCTATCAGATGACCTCCCACAAACCCCCTTATCTGGAATGTACCAAATGATATGTGAAGGGGGTCGAAACAGCCGAGTCAGCGTTCAAACCATCGTCATTCTCAGTCTAGATCTAAAAAAGCCAAGTCTCGTCCTCTGGATATTCAGAAAAACAAAACAAAGCAAAGCAAAAAAAAAAGTAGAAACGTTTCGTCTTTCGTTAATACCTTAATACGTATATTTTTATGCTTTTGCCCAAAATGGCTCTCATCATGGGCGGCACAGCTGGTAGACCTTTAGCCTCTCAGCGAGAAGGTTGCCAGATAGAATCCTGGCCGAGGGCCTTTCTGTGGGGAGTTTGCATGTTCTCTCCGTGCATGCGTGGGTTTTCTCCCAGACCAAAACATGCATGTTAGGCTGATTGGTAACTCTAAATTGCCTCTAGGTGTGAGTGAGAGAGTGAATGGTTGTTAGTCTCGTGTCCCTGTGATGGAGTGGAAGACCTGTCCAGGGTGTTCCCCACCTCTCAAGCAGTGATGGTTGGATATGGGCACTAGTTACCCCCACGATCCAGAAAAGAAGAAGCAGGTAAAGATATTTTTGTCTCAGCCTCTCGTCATGGTCTCAGTTTAAAACTCTGGCGTAACAGCAGTGGGCGATATGCATTCCTTTGAGAGACCCTAAGCCTTTAATTATAGCACTGGTAATGACAACTCTAGAGCTTTTGCAGGTGATGTAATTTAAACTTATTTTATGCTAAATGGAAGACTCTCCTTTTCTCCCCCAACATAAACACCTTTCAAGCTCCATTGCAATGGAATCACACCAAGACTCCTTACAGCAACTGATCGGCCGAGTGGCCGGATGGATTTGTCTGCCAGAGGAGACTGGCTGCTTGTCGCGTGTTTAAAGGGATTATCTGAATGGTTAAATAGCTCAAAATGAAATCCCTGATGTACAAACTCCACCCGGTTTGACTAACAGTCAATACATGCCTCAACAAAAGGACAACCAAAAAACAGGTATAGATTAATAAGGTGGAAAAAAAATTAAAGACAGTTTTAAAAAAGGGACTCGAAGGGTTACAAGTGAATGTTCCTGCTTCCTTGTATTTGTCAGGAAACAGGGTTCCCTGTGTGACCTGTTCAACGTGCCTCTCCTGTTACACTCAGCGCTCCACATCTCCCACTCCAAATGAGCTCGATGCGTCTCCATCAGGACAGACTGTAAATTAATCTCTTTGTTGTCTAACAGCCCCGGCAGAGACTCGATCAGGACAATGAAGGGGGGGGGGGGGGGGAACGATAAAAATAGGCCTTATCAATACAACTGATGGAGGAATGTGGGTCCTAAAACACCCCTTTGCAATTTGTGTGACATAACTAAAATACTGAAATGTGACTGTACAAACCTGGCACTCGACATTTTTGTACTGGATATACTGCGCTTAGAAACCAAAGTACACTGGTTAGTACAACGTAATCGTCAATTTATTTTGATTTTTAAACATATTGAACATTTGCAAAGTTCTCTGATGCTTATATTTGAATAAACGAACAACAAACTTTGTACAACAGTTGCCTTTGTATTAAAAACATGTTATAGAATTTATAAAATAGTATCAAAGCAAAACAGTACTGAAGTATTAACTATACTAAAAACAGGTTGAACCAACTCAGTGTGAGTATAAAATGTTCCAAATGTGTTGACAATGACACATGCCCAATGATACGTCACATATCACTGCACTCTTAAGTGGGTATACTGAAATTCCCAAGGTTTTCTAATGAGTATACTCCTATGTATACCTGTGTATTCATAGACTCCACCACTGACCTGACATTTGTGCTGCATCATGTTCATTTGAGAGGTTTTTGAGCTCCTTGTGGCAGTCACGGTAAACAAACCCAACTCGTTCAGACACCGAGGCGTGCACGGCTGAGTGGATTCATTGAATGAAAGATCCACGTGGGATAAATAAAGAATGGAATGAACCGGAGAAAGATGATCATTTCTTAACCTTCATATCAGTTGTTGAAATCAAGGAGCACGTCAGTTAAAAATAAGGACTTGTTAAAAACCAGTCTTTTATCAGTTGTTTGTATGAACATCCCCACTGTTTCTACTTTTCTCTCTATCCACACAAAAACACCGAAATAAACCTGTCATGATAAAAACAAAATTTGCTGGGCGATTAATTGTCTCAGAAATTATTGCGATAAGCGATAATATTGTTTGAAATTTGACAATAATTAGTCATTATTGTCAAATTTAAGAATAAATGTTCACATTTTTTGCATGTAGTACCTTAAGTCGACCAATGGATGGCAGTATAAGACTGTTTGAACCAAAGGATGGATAGTGAGGGAGCGAGCAGCATGTCTCTTTAAGAAAAATGGGAGGGAGGCCCCTTGACGTGACATGGGCTGTCTTTTAGCTTCTCAAAATGACGGATGTTCGGTGTGGTTTGAGCTCTTTAGCATCGCATTTTTCACACAAAGCTTTTAATAAATAATTTTTAAAAATCAGTGAAGTTCTCAGCTTCTTTTTGCAAAGAAAAACAACTTTTTACACGACAGCACGAGTTTCAACCGTGACTTTTGGAGCTTCAACACTGAGTTTGTTTTCCCCGAGGTTGGCCTGTTAGCTTAGCTTGTAGCTTAGCTGCTTTTAAAATGGATTTTAAAGAGAAAAGAGAAAGGGAGGGGTCAGTGAAGAACACCAGAGTTGAGCCTTTTGTCATCCATTGTCTTCAGCAGAAAGAGACAAAGAAATGATAAAGCTGATTAATGAAAATGAGGTTGATAATTTTAATTTATCAAGCGATTAATTGATTTATTGTTTATTGCGACAGAGGGTTTTATTTCCCCTTGTTTTTGTTGTTTTTCTGCTCCGTTCTGTAGCTGCAGGAGCTGTCAGGTTTCTTCCTCCTGTCACTTTGTGTGGTTTAGTATTTTACTGCAGACCTCGTTGCGTTTTCTCTTCTGTCAGCGGGCCAACTGTCGAGCAGTAAAGCAAAGTCTTTTGTCAGCTCTCTCACCGTCTTGTTGCAGTCTCCTCCTCCTCCTCACGACGCTGAAGGTCAGGGATGCGATGCAGACTCACCTGTTAAATCTTTAATAAGTGTCGGCCCCATGGCGGATCCTCTAAGTGCCTCTGCAGCCGGTTATTCCCCTGTTTCTGCTGCAAAGATGACACCTTCTGACAGGCCAGCTGTGGAGCTGATTTCATGCTCACAGGAAAGACGTGTGAGAGAGACGATGATGCAATCATGGTGTTAGAGTGGATTTTAGGAGGTATAATGCATGAATTTTAAACAAGCAGCACAGAGTTCCAAAAAACAACCTGGTTTATGTTTTTATTCAAGTTAGCACAGCGGATGAAAAGTATAATCAAGAGCCACTTTACCTACTGATGATGTTGACTTTTAGCTACTGTTTTAATAGGTTTAAATTGTTTAGCTAGTTATTTATTTATTTTATTTTATTTTTTGCTGGTTGTAGTTTGTAACATCTTTATTTTTATGCTCCTTTTTTAACATGCAGTTCTGCTACTTTTTCTTACTAATTTAACAAGTGTAGCTTTTCACTACTGTTTTACTAAGTTCAGCATATATTTACTTTTCTGCTAGTTTTAGCTTTTAGTTTTTGTTTTGCCACATAGCTTTAGCTTTTGGTAATTTTAGCTTTCAATTTTCATTTAACAAATTTCAGTTTTTGCTCTTATTAACAACAAATTAATAAATTAGTTTTAGCTTCCTCAACAAATTTCATCAGCTATTTGGCTGTCAGCTGCATTTCTACAGAAACTGTCAATTTTTCCACTTCCTCATAACCTTCCATTCAAACCCATGTCATATTCTTTGAACTCTTCTGCCCATCTAACAAAAAATTATAAAAGAACAAAAAAAAAAAAGTAAAAATGATGGGCTCATTAAAACTGGCAGATTAAACAAAAGAGTGAGTCAGCAGGGATTGCTTGTGTTACATCACAAATTCAAGTTTATCTTTAAGGCATCTCTAAGGATCTACCTATAGGGCACCTGAGGCATTTATAAGTAACATTTAAGGCGCATATGAGAAACCTATGCAGCACCAGTAAGGAACCTATAGGATACCTGTAAAAAAAAACCTATAGGGCACCTATATTAAAAAAAAACCTATAGGATACCTATAAAAAAAACTATAGGATACCCATAAAAAAACTATAGGATACCTATAAAAAAACTTATAGTATACCTATAAAAAAACCTATAGAATACCTATTAAAAAAACCTATAGGGCACCTATAAAAAAAACTATAGGACAACTATAAGGAAACTATAAGGAACATTTAAGGCACATATGAGGAACCTATGCAGCACCCAAGGAGCCTAAAGGACACCTATAAAAAAAAACTAGGACACCTATAAAAAACCTATAGGGCACCTATAAGAAACCTATGCACAGAACCTTAAAGGAACCTATAATGCACCTATAAGGAAACTATGAGGCATTTATAAGTAACATTTAAGGCACATATGAGGAACCTATGCAGCACCAGTAAGGAGCCTATAGGACACCTATAAAAAAAAAAAAAAAAAAAAAACTGTCCTCCATCACAATGCCCTCTGCATCCACTGTCCTCACTCCAACTATCTCCATGTTCTTTCTAACCATATCCTCTCTAACCTAAAAGGCACTTATAAGGTACCTATACAGTAGAGGCAGGCAGGGGGGTGAAAGCTGGTGTGAAACCAGGACAAGAACGAAGCCAGGAACTGAAGGAGGCCAGCGTTTGAACACTGTGCCACCACAGTTAGCCTTTGAGGCAGTTTTATTTAGCTGCCAGGAGCTTTTTAGGTTTTATCTGCTCTGCCTTCCCATCCACACACCCACCCCTCTGCTGCTCCAGATGATGTGGGTCCAGTTTGGCTTGACTTGAGCCAATGGTGCCTCTAAAATCAGAAACACTACCTCCCTCTCTGCCATCAGCTGATCCGTCTGGTGTTTGAGAACTGTTAAACCTCTTTTCTGCCTGAAAGGTTTGTTCTCATTTAAGGGAAAGATCCCTTCAGTTTTATTAATAACTAAAATACATTTTACTTTTTCATTTTCATCTTTATCTGTTTTTGTTTTTTTGTTTTTTGCCTCTGGGAGGAGGAGAAAATTGTATTGGACCACATCATGTGGTAACAGAACATAAAACAGCCCAGTTTTTACCTGGCTTTAACAGGGTTCACTTCACACCCAGTATTTACGTGTTACAAACCAAGTACCTACTGGTAAGTATGGTGACTTTAGTTTGAAGTGACTTTTTTCATTCAACCTTTATTTATACAGGCAAGTCTCATTGAGCCACAGGACTCATTTACAAGTGAGACCTGTTCCAGACAGAACATATAAAGTACAAACAACATTAACAGTAAACTACAGTAAAAATGCAGTTAAAATAAGAGTAGTGTATAAAACAATAAATCAGGGTGCCGTAAAATAGGGTGAAATACTAAAAACAAGAACACATTTGCTTAGATTTTTCTATTGACATTGTCAAATGTTTGAAGCCCCTTAAAGAAATCAAGGTGGAAAACTTCAGTTCCTGTTGCAAGCAAGGTGCTCCAGGTTGCAGGAGCTGAGTAGGAAAAGGCCTTTTTGCCAAGTTCAGTCCACATTGAGGGAACGCTACAGGTAACGATGGCCTGAGAGCACATTTCACTTTACAAGAACCTACCCAGTACATAATTACAGGATACGTACCTAGTACATAACGTGTATGTGCCTGGTATTTCCTGCTTATTATGTTCCTAGTATGGGCCAGCTTTGTGCCAGATACTTACCAGTTATATAAGTGGTACTTTCTGAGTTATGTGCCATGTACATACTGGTTACCTGGTACTTAAATAATGTGTACTGATTATGTACCTAGTACTTGTGCATGTACTGGTTATGTATATCATACTCATTATGTATGTACCAGTTATGTACCTGGTACTTACCAAATACATACTTGTTAAAGGATTCTTATCTGGCAAGTACTAAGTACATACCATTAAGTTTTTGGCATGTATCAAATAAACACCCATCAAGTACCTGGTACATACTCTGCAGGGGTTGACGTAAGCCGTTTTCGGTTGTCCAAGACAACCTATTTTTGTTCTGGACACCCAGATCTCGCCTCGAGGTTGACTAGTGGACATCCAAGTGAAATAGACATAGAGTTCTCCGTCACCACGACGGACTTCCATCATCTGTGAAAACTGTAAGGGGGAAAGAATGCGCGTTTCGTAAGTCTTTTTAAAGCCATCCAATCTAAGGATTTAAACTGACGCTGTTTTCAACAAATAAAGAGAACCCAAGCCACAGTTGACCCAGTCAGAGCAGGGCGGGTTGTAATGGCTGATACACAGTGGGTGGGCGCAGTGTTTCCAATTTAGAGACAGACTGCAGGTGAGAGCACCGATCAGAGTTTGCTGTGTTTTTTCCAAGGAGGACACCCGGCTGTCCTAATCGAAAGTGATGATGTAATAAAATATTTAACGTCTACATAACTGGTTACGTGTAAACAAGGATGTATTCGCACATGACCAATTCACTGCAGTCAGGGGAGATACCAGAGTTAATAAATCGTTATCCCCAACTCATCCTCCCGCACTGCACCTTGACCTTCTTGGGACATCCATCCATCCATCCGTCCATCCATAAATCAATCAATCAGTCAATCAATCATCTTTACCCACTCCTTCCTTTTCGGGTCGCGTGGGGTCACTGGTGCCTATGTCTGGCCATCACTGTGTGAGAGGCGGAGGACACCAGGTCTCCAGTCCATCACAGGCCACATAGAATCAAACGAGACAAACAACCATTCACTGTCTCACTCACAACACAATTTAAAGCTACCAATTAGCCTAACATGCATGTTTTTGGTCTGTGGGAGGAAACTGGAATACCCGGGGAAAATCATGGATGCACGGAGAGAACATGCAAACTCCACCCAGTAAGGTCCCGGGCCAGGATTTTAACCGGGACAACTTGCTCACTGAGAGGCGGCAGCTCTACCTACTGCGCCACCGTGCTGCCCCTCTTCGGCACTTTTGTATCTAAAATCTAATGTTATATTAAATATTAATGTGTGCGTAGCGTCATCATCAACATCTTACAGACGTGCACCTATAGCACCTGGAATGTACCAGGCTGTATTTTCTCTGTTTACCCATCATGTTTTATAGAAATCTATCGTCATGTTTAGTAATAGGATGAGAATCCATCTAATGTATTTGTTGTTGCAGGCAGCGAAGCAGCTTACAATCTTTATTTGATACCTAAAAAAAAGTAAAAACATAAATAAAGAACCATGGTAGTTAGTGACATATTTCAGTCTGAACGAAGGTGGTGAACTCATCCAGTGTCACTAAAGAAAATTGTGACAGATTCATTCCAAGGGTTAGGCGACCCAATGGCGCTGTCCGAGACACTCATATTGATCCTTATTGAAGGGAGCCTCCTCTGTCTGGTGCCTCCAAACAAAAATCAATACCAGTCAAAGCTGATGAGTCTTTTCTGAGGCTAAATTCATCATGTCACCTCTCGAACAGATGGCAAATTGAATTGTTTACATTTTTCCAATCTTTATCAGACACATCAAACCTGCAAATACCATGCTAACATAAAGGACAATGGTTATTACATGGAACATTGGTTTTTAATTTTTTACTTTACATATTTTTTCTAAAAACATATTAAAATTGTTCCATGAGCATTTTAGCTCAAGCCTCCTTAAATATTCACTGCAGATGTATTTCGAGGATTCTTATCCTCTTCTAGAGGTCATCTAGAAGCTTCCATAGATGTACGTATATATTTTTTGATAATTGCTTCTGGAATTTGTCAACATGCAATTTAATTGTAATTGCATTACTGAAAGATTTCCTTGACATTTGCTGGAACACATTCTGAAATCATGATCAGTTCTGCCCTTGCTCAACAGTACGGTAAATGATAAATGATAGTAGCTCATTTTATCCAGTGGTCTCGATGAAAACCAAATCATCAAACCTGACGACATACGTAATACAGCACTAACTCCCAGTCTGCTAAAGCCTACTGACTTTTTATTTTACTTTACTTT
>JARVLU010000001.1:22733777-22745702 GCA_031762415.1 Simpsonichthys santanae
TTGGGTTTAATGGACAAATATAATTGTGTGTCATCAGCATAACAATGAAAATGTATCCCATGCTGTTTAATAACTTTACCTATTGGAAGCATATACAGTATGTAGTAAATATTATTGGCCCAAGCACTGAGCCCTGATGAACTCCATGACTAACTTTGGTGTATGAAGATTTATTATTTACATTTATAAACAGGTGTACAGATGTCTGTCTTATATCAGGTGTACAGCTGTCTGTCCAGTTCGAGGTGAACTGATTACTTGGTTCAACACATTACACAATTTGCCACGTTTTTCTTTTCGAAAGACAGCCGTGCAAACATTTTAAACTACCTTTATTTATTTTTATATAATTCTAGAAAAAAACAAACAAAAAAAATCTCCTCTGAACAATTTAAATAAATAAATACTGTAAATAGTTTTCTCAAATGATATTGGTGGTCTGTTTTTATGTACGAATTGAATAAAATAGAATAGAATATATTTTATTTTCCCCTTGGAGAAATTTATCATGGACTCAGGGGGTGTATATTGCATAGTAGCAGTTGCCCAATCAGACAATAAATACACATACAAGTCATAGAAACAGCTAAAAAAAAGGTGTGTGTATGGTGGTGGCCATTTTGAAATTTGTCGTGGGAACCCAATTTTCGATGGAGACCTTTCTTACGTCTAGATGGAGATTCATTAACCTCTATTTGTACAGGTTTGTCACATTGAGCTGCAAGGACTCATTTACAAGAGAGGCCTGTTCAGATGGACAGATGGAGTGTATTTCCAGTTCCCCTCAGTTCTATGATGGGGGAACACAAAATATTTGAGTGCAAATTGTGTTTTTGTGTCAGATTGCAGTCAGCAAACAGACACGCAACTTTGAACATTGTTGGATATTGGACAGAAAGTGACTGAAAAACGAGTCAAAGTAAAAAAAAAAATAAATAAATAAACACTTGCTGTGAACCAGTTTGAAGAAGTCTTGACCTCTTTAAAATATTACTAGAAAGTGTTTGTGTCCTCTGATTGTCCAGCAGACACAGCGGCTCGGAGAGGCAGCTGACCTGTCACTTCAGCAGCACGGTCAAACGGCGCCAGGCCCTGCGTGGTCCAGCCTACATGTTCTCTGCTCCCTCTGTCAGCCTGTCAGAGGTCGAGCAGCGCTTCCTGGAGGCAGCTGAATACGGCAACATACCGGAAGTACGGCGCATGCTGCTCCAGGAGCCTAACCTAAACGTCAACGCCGTGGACTACATGGGACAGAATGCACTGCAGCTGGCCGTGGGCAATGAACATCTGGAGGTGACGGAGCTGCTGCTGGGGAGGGCAGATCTGGCCCGAGTGGGTGATGCCCTCCTTTTAGCCATCAGTAGGTGCATATTAGTATATGTAGACAAAAAGTGCATTAAAACATTGTTTAACGGACCTTCATGATTAAATTGCTGACAAACAGGTGCTGAGAGCTCAAAACATTATGTCCTACTGGACGTTGTGCTGTCAGACAAGGTGTTGGCAAGTGTTCTGTGTTGGTCTTGCAGGTAAAGGATATGTTCGGATCACCGAGGCGCTGCTCAGTCACATCTCATTTTGTGACCCGCATCGTCTGACAGCGAGTCCCGGCCAAGTCGACATGATGGATGACTTCTATGCTTATGATGAAGATGGAACGAGGTAGAACTGTTATCTGATCCTAACTGACCACGATGTGACCTTTGACATTAGCACAATGAGACTCCTACAGTGATATAGATACAGATAATTCTCCTCCTCACTTCCTCCTTAACTACTCTTATCTGCTTTTCATAAAACTTTCTTTAATTTTCTAAGCCAGTAACTAAGTAATGTGCCTTCAGATAAGTTACTTCCCATCTCGTAACGTAATCTGTTGTCTTGCTTAAGATGTCCGATTTTTATGCCATAAAAATGTAATCGCTTCCAATCAATGTGTAATGTTGTGATAATTTGAATAATAAATGATTGCATTATAATTGATGGATCAAATATAATTCAAGTCTCATGTCACATTCCTGTTCATTAATCTTGGTCACATAGAAGAAATTAGGTTTTAATCTAAAAAAAAGAAATGAACCCATTTTAAATAAAAATTAATATTCTTTGGACTTGAACTAGTCTCAAATAATTAATTGGGATGCACAGCTAACCTGTCCTCTACATCCTTACAATAGATAGCTATTGTCTAAAGTCCCTGGATCTAATGTCACACACATTAAACTTCTATTAAAATGGCAAATTATACACTTAATTTTTTTCACCAGCTTTTATATTAGCAGTTTAAATCCTTAGATTTGGGCTAACGTAAGATTCACTTCACATTGCTGTGTAACCCCATTTTTCACTGTTCACTTCTTGTATTTCACAAGATCTGCAGCTTTTGTCCAAACTACAGAATTCATTCACCCAGATATAAATTATAACTTAAGCTCCTTTTCTTGCTCCTTTCATGTGTCCAGTTCATGTTGGAGGTAAAGTCGGGAGCTTTAATTAAATAAAAAGACATGTTTTGTTCCTCCCACAGGTTCTCTCACGACGTGACTCCGGTGATCCTTGCAGCTCACTGCCAGGAGTACGAGATAGTCCACACCCTCCTGAGCAAAGGGGCCCGCATAGATCCTCCTCATGACTACTTCTGCGGCTGTGACTCGTGCAACTACCACCAGCAGTTCGACTCGTTCAGCCACTCGCGCTCCAGGATCAATGCCTACAGAGGACTGGCCAGTCCTGCTTACCTGTCCCTGTCCAACGAGGACCCGGTCCTGGCAGCTCTGGAGCTCAGCAGTGAGCTGGCCATGCTGGCTGACATCGAGAAAGAATTCAAGGTTCAGTTTACTGCTCCTGCACCTTCAGCTTTGATTTAATGGGAAATCACAAACGTCTGTGGCGTCAAATCACTTTTCAACCAAAGTCAAGTGTTTAACCCCTTGTTGCCTGTTTTATCCCTCTACTGCTTAGAACGACTACTGCCGCCTGTCAAACCAGTGTAAGGACTACGTAGTGGGCCTTCTGGACCTGTGCCGCAGCACAGAGGAAGTGGAGGCCATCTTGAATGGAGAAACGTTCTCTGAAGATGCCTACAACCTACCGGGACGCCCCTCCCTCACACGACTCAAGCTGGCCATCAGATATGAACTGAAGAAGGTCAGTTTGTGTTTAAACAGGCAGTGATAGCAGCATGACCATGTCTTTAAAAAGCAGGATACTTTTAAATCTGTGTAAAATATTCTTTAATCTTTTGTAACTATTGGACAGTTGTGCGGGTTCTGGTCCGTCATTTAGTGCACTGAAAGTTTTCATTTCGGTTTGCATTCTGCTTGAGTTGCCTGCACTCGTGCTTTCTCACCACCAGGACATGTCTGTTTCCAGCTTCACTCATCAGACACTGGATTTGAAAGCTTCAGATTTTTAAACTTTTCTGTAATCTGTTCTGCAGTTTGAATTCAGGGCTGTGGTCAGCACCGTGATCTGGTAACCCTGAGGCTGCAGGTTTGAGTCCAGGTTGTGTCAAGAAGGACATCTGCCATAAAACAATTTTTCACAAGTTTTTGTGTAAAAGTACAGGTAGTCCTCGAGTTACGAACGAGTTCCATTCCTACGCACCATTCGTAACCCGATTTTAACGCAAGTCGGAGCTCATTCCACCTGGCGGCCATAAGTCCGGATTTTTGCCGTAAGTCAGAAAATACACGGTAAACGGCATTTTAAACATGTTTTTTCAACTTAACACAACACCAGCATACATTCTGTACCTTAAACATGTACAGTACTGTACAGGTAGTCCTCGACTTACGAACAGATTCCGTACCTACAAACCGTTCGTAACCTGATTTTAACGTAAGTCAAACTCATTATACTGCGCCGCATACACGTCCGTAAGTCTGGATTTTTGCCGTAAGTCGAGGAAATACATGTAAATGTATGCTAACGCTGCGCCGCACACCCGTTCGTAAGTCCGAGTTGCCGTAAGTCGAGGACTACCTGTATAATCTTAAGACTTTTCATGGCGGCATCTAATAATCACAACAGCGTATTACAAGTCAATGTGTGCACCATTCCAAGATTTAATCCTTAACTAATATTTGCACACATGAAAATATTTGTCTCTTCAAGCACTTGATAATTGAGTTTTTCCACAACTGTTTAAATGCATCAACTGAAACGTGTGAAACGCATCCAGGCAAACGTTCACACCTTGGTAACACACTTTATCTAAATATATAATCCTGTACACACAAAACGCCTTCCAAATATTTGCGTAACATAAACAGAGTTTCCGTTCTTTGATTTCAATCCATGCCACAGAGAAGACGCCGCGGGAGCAACAGGATTTTCTAGTTTTTAGTGTTTGGTTAGAAATTGAACTTTGTGATTCATCAGCAGGCAATGGCGGCACTGATATAAAGATAAAGCTCTTGGAAACCAGTTGCATTTCTCCACAGTCAGTTCATTGTACTGGACCTGCAGGGACTACACCACATACCCCCACCTCTCTCACACACGCACCCTGGACAAGCAGCTGAAAACTAAAGTTTTAATAAGAGTACAAGGCAGAGAATGTGTGTGTGTCAGCCTTTTCATATTAATGCGTGAATATGTGTGTGTACAGACAACCATGGCAACAAGACATAAAACCTGAATTATTCAGTGAGCACGTCTGAAACTTACAGTCGAGTAAGCACAGACAGGACAACGCACACTTCCACACACGGCGGCTGGAACATTCTATCACGCGCACATATAAAATAATAATCTGTCCAGGATTACCAATAAAACACAACTCTCAGAGAAAACAACAAGATCTGATGTTTTCAGATGAAATAACTCTCACCATGGAACTATTTATGTCTAATGTTTTAATTCCAAGAAATCTTTTGACCTTTCGGTTTACTTTGTGACGTTTGTTTAACATATAGATGTAAAGTTTGCACGTCTATCGTTTACATCATAACAAACGTCACCAGTAAAACAAAACTTTGAAATAATTTTTTTTTTTTTTTAAAGAATCAAGTGTTCCCTATTGGTGGCGAGGTGGCTCCATTTGTAGCGATGCTTCCTCGGAGTCAGCGGGACAGTCGCCTGACCTTTCTGTGTGGAGTTTGCATGTTTTCTCTGTGTGTGAGTTGGTTTCCCCCGATTTCCTCCCACAGAGCAAAAACATGCACGTCAGGCTGATTGGTAACCAGGGGCCAATCTAGGATCTGACCTTTAGGGGTGCTCAGCCACCAGGACCTGAGAATGGCTCTTGACGTTGAGCAACGCTCCTCCTGGTGTTGTTTGTAAGAGGTGCAACGGCTTGCGGCACCTGGTAATCCCAAGTGATCTCCCATCCAAGTACTAACCAGGTCCAACCCTGATTAGCTTCTGAGGTCAGACAGGATCAGGCATGTTCAGGGTGGTATGGCCGTATTGACTTTTAAAGGATCATAGTAAACAAAAACTAAACACACAACCAGAAGTTACAACGTATATCTACATATAAAACACACAAAGCAAAGCAGAACTAAGCATTAACCTTTAATTTAACCATTAAGCATATAATTATGACCCAAAAAAAAAAGAAAAAAAAAAAAGGAGGATTTACTTGCCGTTATCTTCGTACAGATGAACATGTGTTACTTCCTCTTTATCAGGTTGGCCACCATCCTTTATCCAACTTTTACATTTTTCCAAACTCTGTTTAGGTTTTGGAAATGGAATAAACTGCATTGCACCCTCTAAACTACACATGGGCAACATATGGCCCGAGGGCTGAAAGTGGCCCTTGGGACCCCATTTCTGGCCCCCGATGTCCTATATTGTATTTAAATAAGTTGATGAAAACTAACATTTTTTAACTAAACCTACAGACAATAAGATTACACATCTAGGACAAATACACAGGAAACCTTTAGATTAAGATAGGCTAAAACTTCTTTTAAAGGTGTGTTTCCAGAACTACACTCAACCTTACTCCAAAAACCTTTTTTTTTTTTTTCATATTTAGACGAACAAATATATTAAGTTTACAGAAAATAAGTCTTATGTTCTTAGAGTATCAGAGAGGCGTACTTTTATCAAGCATGCTAACTACTGTATGCTACAACAACAAAAAAGCCCCAGAAGGTCTTCCAGATTATCAATGTTAAAGAAAATTAAATTTCCAATCCTTAAATTAATCAAAAGGCCACATAAATATCTTTATTTGGCCCCTGGGGAAAACATGTTGCCCTCCGCTGCTCTAAACTCTCAGGTAAACCTTTTTTTCCTGACGATTTTTCACGAAATCCATCTCACAAAGCATTAACCAATGCAAAACCCAACCATGGGGGCGGAGCTCCTGAAGGTAAGGGGCATTTACCTTCAGGACAAAATGAGGTTGCCAATTGGTCAGTTGCTGACGAGCCTTCTGGATTTATTGACAGGCGGCGTTGAGGATCTGACTCATGCAAAAAAATTCAGATTTTGCTGACCTGTTTAAGACGGTCATCATTTATTACATATGTGTTCAACATTTTGGTGAATCTAAAGTTTGAGAACTGAGTTTACGTACAAAATCCTAATCCTAGGTGTGATTGAGAGAGTGAATGGTTGTCTATGTGTCTCTGTGATGGACTGGAGACCTGTCCAGGGTGTCCCCTGCTTCTCTCACAGTGACTGCTGGATGTGGGCTCCAGTGACCCCCGTGACCCAGAAAGGAAGAAGCGGGTGAAGATAATGGATGGATGGATGGAACTGCCATCAAAGATGTTTCTGACCCACAAGAGGGAACTGCTGGACTGTTTTGGTTGTTATACAAGTGAGATACAGTATTACAGTACAAAGAGCACTGTATGAAACAAATTGAATTTGTACCAGACCAGCTTTTCTTCAAAATGTCCACCAACATATGGCGCTTCCTTGGGGGTCACATAATTTCTGAAACTTGGGTTCAGAGTCCATCACCGCTGCACCGAGATTTGACCACGACTCATGTCTAAATAAATAAAGCTGTGGTTGATATGTGTGCACAAAAAGGCTACACTGTGGGAGACACCTTCCCAACTCAGCTAAAACTAGTCCGTCCACATTCCTGTTGCACACACAGTATAATAAAAGTGCTGTTTTGATGGTGCCACTAGATGGCAGTGTAAGATAATATCAGCATTAGAAGCAGAAAAACACATTAGACTATTATTTTATTATTTTTATTTATAGGTTTATTCATTTTTTTTACACACAACAAAACAATTCAATATACAATAAGAAGTACAATCACAAATAAAATAGAAAGCGTGTTTTAGGAGGAAAACCTTTTTAAATGGACGTAAATATTTCATAAAGTTACAATAAAGAAATGTCACAGCGCTCATCTCCTACAGGAGCTGAACTTTTTTATTCATGTGCTAAAATAGCACAAGTAGTTAGTACAGAATAATCATGCAAATAATAAGAAACCTCCTAACCCTTCACATGCTAACATTGTGAGGACCAACTGCTTTGTGGGGACCAAAGCCCAGTCCTCATAAGGTTCAAGTGTCATTGGTGGGTTAGGGGTCAGGTTTGGAACTAAGGTGTGAATTAAGGATGAGTTAGATTTAGGGTTAGGCATGTACTGGTAATGAGGTTTAGGATAAGGGTCAGGGTTAGGCTATAAATTAATGGAAAAACGAGTGGAAATCAATGCAAAGTCCCTGTAAAGATAGAAAGACAAACGTGTGTGTGTGTGTGTGGGGGGGGGCAGACAGTGAAAATGTCTGTCTTTGCACAATGTGTCTTTGTGGTCCTTGGCTTTGCGTTGGAGAGAAGGATCTGGTTTTTGCTGGACAGAAAGATAAAAGACAGAGTCGACTGGTGACTGGTTGGGAGTTTTTAATCATTTTCTTTTCTACATCTGTGGTTATTTATTTATTTATTTTTTTTTGTTTCAATCGGTACCTACATTTTTGTCTCTTTTCCTAAATCTTACTCTGGACAGTGATTTTAGTTTTGCCGTTTTGTTTTTCTTGCCTAGTTTCAGTTTCATCCCTTCATCCAAACACACACAAAAAATAATGCAGAGGCTGAATGGACACAATAGATCAAATGAGGACGTGTGATGGACAAGGGGACACAGAGGACACACACTCCCTGCAGTTTTATTTGAAGTTCAACCTGTAGAGCTTTAACATGAGAGCCACACAAAACTGAAAATCAAACATCCAGGGAGTAATTATTTCAAAACATTATTTATTATGGGATGAGGTTTTGCTGCTATTAATGTTTTTTGTTGTTGTTTTTTTTTTTTTTTTTTTTGGGAAAAAAATCCGTTTTGCATCTTTTAGTATATGTTAAAATAAAAAAATCCTTTTTTTAAATTTGGCCCTTGTTTAAAACAATATTTCGTTGGCACCATTTTTATTGTTTTTGCACAAAGTTTCTGATCTTACACTCAAATTATCTTTAAGAAATACAAAAGAGGTTTTTAAAAAAAATTGGAAGTATTTTGAAAAATACATTTTATGTAATTATTTTGTCATGTAGGTAGTAGATGCCAGGTCTATTATTACTATTCACCCATTTCCAAGTTTTATTTAAAAAAAAAACCTTCCCTTTGGAATTAGCCAAATGTGTTATGTGTTATCATTGTATGTTCCCATACAATGGCAAAACTGGCTCTCCGCATGTGACCCATCCACCCCTGGGTGGTGCGGTGGGTGGCTATTGGGGGCACCTGGGGAGCGAATGGAGATGGGGTGTGCTGCTCAGAGACATCACGAGACGTGCAATGACTGGGGATTGAACCTGGGACTTTTGGGTCCTGAGTCAGCTGCTCGGCCTCTATGCCATCTCAACTCCCATATAAAAATATGTACATAGGCTCTATCTATCTATATAAATCTATATATCTGTCTAGGGTATTGTATGTCATATCATATATTTTACTGAATATCATATCATATATTGCATCATATATTGTTTTACATACAGTATATTATACAGTAGTGTACATTGTATTATATATCATATAATATATTATATTGAATATCATATAATATGTTGTATCATATCGTATTGTATACTGGTAATAGTGTACATAGTATTGTATATCGTATCGTATATCGTATTGTATATCATATTGTATATCGTATTGTATATCATATTGTATATCATATAATATATTATATTGAATATCATATAATATGTTGTGTCATATCGTATTGTATAAACTGGTAATAGTGTACAGTACATAGTATTGTACATTGTATTGTATATCGTATCGTATATCATATCATATCATACATCATATTATATTGTATCAGTCATATAAAATAACCCAAGCTTCTCTGAGGACTTGTGTAGACTCTGGCATCTGTTCAAACACAGACTTGACTCAAAGTTTTAATGTTTCTCACTGAACTTGATCTTAGTCCAACTTTAGCTGTGAACCAGCTCGTGCATGACATCAGCCTGAACTGAAAAGCCTTCCGCGAGGACATAGAAGGACAGAAACCTTGAACATCTACATTCACTCTCCCAGCACACTGACAGAGGACAACGAGGAGGTTTCAAGCAGAGACTGGGAGCATGTGGGGAGGGAGGGCAGCCTATTGACACCACAGGTGTCTACACTTCACATGCACTGAACAGCGCATCATTGTTCAGCTAAAGAAGCGAGCACTAATGGTTTTGTGTGTGTTTATTTATGACAGAGAAGACGGTGTTAATACAGCCAAGTACATCTGACTATAGAGGAGTGAAAGAAGATCCTGTTCACCGGTTGTAAATAAATATCTGGTTTTGTTTGTTAAAATCCGAGAGTCCATCTGTGCACGTGTGGGGGGTGTTGGGTTAAGATAATTAACAGTCTGCTTGGACTCAGTTACTTCCTGGATTCCACTTCTGAGCTCAAATGTACCCAAAGACACTCACTGTGAAACATCAGCCCGGTCAGGCTTCTGACATGTTTAATGTGATTTTCCACTAAAGAAAGTCACAAATACATAACTCAGCATTCAAATGACTGTTTTCCTGTTTAGTTTTATTATTTTTAATGTATATTTTTTGCAGTCTAACTGTTTCTGCACACCTTGGGTTTTTAGTTCAATTTAAATATGCTGCTATTTACATTTTTGTAACTTTTATATCTTTTTTCCATTTCATTTACATTTTTTCCACTAAATATAAAATAATTATATATAATTATGATAATAATTCTAGTTTTCTCCTCGTAGCTATGATAGTTTGATTGTATTTTTTACCTACCTCTCTTCTACTTTTAGCTAACCTCTTGCTGCTTTTCATGCTTTTTGGCTAGCTTTTTCTAATGTATAGCTTTAGCTACTGTGCTAATTCCAGCTTTTAGCTAACCTTTAAAATGTTTAGTTTTTATCTAACCTTTTGCAATGTTTAGCTTTCATTTAACTACCATTAGCATTCAGTTAGCCTTTGATACTTTTAGCAAGCCTTTTACTACTTTTAGCATCTTGTTAGATTTTTGATACTTTTAGCTAGCCTTTTGCTACATTCAACTTTCTTTTTTACAATTTAATCTAATTTAGTGTGGCATTTAGCTTATAACTAACTAGCCATAGGTAAGGTTAGCTCTCATTTAGCTACTATTAGCATTCAATTAGCCTATGATGCTTTTAGCTAACCTTTTACTACTTTTAGCATTTTGTTAGATTTTGGTACCCTTTTACTACATTCATCTTTCTTTTTTATAATTTAAGTTAACTTATTGCCAGTTTTAGCTTATGACTAGCCATTAGCATTGCTTGTCTTTTAATCTGATATTTTCAGCATTTAACTAGCCATCTTAACTTTGGTTAGCCGTTTCATATTTTTAGCTTGCTTTTTTGCATTTATATTTTACTTAGCATTTTCCAACGTTTACCAAATTGCTATCTTTAGTATTTAGATGTTTACCAAGCCATGACTACTTGTACAATTTATGTGCCCCCTTGGTACATGCAATGTTTAGCTTTCAATCTGTTACTTTTACTATTTAGCTAGCTTTTGATGGTTTTAGCCTGTGGTTATGGTTTTGCTACTTTTGGCTTTTATCTAGGGTTCTGTTTCTTTAAGCTTTTTGCATCTTATACCCTTCAATTACTGTTTTGGCACATTTAGTTTGTAGCCATCGATTTGCTTTTTTTGTTGTTTTTGCGTTAACAAATCAGTTTTAGCTTCTTTGGCCTAGTCATCCAGCACTGAGCCTTCTTATTAGGTTTTGAGGAAAAAAAATCAGTTTCTCTGATTTATTTTGATCATCTTAAAGTTCTCCTTCGTCACTCAGGTCAGGGAGACACAAACAGAATCTGTTGGTCACTCCGTCAGGCTGCAGCAAACATTCCTGCTTGCTGTGCTTAAAGCTGGAGAGCAGTAATGCATGCCCCCCCCCCCCCAAAAAAATCTGCTGCTCCAAAGCTTTTTTCCCCCCTTTCTTTTCTTTATGGGGAGTCAAAGTTGTGATGTTGCTTGGCAGCTGGATTTGATTGGGATCAAAACGTAACTGGTTGGGCCCTCTTTTGTTCTCGCACTTCCAGAAAACCTGATACGAAGGAGAGGAAAGTTAACTGACGACTCCGGTGGTTTCAGTTACCTCCAAGTCATTCCAGGACAAATTGAGTGTTCTTCGTGTCACAGCTTGAGCGCCTCAGAAACGGATCAGTGCAGCAAAATTAACCCTAGGATCGAAAGGAGCTTTGATAAAACGTGTTGGAACAACCTCGCTGATGGTGCAGTCGTCTGTCACTGTCAGCGCCAAGGAAAATAACCAAAGCTACTACAGGCTGATGTAATGTGAAGACCCTTCAACACCACGATTTGTAGTCAGCTCAAAAAAATGTCTGCAATCACTTGTCGCCCACTGACAAAATGCAAAGGTGCATTTGTCTTTTTGGCACTATAGGTCTTTTGCACGTGACGTCATGGGCGCCATATTGGGGGGTAGTTAACGTCGTGAGCATTACTGATAGCAGC
>JARVLU010000001.1:22804550-22815079 GCA_031762415.1 Simpsonichthys santanae
ATGGCCTCCTTTACTCCTCTCTCAAACCATCGTTTCTCTCTATCAAGGATGTGAACATCTTCATCCCTGAAAGAGTGACCGCTGGCCCGGAGATGAGTGTAGACTGCAGAGTCCTGGCCTGCAGTCTACACTCATCTCCAGGTCTCTATATCTGTCTGTCTATATCTCTATCTCTATATCTGTCTGTCTGTCTGTCTGTCTGTCTGTATATCTATCTATATCTGTATATCTGTCTGTCTATCTATTATCTTTCTCTGTCTGTCTGTCTATATATCTATCTCTATATCTGTCTGTCTGTCTATCTCTATGTCTGTTTGTGTGTCTGTCTATATCTATATCTGTCTATCTATTATCTCTATCTCTGTCTGTCTATCTCTATATCTGTCTGTCTGTCTGTCTTCTCTATCTCTATATCTTGTCTGTCTGTCTGTCTGTCTGTCTATATCTCTGTCTGTCGGTCTGTCGGTCGGTCATTTTTAAATCCGGCAGTGGTTCCCAACCCTGATCCCTGAGGAACACTATCTTGTATGGTTTAGTTGTTTCCCTGTTATGACACACCTGATTTGAATGATTTGCTGATTAACAGGCTCCAGCAGAACTTGAGGAAGTTACTAAATCCCTGAATCAGGTGTGTTGAAGCAGGGAAACAGCTAAAACATGCAGGGTGGTGTTCCTCAGGGACCAGGGTTGGGAACCACTATAAAGTTTCAAATCTTTGTGGATTTCAGAATCAGAATTTTTGCTCTGATGGAGGCAGACTGATGTATAACTGAGAGGTGGTGAGCTAAGATGGAGGAAGGAGTTGTTTAGTTGATTAGCTCGGAGCGCCGCACGGTGTGGATCACATTCATTGATCTCAGGAGACACAGTTTTGGGGTTTGTTCAAACATCTTCTTGGTCTTCTGTTTTCTTTAGGACCAGAAGACGAGAGGTTTGCTGGACTTAAACAAGGAGATTCCAGAGGGGCGGCTGTTGACCATCGTGTACGGCTCCGACCTGGTCAACGTCTCGTTCCTCAACTTCCTGGCTCTGCAGGAGGAAACGGCAAAGGTAACCATGGAAACCCGCACCTTGTAATGTTCACAGAATAGGCATGGCTGTGTTGTTTCCTCCTTCCTGCCTAGCTTAGTTTTAGTCGTAAACTGATTGTTCACTTTACGATGTTGACATAAAGGTACGTGTGTTTGCGAGTTGTATAGAAGCATTATGGCCTGCATGTGTGTGTGTTTTATGTCGTAACTCGTAGTTTTGCCACCAAACGAACAGTCAGTCTTGTTTTGTCCACTTGTGTGTTTCAGATTTGGGCAGATGAGCTCTTCTCAATTACCAAAAACATTATTTCCCGCAATGAATCCCGTATGAACTACATATACAAAGCGTAAGACTCGTGCGGGCCTTGTCTTTTAAAATCATGCAGATTTTCTATTTTAAATTGAACTCCCACCTTTTGTGTTTCAGGTATGTCAAGCTAAAGCTTTATGAAAATCAGGAGGGGAATATTTTATTAAAGCAGTGAGTAAAAGCCTTAACCGCCACCTTCTTATCTTTGCACAGAAGTTTAAAGTCACTTCTTTCTTTTCCACTTTCATGTCTCTCTTCCACTTTCGTTCCGTCTGTTTAGTGTCGACATACCTTTTGTTCGGCATTTATCATAAGCTTTTCTTTTCTGGTTTGGATTTTATGCAGAAAGCCATAAATTTAAAAGGCAGACTTGAGTTTAAAGCTGTCAGCTTGAGCGTGTAAAAGTGATCTGAGCAAACTCCTTTTTGTTTTTCCAGTTTTCACAAGTTGTTCTCTGATAAAAGACGGGTGGAACAATCCCTGGACCAGTGTGGGCTCCTCGTCAACAAGGTATTCTTAGAAGGACATCAACGATCACGACACAAGTATTGCTTCATGCAGAGCAATAAGAGGAACTTTGTCTCTGGCTCTTAGCGGGGCTGGACAGAACTGCGTTCTCGGCACATCCTTGCAAATGAAAACTAATCAAAGAAGTAGTAAAGTTTTCAGAAATGCGTCGTCAGTTGATATAATTTGTAAGCTTTGACAATGGCTGAAGCCAGAAACATCTTCTTTTAAGTGTTATTTTTATTCAAATTATCTTTTCATGTGTAAAATTGTCACTTTTGCTGAATTTTACAAGTACTGATCAATCGGAGAAAGACAGCAATCCACCCTCTTTTAGTTTTGGAGTTTTACGTATCAAAGAGTAACGTGTCTAAGAGTTCCATCTCCAACTCTATAGATCTCAGTTAGCAGGTTAAAAGTTCATGACAGTATAAATGGAAAAAGACTTGCCAAGTGTGGCCTGCTTGAATGGTTTGTGAGGAAGAAGCCTCTTCTTTAAAAAGAATCAACTTACTGGTATGTTGACTTATGTTGCATATGAACAATATGCCAATATAAGTCAACATACCGGTACGTTGATTCTTGTTGCATTAGAATCAAATCTTGTTGCATTTTATTGATGTTGCAAATGAAAAATATAACTTTATTTATAAAGCACTTTAAAAAAAAACACAGTTGGCCAATGTGCTGTACATTGATAACACATAAAAGCAAACATAAAAACAATTAAATCAATAAACAGTTTGAGTGCATAATAAACCATTGGCTCATAAAAACAACAAACTATAGAACAGTAAAGACAATTAAAAAATAGATTTAAAAAACATTAAAAACCAACATTTCAAGCTGAGTTGAAAGCTAAGAAGAAAAAAACATGTTTAAAGAGAAGATTTAAAGACGGGAAGTGAGTCGGCCTGTCTGATGTGCAAAGGCAGCTTGTTCCACATCCACCATCTCAAAATAAGGTTGTGAACTCAATTATTTGACCTTGGACAGTTGTCGAAAGTGATAAAAACTGGACTTGATCACTGATTCAATCTGTGCATCAAGTTTATAATCATTGTCCAGCCTCACACCCAGGTTAGTTGCCGTCTGAGTCTGATGTTGCGTTAAAGGACCCAAATCACTATGGGCTTTAGAAACATCACTGGGCTTAAACAACGAGACCTCAGTATTTTGCTCATTAAAATGTAAAAAGTTCAGCGACGTCCATGCTCTGCCTTCTGCAATACATTACAGGAGTAGCTCACCGAGTATTGCCTATGTTTTATGAAACATATATTTGTCTGTTATTAGCATAAAAATGGAAAGTGACACCATGTTTTTGGAAGACGGATCATAGAGGGAGTAAATAAAGAGAAAACAGAAGAGGGCTAAGTATAGAGCCCTGAGGTACTCCATTTATGATACGCGCTACAGAGGACTCAACAGCTCTGACATGCACACAAAAGCTCACAAACAGACCACATGACTTTAGGAGCAATGTCCTTTGAACAGATAAAATCAAAGTTGAGATGTTTAACCACAACACACAACATCATATTTGCCAATAACCAAACACAGCAAATTGGCACAAATGCCTTGTGCCATGGTGATGAAAGGGTGGTGACTTGGGCTCATTTTGCAACCACGGCACCCACACATCTTGTAGTCAAAGTACCCTAGAGTCCAATTTTAAGGTGATAAGTCCAACTGCTATAACTTGGGATAACTATATAGAAACAAATGTTTGCAAACCTCTATGAACTGTAACTTGGTCAAATAGAGGGCCAAATTCTTCCACAACAATGTGAGAGATGTTAAAGAAGTATAAACAAAACTCCTACTTCAAGTTGGTTCTACAAGCAATTAAATCAGGAGGTGTACTTTTTAATACTCTATTTTGGTCTCATTTTTGTTTGATAAAAGTGACAGTGGAATTTGTTGTGTGATTTTGTATTATCCCGTTTACATAAAATCTTAGAATTAAAAGGTGTACTTCCTTTTCCTCATAACTCTACATTAAGTAGCTTTAACTTTTTGAACACTTTGTTAAAAAGTGATTTACAGAAAACTATAATAACATTTGAGATGGTAAAACAGCATAACAGTAAAACAATGCAAAAGTGGTCCCACAGCACAAGTATTGTTGTCTGGACTATTGAAGGAAGACCGTTCCAGACTAAGACAGGACATTTAAAATAAAGGCACTCTGAATTTGTTGGTAATTACTCTATTTTATAATATTCAAGCTTGATTTTGAGGGAAAAAAAATCAACATAGTTTCAGTTATTCTCAACATTTTGCTAAAGAAAATTTGAAGACATCCAGTTTTCATTGTATGCCAAGCTGTTGTGTAGAATGTGTGTGAAAGCACCTGGAATTAAGAATATGTAAATCTGTGCATCATCAGCATAATGACAGAGCAGGCTGAAGTTTTGTCAAGTGGCCCAGATGGAACGTATGCAAAGAAAATGGAACAGGGCCAAGTGCACACCCCTGAGGCACCCCACTGATCAGAGGTGCATGAGGGCTAATAAACTCTAAAATCTATTAAGTTTTTTCACTTTATCAAAACTGCCAAATCAGAAACATATGGATATCTGGGAGATGTATTTAAATCTATATTTTGATCACTTCTGCAATTTTTTGTGCCATTTCAACAATTCATGTATCAAAACATTAAGCTCACTCAAGACAGTCCTGCTCTGACTTTTGGTATTTGTGCAATTTTAATTTGTAATTTTATTTTTTAGCATTTTCAACCATTTCCTCCTCATTGAAAATGAATGTAGCTCTCTTCGCATCCGTCAAGCCCTTTGGGCTGTTTAAAACCTTTCACTGCTCATTTCAGCTTTTGTTCTGCTTCAACTTCTTTCTGCTAAATTCAGCTTTTTCAACTACTTTTTAATGTCACTGTCATTCTTTATATAGCGCGTATAAAAACAATAATGTTGACAAAGTGCTTCACAAACAGGAAATCTACCAATAAAATAAATGAAAGAGCAAACATTTAAAATCACAAGTACAGTATAATAAAAATAAGAACAAAGAACAAACAGGCTAAGAACAAATTAACGCAAGAGAAAGAAAAGTGAGTTTTAAGGTGGGATTTAAATAAGTATTTTTCTGCTAATTTTAGCCTTTTTTTCTGAAATGTATTGTTCAGAATTTCACATTTTATGCTTCTTTCTGATAATGAAAACTTTTTTGGTTGCTATTTTCAGCCTCTTCCTGCTCATTTTAGCTCTTTTTTTTTTAAACTGGGTATTTTTTGTCTTATGGAGTCGATGTAATCTGTTTTTAAACTGAGTTGGGAGATACTTTCTTATGGACTAGAGATCAGATGCTGCAGACTGTCTGGGTTTGTCCTCACTTGCTGTACTCTGGTGTCTCCTGCTGGTTATAAACTAGAACAAATGAAATGTTTAACGCTGTAGAGAAATCCCTTTTTCTTGCATCATTGTCTACGATATAAGTTTGATTAAAATATATCTTATCTGTTTTTGTTTAAATGTATGATTTTAATCAGTCCAAGACCTATGTCCCGTTCTTTAGCCAAATTTAACTGTAAAGATGTATTTATTTATTTGCATTTTTCTTGTATTTTGCAACACAACCCATTTTTCCTCTTCTGTTTGCAGCTAATTGGAGTGAAAGCAAAGAATTTAACGGTTAAATCTTTTATGGATTTTCTCGACAACTTGACTGCACGGCCTGAATTAGAAAAGATCTTTGAAGAATGGTGAGTGATACGTGAACCGACTCTACATTTTCTTAAATATTTTCACGTTTTCTTTTCATGACAACATTCCTTTATGCCTTTTATATTTATATTTATTCTTTTTTTTGCTGTAGCTGTAATTTAAAAGCTCTGACTCTCGCTCGTTGTTAAACTTTTGTCTCCAGTGGCTCTAAGAGGAAGCCGTTTATCTCTTTAGACCAGTTCATGGAGTTCCTCAACCACAAGCAGCGAGACCCCAGGCTGAACGAGGTGCTGTACCCTCCGCTGAAGAAGGACCAGGTTCGGCAGATCATGGAAAAATACGAGCTCAACCACAGCCGGCTGGACCGAGGTGAGCAGCCGCTTTAGGCTTCTTCAAATCCATTAAAAAAAAGATAGTTGGGAATATTTGCACACATGTGCTGCTGTTTTTGTTTGCTTCAGCGTTAATTTAAAGTAGCTGCAGAAACTGAATGTTATTTGGATATTTAAATAAAATATGTTTTGTTGTCTGGATCATTTTTTTTACATGCCAGTCATAGGACATATTGTGGTACAGTTGCCGTTTGTATGTAGACTTTGTGTTGTTCCACTCGTAACTTCTGATCCGTTCAATATTTTGATACACATACTGGTATTCATCATCACTAGACGTAATGTTGAGTATACTGACGTAATGTTGAGTATACTTTCCATCATCCTAGCTCCAAGGTCAAGTTCTCAAATCAAGTTAAACAAGATAAATTGCATTTCCTGCTAAAATACAGTGTGAATGCTTATTGCTGAAGAACTTGCTGAAAATAGCTGAAATTAGCTTAAAACATGCTGAAATGGAAGAACAAGCTTTGGTTAGCAGAATAAAGTAGAAAGAACACACATTTACTAAATTAAGTTAAAATTATCAGAAATGAGCACAAAAATTTATAAATTTGCTTAAAAAATGCTGAAAGTATCTGAAAAGGAAGAAAAGAAGCTTAACCTACCAGAATGAAATGGAAAGAGCTGAAATGACCTAAAAAATTAAAATTAGCATAAAAACAGCTAAATAGTAGCTGAAATTGCAGAAAAAGCTGAAAGGACCACAACAAGCTGTAATTAGCATAAAGAAGTTAATCAGGTTGAAAGTGGCAAAAATCGTCATGAAAAACTTGAATTTATTTGAAAACAGCAGAAATTAAAAAATGTTATAAAGTAGCTGAAAAGGTAGAACAAGCTTAAATTTGCATAGAAAGCAGAAAGAACATGTTTGACCAATTAGACTGAAAGAAGCAGAAATGAGCACAAAAAGATGGAAATTATCTGAAAACAGCTGAAATTAACAAAAAAATAAATAAATAAATAAACATAAAGAAGCTTAAATTACCAGAAGGAAATAGAGAACACATTTTGCTGAAATGGGCTGAAAAAAGTTTAAATGTGTGCAAAATATGTGGAATTAGCTGAAAAAGCTAAAATTAACATAAAACTGCTAAAAATAGCTGTAACAGCAGAAAAAGCTGAAACTTGCAACAATAAACTGAAAAGAGCATAATAAGCTGAAATTAGCAGAAAGAAGTTAGAAGAAGCACAGAAGTGTAGTTAGCAGAAAGAAGCTGAAAGGAACACAAAACAGCTGAAAAATCAGCTGAGATTAGATGAAAATAGCTTGAAAAATGTTGGAATTTGCACAAGGAAGCTGAAAGTAGCTGAAGCAGAATAAAATGTGAAAGGAGCAGTAAAAGGTTGTAAACAGATCTAAAGATTTGAAGGATGTAAAATGAGCTCAATTCATTTTCTATGAGAAGAAAATAACTGAAAAGGCTAAATGGTTCAAAAAGCTAAAGTTGCACCAATACCAGAAGTCACAGCAAGATTGTGCTGAAAGAGCTGAACATTTTGATTTATGATTTGTTGAAATTGCTTGAAAACTGCTGAACGAGAATCATGCTGAAAAACATGCAGAAGAAAAATGGCTCACTAAAGTGTGAATGCTTCATAAACGTTCAGACAGTTAAGGCCTATCCGAGCCGTTGCTGCAACTTGCTGTATAACAGAATGTGATGGGTGTGTAACGTGTGGTTCTCTTGTCTTTACGTCAACTAGCTGCCCGTCTTGTTCTCTGTTGCAGATCAGATCAGCATGCAGGCGTTCAATAACTATCTGATCGGAGAGGAGAACTTCATCATACCTCCAGAAAGGCTGGATCTCATCGACGACATGAACCAGCCGCTGTCCCACTACTTCATAAACTCCTCTCACAACACATACCTCACAAGTAAGAGGCTCTCGGGGAGAATCTAAACTGTTGACTCTCTAACGGCTCATTTACAGTCGAGGTGCACGAGCCCGCTCTGTTCTGCTCTAAGGTCTGGACATAGTCATGGTCTTTGTGTAACAAACCTGAACTTTTTTACAGAAATTTGATTTTTGAGGTTTACAAACATCAATTTCTGCACAGATTTCTTCGTGTCTTGCCACGTTCCTGCTGGAACGCTCCGTTTTGGCGCCCGACATTGGGTCGATTCCTTCAGAGTTCACTTTACATTTGTGTGTCCGCTCGTCTTTAGTGGGTCAGCTGGCGGGTCCGTCATCAGTCGAGATGTACAGGCAGGTTCTGCTGACCGGCTGTCGCTGCGTGGAGCTGGACTGCTGGAAAGGCCGAACAAACGAGGAGGAGCCATACATCACCCACGGCTTCACCATGACCACTGAGATCTCCTTCAAGGTGAGAGGGGCAGGGGAATTCTTTCTGATCGGACAAAACAAAGAATGAGCTGTTTGGACACGATGACTAGAAAAACATCTAAAATAATCAAGGGGAGTCTTTGAAACCTAAGATTACTGCACCAACTATAAAGCACGGTGGTGGTAGCATCATGCTGTTGTACTTGTGTGTTGAAAAAAAGTGAATGGAAAAATGAAGATCTACCTCCAAGTTCTTCAACTTTACCTTGAATCAGCAGTTAGATGGTTGAAGCTTGGACACATTTGGGTTTGATCTCAAGCACACGGCTGGTTTAACTACGCAGGCTAACGTTGAGCTTCCATTTGTGGACTGTGTTTAAATTAAACGCTCAAAAACAGTGTTGGTTTTCATGTTTGAGGTTTTAATAGTTCCAAATAACGAGAAAATATAAAATTCATACCATGCAAAAGCCTGTTGGGTGGGGTGGGTGGTCATCAATGTTTAGGGGTGGTAATCCCCTTTGGATCCTCCTTGGTGGCACCCCTGTATACAAAATGTTCATGGCATGGTGAAACCCGCAAAAAGATATTTAATCAAATGTTAGTGTGGGTTTATGTTTATATTTGAACCTGTATGCATAATTCTGACACTTTGCAGGATAAATAAAATCTACAACAAATGCAAAGTTGTGCTCCCAGTTCCTTTTTATATATTTTTAAGGATGTCCAAGTTGGAACAGTAGACCTTGTTTGATAAATAATTACTTTGTGGCGGGCACAAATGTATATATTTCACGTCAGAATGTGCTCTTATTGTGAAAGGGACAGAATATAAAAAGAGTAGTTCAATGGTCGTTTCTCCTGAGCTTGATGTTGAAGACGTTGAGAATAAATCGACTCAAAATATTTTTTGTCTCTTTCTGCCAACTTCCACGACTTCAGTATTAAAATGAGGCCATAAATCTACTGTAGAAGCTAATATATATCACGTTAGCTCCAGAGCTAGTAGCGTTAACTCCAGAGTTAATATGTATGACATTAGCTCAAGAGCTAATAGCATTGGCTTTATAGCTAATATGTATGGCATTAGCTTAAGAGCTTATAGAGTTAATTCCAGAGCTTATAGCATTAGCTTTAGAGTTAACGGCGTTAGCTCAATAGCTAATAGTGTTAGCTCTAATACTAATAGCATTAGCTTTAAATTTCATATGTATGATGTTAGCTCAAGAGCTAACAGCATTAGCTTTAGAGCTAATATGTATGGTGTTAGCTCAAGAGCTAATAGCGTTAGCTCTGAAGCTAATAGCGTTTGCTTTAAAGTAATTACAAGTTTTCACGTGTCACAAACAACTATTAGGCCAATATGTGCAAGTAGTCAGGTACCCCATGAAAATCTTTGAAGCCGTGCATTTTGTCATTATTCCATCCTAGATCGATGGATAAAGCATAAAACTTTCCTGAAAAATGCGCAGCTAAAAGTGTAACTTTGGAAACGTATAATCAAGGAACGTGATTGTGTGTCACTCCATTCTGACTTGCCTGGTCTCTCCTGGTCTGCAGGAAGTTCTGGAAGCGATCGCAGAGAGTGCGTTCAAGACCTCACCGTACCCCGTCATCCTGTCGTTTGAAAACCACGTTGAGTCGTAAGTCGTGTCTCCATTGTGCACCGCAATGTTTGTCCTCAGCATGTTTGTCCATCGCTGCATGAATTTCATTAATGCAATTTAGCCTTTTTTTTTTTAGAATTTAAGTACTTCATTCTAAACTGTTGTTGACAGAAGCACTAGTTCATCTGACTCTCTCATTACAGCCCAAAACAGCAGGCCAAGATGGCGGAATACTGCAAAACCATATTTGGAGACGCGCTGCTTGTTGAGCCACTGGAGAAATACCCGGTAAGACGAACATGTTATCCAAGCTGCAGCTCATGTTGTTATTAACGTTCAGAGTATCGGATTCCTTAAAATTCCTTGTGATACGTAGATCAGCTCATGATCTCATGGACTGGACAAAATACCATTTTTAAAGCCTAATCTTGTCCGTGACACACTAAAGGTTGTAGCACTCCTACACAAGAGCAAAGAGGACAAACTTAACTTTATAGACTTTATTGTATGTCTAATCTGAGACAGCACAACTCTACAAATGAGGTGGGATACCAGACAAGCTATTGCATGATCCAGTCCTTTCAGGAAGGACCTGTAGGTACACTGGTAGATTGGTCAGCTAATTAATTAGGTTCATTTTTACCTTCTAACAGAGGGGTCTCCACCTGGGGACGATAGGATCTTTAAAAGGCAGGTTCACCTTACAC
>JARVLU010000001.1:22815089-22842791 GCA_031762415.1 Simpsonichthys santanae
CTGTGGCTCAATGGTTAAAGCAGTCATCTTCCAACAAGAGAATCGAAGGTTGGGTTCCACCAGTATACAGTCATGTGACCAAGTGTCCATGGGCAAGACACTGCCCTCATTGCCTCAGACGTGCCCCATCTGTGTATAAATGTGATGTAAAGCACTGATTAATGATTCAGTCAGATTCGATTGGTAGAGTTCTGTATGAACACGTGTAGACGGATAAATGACGCCACAGATTGTGTTGTGAAGCGCTTTGAGTAGCTTGGTTGGCTAGAAAGGTGCGTTATACGTCCATTTACCGTTTACCATGGCCCTTTTTCAGGGCATGTCCCAAGATGGGGGTGTTGTTTTAAAACCCATTAGCTTCAGTCCATTTTAAATGGGCTTTGGCCCCAGAGAAGTTGGTGTTCACATATGGATTCTTCTTTACATGATAGAGCTTTAATATGCATTTGTGGATGGCTTGATGAACTGCGTTTTCAGACAATGATTTGTGGACGTGTCCAGAACAGAATCAGAGCTGTTTTTAATGCAGTGGCCCCTGAGGGCCCTAAGATCAAAACCATCCAATGTGGACTGTCAGTCTTGTCCTTGGTGCTCAGAGATTTCTACAGATTCCTGAAATTATTTGATGATGATATTAACTGTAGATGATGAGAGATTGAAGGTGTTCCCAGTTTTCTGTTGAGGAACGTTATTCTGAATTTGTTCCTTCTATTTTTAGATACTGATTTTCAAGACTGGTGAACCTCTGCCCATCTTTACTTTTAAAATGCTCTTTTTATACCCTGTTCCCTTACTGACACCAATGAACATAACTACCGTATTTTTCGGACTATAAGGCGCATTTAAAAATCCTTTAATTTTCTCAAAAATCAACAGTGAGCCTAAGAATTAATTCTGATTGTGCTTATTGACCTCAAACTGATTTTATGTGGTACACTGCGTGTCAAAATGTTTTAGTTTCACTTAATGCGCCTTGTGTATGAAAACAGACCCATTCATTGATATTGCGCCTTATAGTCCAAAAAATACGGTAGTTGAAAAATGTTGTACCAACACTTTCTTATTTGCACCACTTTCTTTTACAGACTTTTGTTGCTCCTGTTCTAAAAAAAAGTGTACAGTTTGTTAGTTTAAACATTTGATAATGTTACGGGATGGTCCGATGTACTAGATCAGCGCTGTTCAAATGGTGGCCTCAGTTTTGCCCACGAGTGGGTTCATATTTAAATAAAACTAGATTTTAAACTTTAAAACAAGCCTACTTAATGACGGTCACTACTAGATGTCAGATCCTTGAACTCTTGGCTTTCAGGAACTGTGCCCCCACCTGAGCCATTTAGTTGAATAGCCCTGAGCTAGATGGTCTTCTTAAATCTCCAGACTGGGAAAACTTTTTTTTGTTTGTTTCAAAAATTGCCTTAAAATAAAGATTTTCTCAATTAAAAAAACCTGAATTGATTTAAAAAAAAAAAATTCATCTTTAGGGAGTAAAATTTTTGAAAGTCGTTTAAATTTGATATTTTTATTTCAAGCTGAGATGCCTCTAAATGATTGACTAGTTTATTGTGGGAAAAATATGAAAAATAATATTTTAAAGCAGTTATGTGCGGAGGCTGAGTTTTCCAGAGGAGTGCTTATTGTCACAAGGTTAAAGGACCTTCTGAGGACTAAAGCTCAGTCCTGCTATCATTTAGTTCTAGATCAAACTCTACTATTTATGTTCTTTCAGCTGAAAAAAGAACAGCCACTTCCCTCGCCGCAAGATCTGCTCGGAAAGATTCTCATTAAAAACAAGAAGAAGCATAAACCCAAGAGCAAGGGCAGCATACGGCGCAAAGAGGAGCCGTCGTTACCCGCCAACGGTAAGAGTGTCTAAACCAGAGGTGGGCAGCATGTTTATGTCCTGAAGGCCAAATCAAGATCACAGGGTCACATAGAGAACTGGAAAAATACTTTTTCTTCAAGATGGATAATCTGGAAGACATCTTTCACATTTTTTTCTTTTTGTAGCATAGTTAGCATGCTCTATAAAATACGTCTTCCCAATACTCTTTAGAAATATGGCTTCTTTTTTCCATCAACTGGCTATATATTTGTTAGCCTAAAACAAAATAAAGTTAAATCACGGGCCTTAAATGTTCAGGCTGATTTTGGAAGCGCAACCGGTAGTTTTAGCCAATCCAAATCCAAAGTTTTTCGATGATTTTGTCCAAGATGTTTCAATTAAATGCCCTTGAGTTCCGTTAATAAATGCAGGTTTTTGTCAACTTATTTAAAAGGTTTTTTTTTTTTTCATTACGAATACAGTAGTCCCTCGATTATCGCAGGGGTTACACTATATTTATTTTAGTATTTCTATATTTTGAGGCTTTATAAACCCTTCCCACACTCTTGCAGTGTTGTAAACTTTTAAATCGACGTAGTTTTAACAACATACATGTACCGGTATGTATGCTCAGTAATGCAAGTAGAAAATCCAACAAAGTTCAGTCAGGTCATCTGGACGGTTTCTTTTTTTGTTGTTGAGATGTTTCATCCTTCATCCAAAGTACTTCATCCGTCTGAGGAGCCACGACAAACTGAGTCCCACACATCCACATAGTGGACTGTATGTACTGGACAGTACTGCAAAACTGTACTCACCAGCTCTACAGAGCAGCAGCTCGGTTACGGTTCTGCAGCATGAAGCCCACCGCCCCGTCCAGGTTCATGTGCACGTGGATAATTGAGCTTCAAGAAGCTTCAGGATTATTTGCGACTTTCCTGCCAGTTCAAGGAGCTTAATAGATAGTGTAGATTTACATTGCAAAGCTTACCCTCCATTTTGACGGAAAGCAGTGTCCGGAAGCACTGTTGGCTTCTGGGTAGTGTAGTTCGTTGACTGACATTACAGCATAGGCTTACTGAAAGAAAACTACAAAATGGCGGCACCTGTCTGAAGTTTTTTCCCCCCGTTAATTTTTATCCCGTATTGTCCCAATGATGTGTGTTATTAAAGGTGACAATCATTGAAAAACCGCGGAAGAGTGAGTCCGCGCAAGTCGAACCTTGAAGTAGCGAGAGACTACTCTACTGTAACAGGGGCTGGATGGAGATTGTCAACGTTTGCGCACCTTTGACCCTTGGTCCATATGTTGCCCATGTCTGGTCTAAACTATCTGTTTTATTTTACACCTGTATTTCTGCAACTCACCATTAGTAACCAACAAAGATTCAAGCAAAAATGTGTTGCACTCTGAGTATGTGTTGTGGACAGCTCTCAGCTACTACCACACCTGATTTTAGCCCAGCATCTGTCAGATTGGCTGAATTTAGTTAGTGCTGTATGTGTTGGGTATCACTTTTCATTCATTCAACTTTTATTCATATACGTTAATCCCATTGAGCCTCGGGGACTCATTTACAAGAGAGACCTGGTTCTAACAAAGTGATGACAACAGTGGAACAACAAAGACAATAATCATAAAGAATGCGTACAAATTTATTTATTTATTGTCTCGGGTTAAGCCCAAAAGTTAAATCAACTCTAGACATTCTGAGTCCACTGGTTCATTAGATCTTTGGTGCTAAACGCAGCTCAAATACCAGTCACTATGGATTCTATGTTTTATAATGTTGTATATGCTTTTATTTTTTATTTTACTTGAACTATTTAGCCTTTTATGTTTCAACCTCCAGGAGGAGAAGGAGAAAGCGAAGACGACGAGGAATACGAACCTGTGACGGAGCCGAAAGTGTCCAACAGCGAAGAGGTAAGAGCCACCAGGAAATGCTGATGGAAGCGGTTTTGGAGGCTTTAAGAGCTGCTTGACTGATTAGTGCCATCTTCTTCCCTCAGGGTACCGCCAGCGACGAGGTTGTGGCCACAGAGGAGATGTCAAACCTCGTCAACTACGTTGAGCCTGTGAAGTTCAAGAGCTTCGAGGTGGCAACCGGTAAGTTCACGTTAGCGCACAATGAACAAATGTTTGTACGATGAAAACAGTGTTTATGTGAGGGATCGAGTGTCTTTGTTAGCTTTAAGCACAGTTTCCTGGTGTCATTCCAGATAGTTTCATCTTGTTTAATGTGTATTTCTTTTTTCATTTTCCAGAAAGGAAGAAGTTCTTCGAGATGTCATCGTTTGTAGAAACCAAAGGCCTGGACCTCGTGAAGAGTTTCCCCGTTGAGTTTGTTGAGTATCCTTGGAAGTGTCATCCCTCAAGAAGAGCTCATCTTGTACTTTCAGAGCAGTTGTCTGACCTTCATGCTGGTATTTCTAGACTTCAGAGCAGACATTCAAAGAAAACTCAACCTTAACCCATCACTGAGTTCTTATTTTATCTGGAAGCCATAAACTCAAACAGTTACATCAGCGTAAGACAATAAGATTGGTATTTTTGTTAGAAGACTTTTACTTTTCTAATGATTCACCTGCAAGTATGGTCCACCAATTAACGTTGGCTCTGTCTGCTCAGACTAGCCATTAGCTGGTCTGTTCCCGTCAGAATTAAACTCTGCTTTTCTAAACTGAGGTCGTCCAAAGAGCTTTGTACAACAGGTGGTATAATTTGGTAATAATCTTAATTCTAAAGAATGTTTTGTAGCACTTTTCTGAGCAGTGCCAACCACTAACAATGGTTGTAAACAGAAAAGCCCCATTTTTTTTATACTTTCCCTGCAAGCTAGTGAGCTAGTTTCACAACAACTAGAAAATCCTAATATCTAAATGTAGTTTGTGGTGTCCTTTTTCTAAACAACCTCAAAAAATCCTCATAAAAATTCACTAAAAATAGGATTTAGATTAATTTTCCAGGGGTTAGTTTGATTGATTATTCTGATTGGTTGATTTTTACATTTATACATTAGTGGGATAACTTCACCAGTATGACTTGGTGCTAAGTGCAGTCTAAGTTTGCTGTTGCATCATATTCAGTGGAAAGAACAAAGAACAGATCCTAAGAACAGTATCCATAAATAGAAGTAAAATGTCAGCATCTGTCTCCATATACTGTATAGTCCATTAACTTTTTTGAAGAAGGTTTTAGCCGTTGGTGTTTTACCAGGATCAGTGTTTATCAAAATGGAATCACTTTGATTCTACCCTACACGGTCTTGATGGTTTTTGATATAATCTGTATGTCTCCTTGATTTGGACACCACTGCCCAATATTTATATGCAAGGCAAAAATAACACAACAACTGGCAAATAAGTGTAATAACATCACAGAACACTTATCGCCCTTTGCCATGGTTTCTAAAAATGCCATGGTTGAGTTGAGACCACCTGTCATCCATTGTTCATCTTGCAGAAGTAGTTCATTTGGTCTAGTTCTGTATGAGTTTTGTAATCAACCAAGAAACATGGAAACTGCCCCTCAAATTACTGCTGTTGGTTTTTGCGTTGCCATTTTTATGGACATCTTAGGTTAAAAAAAACCTTGTACTATGGGTGATGATGCTATACGCTCTGCTGTGTCTCAGGTTATACGACCAGGTAGAGTTATTACAAACTAATAGAAGTTTTGGTCAAATCTTGCAAATAAAATAATATAGGATTTCATGCAGTATGCAAGATCTTGCACAATCTGTTAGCACCCAGAAGTTTGTGTTTCAGCTATTACCACACCAAATTACTGGAACATTGGTCAAGTTATAGCCATTTTCTTGTTGACTAACGTTGATTAACCGTAGCTGCCTTATGAAACTTGGTTGACTTCAAAGACTCTTCAGCTGTAGATGTTCATCCAATGATTACATTAAGTTTTCTTAAGGTCTGTCCACTTGTTTATGAGATAATTTGCAAAAATGAAGTACAAGTGTAAAAGCACACACATGCACCATAAGGCTATAACTACATGTAGGACCAGAAACCAGAAGCGAAAGCTACAACAAATATCGAATGACAGCAGTACAACTTTTAAGTCCCGCCCCCATTTAAACAAATGAGACATTTGTCTGACCAAAAGATAAAAACACGCTTTAAAAAGTGTCATGTTACACTTTGATTAGTGTTTAGGCGGGACCTTCGAACCAAGGCTAGTGCGCAGACATTGTCGTTAAAAATACAAAATGGCAGCACCCAAAAATGGGACATTTCAAGAATGTGGAGATACTTTGTTCATTTTTATTAATGTTGATACACACAGGAAGGAAGATATATTTGTAGCCTGTTTCAAGTAAAGTCTTCAAAACTTGCCTCCATTTTTTGACCGACTTTATCATCAGTCAATATGTTTAGTTGCTCAGCATCCATTTTGTAATGGATCATCACTGCACACGTGTCCAGCCTTAACAACCCTCTTCCAGGTACAACAAGAACCAGCTGAGCCGAATCTACCCCAAAGGAACAAGGGTAGACAGCTCCAACTACATGCCTCAGCTCTTCTGGAATGTCGGTTGCCAGATGGTGGCGTTAAACTTTCAGACTCTTGGTAAGTGCTATCTATCTTAGCAAGAAACTAAAATGTCAAAAAAATTCAAGGTTAATCAAATGGTGTTTATAGTAGACCATCTTACCTGAAAAGATTATCGTTTCCTAAAATAATGAGGTGTGAGTGTTGAGCGACTGCTGAAAAAGGTGGGAGTGAGTTAAAAATGGAAGAAGCACCAGACAAGGGGACCAAAAAGACAAATAGTTCTAGCCCGGTTCTTGAGTGAGGGAATACGTGCTTTGGATTTAGGTTATCCTGTCAATTTACTATCTGCACTCTTGTTCTCGTCACTCAGATCCTGCCATGCAGTTGAACATGGGGTTTTTTGAATACAATTTAAACTGCGGCTACCTGCTAAAACCGGAGTTCATGAGAAGACCGGACAAACACTTCGACCCTTTCACAGAAAACATTGTGGATGGAATTGTTGCCAATACAGTCAAGATAAGGGTAAACGGAGTTCTTGTGTTTGTGAAACAGCTTCAATGTGTTTAATATTTCCAAGCTGCAATGACTGTATGTAATTCCATCTATCCAAGGTGATCTCAGGCCAGTTCGTGACAGAGAAGAAGGTGGGAGGTGTGTACGTGGAGGTGGACATGTTTGGACTCCCAGCTGATACGAGGAGGAAGTTCCGAACCAAAACATGCGTGGCGAACTCACTGGACCCTTTGTGGGACGAGGAAACTTTTGTCTTTAATAAAGTAACTCACAGACCACACCGTGGTTCATATCTCTGTCAAATCTTTATTCTTCTGTCTCCTTTTCTGAACTCATCACATGTTATCATTCAACAGGTGGTTCTACCTTCACTGGCCTCTTTGAGGATAGCGGTGATGGAGGATAACGGCAAGTTTATCGGACACCGAATTCTCCCCGTTTCTGCCATCAGACCCGGTTAGGACACACACTGTTCAAACCAAGCATTTACAGATGTTTACATGAACTAAAGAAAGAGCCAAGTCTTCATTTGATGCACATTCTCTCACCCTGTGAGAAATACTGATCATAATCCACCCTGTAAAAATGTCCATAGTGTACTTCCTGCCACCAAAGGCAAGTGGCAATCCCCATCAAGATGGCCCCTACAGCTTAGCGACTGTAGCAAACACAAAAAATGGCTACATATCAAATTTTACAGATATTAAGCTTGAATTTGTAGTAGCTAAGGGTCATACCGTGATTTAAGTTGAGTGCCAACATCTTACGAGATCTCACAGTATCGTATCGGACCACGTATGAGGTCATTGACGAGGCTTGACCAGCTCCGTTCCTTCCGGTGTTCGAAGCTCTGGCTTGAAGGCGGTGGGCGGTATGGATTCCTTCCAAGTATACTAGGTCGTTAATTTATTGTGTCCTTCTGTTAAGGCTACCGCTACGTCAATTTGAAAAACGAGCTGAACCAGCCGCTTATGCTGGCCTCCCTGCTGGTCTATACTGAAGTTATGGACTACATTCCCAATGAACACCAAGGTAAGAAGACCAAACAAACCAACCTTGAGAGCGCTTAACTGGATTCACTGACCTTGCTATAGACTTTTCAGCAGTAAAGGCTCCATACAAATGGTGGACTGTGCTACAGAACAAGTATTTTTGTCATGGTTTGGTTATATTCTCCATCGTCTACTGGTTTACTGGGGTTGGGTTGCGGAGGCAACAGATCCAGGGGAGACCACATTTGTTACAATGCATCCCTGTTTCTGAAAGTAAATTGATAAAATGGTTTGGTTCTGAGTGTGACCTTTTGGCAGAACTACAGTTTTATTTTCCAACGCAAACAGTTTGATATTTCCATAAATCTCATTTATGCCCAGGTAAAAATCATTTGTTGGCTATCCTAGCTTAGCGGTTAGCATTTCTTTGATTCTCACCCAGTTTATTTCAACTCTGTTTAGGTTTATAAAAGCTATCTTTTTTTTTTTTTTGCACTACTTTAGTTTTGTCCCAACTTTTTAGTGTTTGAAGGCATTTTGATGTGTAAAATGTTCATTGACCTACTGTTTTCCCTCCTCTGTTCTTTTCATGTTTTTTTTTTTTAAAGCTGTTTAAGCTAAGGTTTGGTGTTTCATTGGTTTATGTGTCCTCAGAATATGCTGATGCTTTGACCAACCCCATCAAGCACATCATTGGGATGGACAAGAGAGCGGACCAGCTCGCTGCTCTGATTGATGGCTTTTACCCTGAGGTGAGACGCACTTTAAGATTTTTAGGCTTCGAAATGATGCGTAGTTTGTTGGAATTTGACGATTTGTCACCCGGCATCAAGCTAGTTTTGTTTAGGAGAGTGCCAGTTTAAAAACTTGATTTTGATTGGTCAGGAGTGATGTCATGGAGCATCCCAGATGTGTCTTACAAGGGGAATCCCCAATTTTCACAATGACTCCAAACTTTATACGAAGGGATTTCCCCATGCTACAGCACATTCTGTGTTATTTTTTGGAGTTTAGAGCATCTGTCCGCCCATGTGAAGATTTCACCTCATCTGTTCTACTTCAGTCACTTCCTGTCAGTGTTCGTTTACGAGGTTTGTTCTTCCAGGATGACGTCCTCGAACCTGATGCAGAAATCAACAAAGAGAATCAGATTTTTAAAACGGATCCGCTCCCCTGCCTCTTACAACCGCTTCCCACGAGTCTTCCAGAGGATTCCCCAGACATCATCAGGATACCTACACAAGGTAGACACATCAACATGGAATGAAAAAGAAAACATGGAATAAGCTGAAAAAGCTAAATTTAGCACAAAATAGCTAAAAATTAGCCGAAATAGAAAAAGCTGAAAGGAGCATAACAAGCTGGAATCAGTAGAAAGAATGTAATTAGGTTGAAACGAGCAAAAATTACTACGAAAAACTTGAATTTATCTGAAAACAGCAGAAATTGGCATAAAAAAAAAAGCTAAAAAAAAAAAAAATTGCTGAATAAATTAAATGAGCAGAAGGAAGAAAGTTTGCTGAAAGAAGCAGAAATGAGCACAAAAAAGTGGAAATGATCTGAAAAAAGCTTAAATTTGCTTAATAAAAGGCAGAAAGAATCTGAAATTACAAGGAGGAAGTAAAGAGAGCACATTTTTGCTGAATTAGGCTGAAAAAACTTAAATGAGCTATAAAAAATGTGGAATTAGCTGAAAAAAATTAAATTAGCCCAAAACCAGCTGTATAGTAGCTGAAATAATAGAAAATGCTGAAACTTGCAGAAAGATTAAATGAGCAGAAATAAGTTAGAAGAAACACTAAAATGTTGTAGTTAGCAGAAAGAAGCTGAAAGGAGAACAAAACAGCTGAAACAGCAGCTGACATTATCTAAAATTAGCTGAAAAAATGTTTAAATTCACACAAAGAAGCTGAAGCAGAACAAAATGTGAAAGGAGCAGTAAAAGGTTGTAAACAGATCTTAAGAATTGAAGGATGTAAAATGAGCTGAGTTCATTTTCTTTGAGAAAAAGATGGCAGAAAAAACTAAATGGTTCAAAAAGCTAAAGTTGCACCATAACCAAATATCATATTGGGACTGTCCTGAAAGAGCTGAACGTTTTGATTTATGATTTGTTGAAATAGCACAAAAACTGTGGGACGAGAATTGCACCAAAAAAATTTACAGAAGAAACATGGATCACAATAGCGTGAATGCTTCATAAACATTCTTTCAACACAAAATTGATTAATATCTTGGACTTACATTTGAGCTCATGTCTCTTCTCTGTTTGGTTCATTCATCCATCATCCATTTTAAAAGTACTGTATGTGTTTTTGTGTAGTACCTCCACGAGATACTCATGTAGCGTCTGTCCTGACAGGTAAGGTCATCACAGAACGTTCATTTCCACATTAAACGATTTGAATCATTTTGTTTGTTGCATTGAGCTCCTTGGAAAAAGTGTTTATTGTTGCTTTCGTTCTTCTGGACCTGGTCGATCCTAAAGTTTTCTTCTTGTTGTCTGTTTTGTCTTTTAGAGATCCAGGTGTTGTCTCTAAAAGAACTGAAGGAGCACAAGAGTTACGATAAAGTGATGAAGAAACAGATTAAAGACTTGAAAGAGCTGAAGAAAAAACACCAGAAGAAGGTACGAGCTAAATGGAAATACGCAATTTAAAATATATATTTTTTTAATTTAGGAAAGTTCTTTTGAACTAAATAAAGGATGAGTTCCATTTTTCATGTGCTGTAAAATTATTTGTTTGTCGCTTGTTTTCTCCAGCTTCAGGCAGAAAGCCAGAAAAAAGATAAAAACTTCAAACGTAGCATCAAGAAAGGGTAAGTAAAGGCTAATGAAGGAAGGATTAAACAGATAGTAAAATAGTTTAAAAGATGCTTCTGAACTTGAAGAAACTGACATTTTAGGGAAACACTATTAGCAATGAATATCTTACCTGTTGTGGATAGCTCTTTGAATGACCTCAGTTTGTAGAAATAGTTTCGTTTTGACTGAAATGATGAGTTAACGGCTAGTTTGAGCGGGGCCAAGATGAACAATATTGTTTTCTGCCATTTTTAAAACAACTCTCTTCTCAAAGTTCAAACTAAAGATATTTATAGACCTTTATACGTCCACCATTTTCACATTACACATTCATTCTGTCAGAAATGTTGAGATTTTCAGTTTTCTTCTCTGTACTTGTCAGCTAACCAGGTTTTTAAAGCTTTAAATGTTGTGTGTTTAATCCAGTTATTAGTTTTTATTGTTTGTTTGTTGGGTTTTTAATTCAATGCACATTGTTTCTTCTCGTTAGCCTAGCTCTGTGGCTAGCTTGCTACTCTCTAACCTAATGTTTTGTTTCGCTTACTACTGTTTCGGTTGTTACCCTTTTTTTTTAATACTTTTTCAAGTTTTCACATTCATTTTACAATTATTTTGCCGTAACTGTAGATGTATATCTGTTGGAAGTGCCCCAGGCTGCAGTCAGTGTCGCAGCTAGCTGCTACCTATTAAAACTAATAACTATATTTCTTTGTAAATAACTCTTACGTCATATCAGTTGTAGCCGTTTAGCACATACTTGTAGCTACATATCTTTTTATTTGGCTTTTAATTTACAAATGCTCAAACACTAACAGAAGATAATCATGATTCTTTTTGCTAACAGTTTTCTTCCTTTTAGTAGCTAATTAAATCATGTAACTTAATATCGCCTTTTTATTTATTTGTTTGTTTGTTTTTTTTGGGCTATACAGTACTAAGTTAAATGTTTTGAAAGTTTTTGTTTCAATTTTAATTAGTTTTTTTAAATGTACACTAATGCCACTCATGTTAGCAAGGTAAAAATCACCAACTTGGTTAGCCTAGCTTATTGGCTAATCTGCTCCTCTCATTCTAACGTGTCTTTTACCACCATTTTCTTTTTTAGCTTCTTTAACATTTTCTGCTGTCGCGTTTACTTTACACACTTATTCTGTCAAAAGTAATATTATATTTTTTTTTACGCAAATGCCCCCAGGCTGCACCGAAAGTGATACAGCTAGCCGCTACCGCTTCTAACCAATTCAATTCAATTCAGTTTATTCATATAGCGCCAAGTAACAAAAGAAGTCATCTCAGGGCACTGAACAGAATTATTTATATACATTTAAATCAATTGATCAGTTACAGATGAACAATATACAGTTCTAGCTTTACGGAGAGCTTTTTTTTTTTTTTATAAATTTTTAGTCCTATCTCTCCAAGATAAATAAAATTCTTCAATGTTAGTCGTTTCTTTCCAGCTTTCTAGATGCCTGTTTTAAAGTATGTAACTTGGAATTGACCCAAGGAACCACAGGATTCTATGTGAATTACTATGCAATGCTAAACTAACAGTGAAGTTTTATACACTATTCTATACTTTATACTATATATATTCGACAGAACCCCACGTCAGTTGGTTTAATTCACAGTTTAGATACGGATTTTTATGGGTTATGGAAACAAAAGCTAGCATGCTGAAGAGAGAAGTTCTGACTCGTTGTGCTCTTCAGTGAATCTGAGGAAACCAGTGCACAGAAGCTACGGGAGCAGCAGATGCAGGAACTTCTAAATCTGCGGCAGCAGCTTCACTTGCAGGAAGGAGTGATGCGACAAGAACAGTTGGTCGAGGTACACTTCCACGAGTTCTTAACCAAACCAACTGGAGTAGAAACCAGTGTCGAGTCAGCTCAGGAAAATCAAAGACGGTGTGTTTTTAGGAGTTGAAGAAGCTGAAGGAGTTGGCGGTTGAATGTCAGGCCGCTCTGGTGAAGAAGCTCAAGGAGATCTGCGACCGGTACGTTCGCACCGAAAAGAAACAATGTCATGGAGATCGTTGCCGGTTGGATTTAGATTTTGGTATTTCAGTTGAGTTACTTCAGCAAAAATGTATTTTTGTAACATAAAGTTGTGACCGTGTCTGCAGGGAGAAGAAGGAGCTCCAGAAGATTCTGGACAGGAAACGACAAAACAGCATCAGTGAAGCCAAGATCAAAGACAAAGAGAAGCCTGAAAAGTAAAACGAGACTCCTTTTTCTTTACTCGCCGAGTGTGATGAGGACTATGTTTAGGCAGGAAAGTTTGACCTTTTGTCCACACGTCTGTTGCATTTTGTTGCTGTTTTACTTGATCGTTTTACCTCCAAAGGGATCTCGAGGAGATCAACAGGAAACACATTAATGACTCTGTGGCCTCGCTACGCAAGGTGAGTGCTTATAACGCCACTCGCTCCTCGTGAAAGGTGTTGGAGAGTTTCATTTTGTTTCCCCTCTACGTTCTGCTCCCCAGCTGGAGGACGAGCAGAACAGGAGACAGGACAACATCAAACTGAAGCACCAGGAGCTGCTGTATTATTTGGACGAAACGCTTCCAGTCCTGGTGAGTACCAACGCCCGGACCAACCACCGTCCCGTCGCCTTTAGTGCCACAGTCTTAGAATGGGATTGCGTAAAAAAGGATGATGTTTTGAGCTTAAAATTAAAGTTCACAACATGACACACTTCGATTATGTGTTGGGGCTGACCCTCGGCTGCCGCCACACCAAACTTTAGCTCAGAATCTGTAAAACTGCCACATTTGTTTGCTTATGTTAAATAGTTTTGGCGACATAGGCGTTGAAGGGGACATATCCCCCTCACGTTTAAAAAAAAATATTCATTTTGACCCCCGATTCACCCAGCGCCGTTTCTATTTCTTTGTGAATGAATCCATTCCTCTTGATTAACAGAAAACTCAAACCACTAAAAGTCCACTCCGGGTTTTCCTGGTTACCTAAAGCAACTCACCGCACCGCGAGCAGTGTTTCCCCTAGCTCACTGAACGGGGAGGGAGCTTAGCATTGCGTTAGTTACAGCAGTTGTCAACTGAAAGGGGCGGGGCGATGTTAAGATGCATGAGAGAAGCGGAGCGTGCTTTATTCACACAAGGAGAGCTGTTGGTCAGGCGATTTCTTGTTGTGCCATTATAGTTATTGAATCAAGTGTTTACTAATGTAGATAAATATAGATGTTTAACAAACTGTTAAAAAACACTAGAATGCAGGAAATGGCATCTACTTTATTCAACATTTTCTGGGGGAGGACACTCAGACCCCCTCCCCCCCCCCCCCCCACACACACACACACACATTACAAATCCAATGTGTGGCAGCCATCTTAAACTGGAGTGACTCTAAAGGTTGTGGTGCAGTAGACCTTCACTTAAACAACCATTCTCCGAAACCATCGTTGTTCATGCATACTTTGCTAACTGGGTGGACTCCAACACTTAAAGCTAAAGTTTTAAGCAAAGATCTCACGTATACTCAAAGCAGCACCCATAGTTTGTGTTGTGGATGACTCTCAGCTACTACCACACCAAACTTTAGCGCAACATCTGTAGAATTCTCCACATTTTAGTCATTTTGTGTGTTTTTAAGGCTGTGTCGCTTCATACGTTTCACTTTGACTGTGGGTTTTGGATTTTGTCCATCTACCATGACAAACACTGAGAATTTGATGTATGAACAATAGAGAACCATTTATATATATATATATGTGTACACAGGATATGTGACCAGTCACATCGAATTGATAAAGTCGTATTTGGTCAAAATGAACAAAGCACATTTTCATTTTTTAGTCTTACTAATCGGGAAACCCTCTGGTACATTAGTCTGAATCTTCCTTTTTAAAAATTCTAACAATGATTTTTTTAAAAGGTCATTTGAAAGTTTGTGTGTGTATATATATATATATATATATATATATATATATATATATACAGCACATTTATATCTGTGAAATATTTTGATGGAATCGCCGATGTCCAATATTTAACTTTATCGCAAGTATCAGCCGATACGATACTTTGCCGATAATATCGTGCATCACTACCAAAAGGGCTTAGACTCTGATCATGAGATGATCACTCTGAAGCTCTGGGATGAGAGGCGGTGGGTGATATGCATCCCTTCAGGGAAACGCTGGGCCTCCAACGAGCGTCGGTCAGGAGGTGGGTGAACTAACGTTGGTCGTTTGTGTTGGTGCAGCTCCGGGCTCAGCTGGATCAAGAGCTGGAAGAAGAGTCTCAGGCGCTGCCCGAAGAGATCTGCCGGCTCCTCCAGATGAACCTCCAGAACAAAGACCTTCAGAACGATGCCCTGCACTCGTCCAATCACAGCAGCCCCAGCTCGGGTCAACCCTCCAATTGCTCCACGCCGCTGTTGCCCTCGACGCCCGACCGACGCAACCAGAACAACAGAGACAGCAACATGTCTGACTCGAGCTCCACCACGCCCATCCTGTCGGAGGCAGAGATGTCGTTCGGTTAGACGGGAAACCCTCGTCCTTAGGGATCAAATAAGAACCATAAACTTTTACTTCTTTTATCCCTTTTTAAAGCGGACTGGTTCATCATCGTCTACAGAGGTGTATTTTTTATTTTATTGACTTGTGTAAGAATCATAATCTGTTTTTATTTTTACATTTTCTCACGATTCTCTCCATTTGAACGTCTCGTCTTTCAATTTTTTTATGTTGCAACTTATTTTCTTTATGAGCTTCTAGTTTCCTGCATCTTTACCTTCTTTTTGAATTTTCCAGAAAGCTTCAAACTTCGACGAAAGACTCTCGAGATCGTCGTCGTTTGGCAGCGCGTCGCTTTCTGAGGCCCGCGCAATAAAAAAAAAAAGAGATAAGCTCCACAGAAATATAAACAAATCAAACATTTTTCCTCTTTATGAAAAAGAAAATCTCAAAATAGAACATTTTAACTGGAACTGAAGGGAAATAGTGATTTTAGGTTTTGCTGTAATGTCAGGAGCTGGCCTGTAGGTGGTGCTGCAACATCAACTATTTTAGTGTAATGATAAACTTGATTTACTTTATTTAGTCTGGTGTAACTTACAGCAGCATTCTTTAAATTAAAACCTCTGGTCTTTTTTATTTTAATTTTTTAAGTTCCAGTCAAGTTTTAATGATTTGTCCTAAAATTAATGGAAACTTTTTTTTAATAATTGTGTATGTTTTAATAAGTCCTCCAACTGATCTGCTCTCGCTCTAACAGCAGAAGGCGTCACACTCTGAGGACAATATTTTATTAAAAAAAATATCAGACATCACTGAACTCCTGGAGGAAACAAATATGTTTTTGTTTGGCCAGAAGATGATCCGACGAGGAGTCCGCTTCCTGCCGCTGCAGAACTCGCACGAGTGTGTTTTATGTCCTTTCTCTGCTGTTGCTGTTAGTTTCCTTAATCAGCCAGGAGATGGGCATTAGTTGACCCTCCTGCTGCCCTTGGCTCAAAATGCTCCAGTCATTTTGGACAAGAGGGCAGCAGGAGGGTCAAATGATTAGATCCTCCGTGGAGTAAGGTTGTCTGATTATGAAAAGCTGCACTATGACGTCTTAAAGACTGCTTTTTGTTTGATTAACCGCTGCTTGAACGCCATTTTATTCTCCAATCTGCTCAGATTTCATACGTGGACATAGGAAAGACTTTGACTTAAAAGTATTTTTAACAAGTAAAACACGGTCCTGTAGACACAGTGCACATTAAGCTCAGTGAGTTGGACACTCCTGGGGTGTGTGGGCAGTGCACAAACCTTAAAGGAACATCGAGTGGACGGTTCGTCTCTTTCAAAGTGGGGTTCTGTGTAGATTATGAACATTTACTATCTTACCTGCTGCAGATAGCTCTTCAAATAATTCAGTTTAGTCCTGACCAGACTGACGAGCTAATGGCTAGTCCGAGTGAAGCTGACTCTAAGCTTATTAAAGCGATTTGAATGCCGTCAGATAAACGTTTACATTTTTAGCAGTCTCCTGGTTATTTATGCAAACACCAGTCGTTATGGACAGTAGCAGCTAGCTGTGGCTCTTCCTGCATGAATCTCAACTTTCTAAATAAAAAAAAAAACAACAACTTTAAAACAGTATATGCAAACTTTTTTATTTTTTATTTTTTTTTTACACTACCGTGGATTTCACATTCTAAGTGCCCTGGAATCCACAGGAAGTGCTACAGCTGCCTGCAAATGACCTTAAGTTCCACGCGAATATTCATGTAAAGTCAAAAGATGGTGCTGTAAAACGTTGGGACTCGAGGATCCACTAGCCGTTAGCTCGTCGGTACAGTCAGAATTCAACTCTTTTTCTCCCATCTGAGCTCCCTCAAAGAATTATCTGCAGCAGGTAAGATGTTTATTGTTCAAGTCCCCCATTTCAATCGATCTGAACGTCCCTTTAATTTAAACGTATTGTTTGTTTCTGCCAAAGCTTCCAGATCTGCTGTATTTAATTGTCCTTTCTCAGCAGCTGTTTCTTTGTTTGTCCACTTGGAACCAAACGATGGTACTTTGTGTACATATTCTATGTATATGTGTAGTTGTACATGAGTTTTACTACTGATGGAGGTACAAATAGGGTTAAGGGAAGAAACCAAACTAATCTAATTGTAAAGATTGTTTTTAGTTCATATTTGGGGGATTTTTCCCCTCCCTGTTGGTAATGAGCACTGGCTGCCTTTCTCACTGACTTCACGTCGTGTTATCTGTTTAAACTCACATTTAAGTCCTTATTTTTATTTTTTTTTTATGGTTTTTGAAGTTCTTGACAACAGAAAAAAAAATTAAGAGTGCCAAATAATGGAAACTTTTTCAATATCAAGACAGTTTGCATGAATTTTTAAAGGATTCTTGTGTGCCTGAAATACTGGATCTTTAAAAAAAAAAAATATATATATATATATTAGTTTTCGGGACCACCACAACAGCCGCATGGATGAGTCAACGTTTTCTTTTTTAACCTCTTGAGTTTTCTAAAAAAAAATAATAATAATTTAGAGAGAGAGGGAAATAGTTTGCCTATTGGCTGCTCTGTGCTATTCAAAACTTTAAGTCAAAAGAAAATAATAATAAAATTTTTACTGGACACATTCCTCCCAGCTCTAACAGCCGGAGAAACTTTTACTTTAAATGAACATCAGTGTGTTTTGATTTTCATGGACTTTTCAGGTACTTTACAAGTTTTTCATTCTTTTTATTGTGAAAAGCAAACTTGTCTTTTTCCATTTTGTTGAAATGCACTTTTGTTTATCTCTTTTGAATATTTGTGTTGTTCCTGTGATGCACACTTCAATACAACCACCTTTTTAATAGCATTTACTTTCTGTGTTAAATATCTGTGGGTTGTTGGTTAAAAAAATTTTTTTCATTGTTTTATAAATTTACTAATGTAATTCTGTTTTTTTATTTTTTTATTTTTTATGGTGGTCCTATGGTGTAAATGAATAACATTTGGAATAATTACATTTGAAAAAACAAAATGACATTTGAAAAAATGGAATTACATTTGAAAAAAAAAAACGGAATTACATTAAGCCAAACCGGAAGTGTTTTTATTTTTTACTTTATTAACAACATAAAAGAAAACAGTACAATGTGCAGTAGAGTCATTCCTACTGTTCAGTGCCTTTTGAGTCCCCATACCATAATGTGGTATATTTTTGTTTAACGGGTGGCTATTATTTCTTTTATTAATCTCATCTTCATCTTATATGTTTGACTTCCCTCTACCATAAAACGCAATCATATGTACACAAGATGAGATTATTTAAAATAATTAAATCTAAGTTTAAATACAATTAGAGCTTACTGCCATGTCATGCTTCTTGAAATTAAGTTACAATTCTACGTAATAAGTTAATTCATTTTTTTAAAAGTTTCATTTTAATGTTTAATACTTCTCATCCAATGACTTTTTATGATCTCAGAATATTTTTTATGCTTAAATTATTAAAAATAATTTGAGTGCCTGAGTCAATTGTCCACCCATTACTTTGAAATACCTGTAATTCTGTTAATTCAAATGTATTTCCACTTTTTTCACCACTTCTGCTTTGGCTTAATGTAATTCTGTTTTTTTGTTTTGTTCTGTTTTTTTAATGTAATTTCATTTTTTCAAATGTTAATTTACACCTCAGGGCTACCACATTTGTGCACTCTTAAACTGAATTAATTTGGTTGTCATGTCTTTAAACACACAATAATTTTGAACCATTTGTTACAGAACAGAGTTTAATTCTCTTACAGGGTTAGACTAAAGAGGTATTTCTGAAAAATCGGAGATCGTACATGATGTAAAATCTGTGTAGTTACAGACTGTCGGCCTCAAACTCTTAAGTGTGATCCAAAACGTGTGTTAGAAAGTGTGCAAGCTTAAACTGGAAACAACACTAACACAATTTACAAGTGCATGCGTGACAAATGCAAAACAAAACTACTGGTACTTTAAAATTTAAAGTAAAAAACAACACTTAGATTAGTCAGTAATCTAACAAAGTTGTGGTGTTTTTAAACTTGTGGACTCTGACAGATGTTACCTTTATGCTTGATTTTAGGTTGTGTAAAAACCCTCAAAAATGTAATTTAAACATGACCCAGGTGCAGCGAGGACGTTAATGGTAATACTGTACTGTATTTACCTTTATTCTGTCTAATGCAGATAAGTGTGGAGTTAAATTATTGATCGTTTAGAAGTACAGCTTGTAATATCCAATGATAGATTTTTAATTCCTTGCTGAACTCTTAAATACAAAATCTTACTCTTAGCCCATCTTACCACTTTCCATTTAACTGCTCTAACCATCCACACTGCTCCGTATTTTTTTTAAAACTGAGATTATTTAAAGCACTTAGTTACAAATTGAGCTTTTATTGAGAAAAGGAGCTGATTTTTAGATTTTTTTTTTTCTCCCAATGTGGATAAGTTAAAAAAAAAAAAAAAAAAGCTGATGTGCCCATGTGGACGGGAAATACGGAGGTTTTCAGAAACAGTAAGCAGTTTGAAGCATGCCCACTTTTATCTTGTGCCCTAGAAACCAAAACAAGTCATTTTTACCTATTTTATTTATTTATTTTTTTGTCTTGCCTCATACCAAACACGTTAATGTTAAACTTTGAACATGTGCTAAAATGGTCAGTATCTGAAAGAAAATTGGAAATAATGTTTTTTAAAAAAAGTATTGTTTCTGGCCAAAACATTTTTTTTAAATCTATAAATTAATGTCTTTATTGTGAATGTTCCAACCTAATAACACAGCATGAGCTTTTCAGTGTTCTTGTTAGAACGCATGCACAAATATACAGTATATATGAATGAACAAAAAAATATTGCAAGTAAGGGCCTTAGTCTTTATTCTGAAGTAGCCTGTATGTGAATTACCATACAAAATTTTATATTCCACACATCTGCATATTGTTTCAACTAATAATAAACAATGCCATTCCTTGTATTCCCCGGTAATCCCAGTTTGGGATAAAACAAGTGTTTTTAACAAAACTGTACCTTGTGCTAATTTTAATGTGCTAACGAAGAGAGCTAAGTTTAGCAAACTGTAAAACCTGAATTTTTTTTTTTATTATTATTTTGCTTAACATGTAAAATACACAACCTTTTGTTAAAAGTCTCGTAGTTCTGGCATTTTCACCTAATTTAAAAGCAAATTTGTTCTGTGATAAAAGGTTTTTGTTTGGAGTATGACTAGCTCGCACCCTGGGCTTCATACGCTAGCTATTAGCTTGTCAGTGTTTGGGCTTATGTAGTTTATGAATATAAAACTGGATTATTTTATGACAAGCTCCTATTTAACAAAAACAAAACTGCAATTTTAAAAAGATTTCAAAAGTTTTGTTAAACACAAACTAACACTGTGCAGCTTATGGAGAGCACATTGAGCTAACCCTGTTAGCTAAACCCCGTTAGCATGTCTCTTATCTACACATTTACTAAACATGTCAGCGTTTGTGCTAGCATGACTAATAATTACCTTTAAATCAGGCTCTGAAATGGTTCAAACTATTAACCTTAGTAATTTATGAAAGTTTGTTCAGTGCGAGCAGGAAGTGTGCCAATAATGGAGCTAGGTACCATGTGCTAACCCTGTTAGCGTGGCTCATTTTACCACAGTGTGGCCCATGGGGGAATGTTTCTATGAAGCTTTAATATTTTGTAATGGCTTTTTTTCTGTTGGGAAACAGTCTTATCAACTGATGGACACACCATTATTCACTGACACAAACACGGCTCTTCAGCATCACTCCAAACTCCTCTTTGACTTTCCTCCATTTGAAGACTATCCTCCCGCAGGGACACCCCGAGGCCTCTAGTTGTCATCTCTTCTCTCCCTCTGCTCTTCCTCTCTCATCCTCACTGTCACATTTCTTTGCCTCCAGTTTCCCCCCAGTAATGAGACCATATTTTACCTCTGGACTTTATAAATTAATTAAAAGCAACAGTCAACCGAGAACGACTTCAGAGAAAGACGGCATTCAAAATACATAAGGAAATATGTGGAGCAGGTTTTCTTGACACTGTACATGTAATATAAGGGAATGCTACACTTTGATCCAGATGTAATATTTCATTGTTTCTTTATAATTAATATAAAGTATACAAGTGAACATTCAATAATAAAACTTGCAACCTCCTGGTATGGATCTTATCTGCTGTGTTCAGATATTTATTTCGTGTGTGGTGTAACCTACTTTCCTGGCTCTTGGGAACCTGCCACCCACTAACTTACAGTGAAATTCATCTATTATTTAACACCCATTGTTATGTAATGTGTTTTTGACTCAAGTGAATTTGACTGAGGCAGAGCATCGCCTTCGTTTTAACTCGAGTTTCCGGGACGTGGAAGCAGATCTGCCAAATAAAACTAGTTTCAGAACCCAGCACAGTCGTACGGATCAAGTACTAAACCGGCAACAAAAAAAGAAACTAGAAATTCACCGAGTAGTAAACTGAAAGCTTTCAGACTAACCAAGATGTCGATATCACCTTTGTAATTCTCTTTACTTTTAAACTCTTAAGTCATACTTGAGGCAGTAGATGGTCATCTGGCGTACCTTATGAACGTTAGCTCATTTAATCTTTATGTAATAAACCAAATGAGGTCAATGGGAGGAAAGAGTTTGTTAGTTTTAATTTTGTATGAGAAAATGCATCAATTATGAAGAAGGTTTTTAAGGTGGTGTAGATTTTTCTTTGACTTCATTTTGTAGAAATAAAGATTAGTAAACCTACTTACTGGACGGACGAGCTAACAGCTAGTCGAAGAATAAAAGACCAAAGCTGAACTCCAATGGAAAAAAAAAGTTAACATTTACATATTTGTGTTACTTTACACAATCAGTTGATTGATTGACGGTTGTAAATATTTGTGAAGAAACATTTGCACGTTGGTTCTGAAATGTTTGAGCGGACCAACCAAAGAAGTTTGGCGTCGTCCTTAAACTGGTCCGCTGTCAGACTAGCCGTTGTCAGAACTGAACTTCGTTTCTTTGATCTTGAGCTAGCTCCAAAGGATCTGAACCATCGATTTAATAACCGCAAAATGTCTGAACTACCTCAGTTAACGTGGTCCAAAGTTCAAAAGCCGCCAAATGGAGGCATCCTAATAAGATGCCTCTTGGACGGCTCTGCTTGGAGGTTTTCCAGACGTGTCCCACAGGGAGGAGACCCCGAAACAGACCCGGATCTTACTGGATGGATTGTGTACCCATTCTGGTCTGGGAACGCCTTGGAACCCCCCAGGATGAGCTGGAGAGTTGGAGGTCTGGATCTCCTGGACCTGCTGCCTCTACGACTCGACCACAGGTATGCAGTAGAACAATAATAATGTGTATGTGTTCTCATTGTATGTTCCAATACGATGGCGAACTTGTCTCTGTGCATTTAATCCATCCACCCCAGGTGGAGCAGTGGGTAGATATTGAAAGCGCCCGGGGAGCAACTGGGGATAGGGTGTGCTGCTCAGAGACACCGCGAGATGTCCAATGACTGGGGATCGAACCTGGGACTTTCGTGTCTCAAGTCGTCTGCCCTGGTGTTGCAGCTAACCTGCTGCTACGGTGCAATGTAGTGTTTCAACAGAATGTGGTGAAACTGTACATTTGGTTCATATAGTGTAGTTCTGTGGATGCAAACAGAAAAAGCATAACCTGCATATTAATAAACATGCCAGGCTGTTTAAAATGAGATAAGCTTGACTTAACACCCAACAAGGATGCAGCTCTGGTCAAACGTCCTGAGGTGACTTGTCTTTCTTTAACCAAAGCTGAGGATAAACGTGCTTAACTTGGAGCAACACAAATATTAATGCTGTATATCTCCATAATCCCACTAATGCTGTCTGCGTATGACTCAGATTATTGTGACGTATCGTTACGAGGAAGAAGCCCTGAAGCCTGTTCTTTTCATTTCAGCTGGTTTCTGTATGAAGGAGCACATGGTGGGGCGCTCTGGAGCATCAGCAGATGTTTGTGCTGAACTCTGGGTCAGCAGAGTCTGTGTGGCCCCATCAGGAGAACTCATTGAAAAAGCTCAGATGTTTGCAAACATTAGAAGAAACTGGTGAGAGGGGACGTTTTTGTCATGAAGCAGATCCAAACTTAAAACTGGACCCAGGGTTTTCTTTATTTTAATTAAACTGGATGTGAAGCTTCTCATTAAAAAGTGCTGATCGTTACAGGAAAACCTTCACAATCGACACAATAACAAATTTTGCTGGGCGATTAATTGTGTAAGAAATTATTGCGATAAACGATATTATTGTTTGAAATTTAACAATAATTAGTAATTGTCAAATTTAAAAAGAAATGTTTTTGTTTTGCATGTAGTGCCTTTTTTGACCACTGGATGGCAGTATAAGACTGTTTGAACTAAAGGATGGATAGTGAGGGAGCTAGCAGCGCATCTCTTGAAAAATGGGAGGGAGGCCCCTTGATGTGAGGCTGTCTCTTCTCGGTTCTCAAAATGGCAGCTGCTCTGTGTGGTTTGAGCGCTTTAGCGTAGTATTTTTCACACAAAGCTTTGAATTAAAAAAAAAAAAAACAGTAAACAAGTTTTCGGCTTCTTTTTGCAGAGAAAAACAACGTTTTCCACGAAGGCACGTGTTTCAACCGTGAATTTTGGAGCTTCAAAAGGACGGATGTTTTATCCCAAGGTCGGCCTGTTAGCTTAGCTCGTAGCTTAGCTTCTCAGCTTTGCTGCTTTTAATAATCCAAAAACGCGATTTTGGATTATTAAAATTGATTTGAAAGAGGAAGGGAGGGGTCTGTGAAGAACAATGGAGTTGAGCTCTTCATCCAGTGTCTTCAGTAGAAAGAGATAAAGCCGATAAATGAAAATGAGGTTGATCATTTTAATTTGTCATGCGATTAAATGATTTATTGATTTATCACGACAGGCCTAGTCACATGTTCCCATGCTAACGTGCTTAATTATCGTGAAATATTTGGAACACGTTGCTTTGAACTGAGGAAACACGAGTTTGTTCCTCTCTGTCATTCCTCAGTGCAGCCGGGCTTTTAATCGCTCCACTTCTTTTACAGAGTTTTTAATTCTGAAGGGATCGAGCAGCCCTCGGTGTCTTCCACCACTGACGAGCTAACCCTTCCGCTTCATTCTGTTTGCATGTTCAGGAATGTGTGGCTCCAGTAAAAACCACACATCCAAACCCCAGATCAGAGCCGTGGTTGAATGATGTCACTCGAGCTATCGGACGGCAGTGCAGGAGGGCGGAAAAGAAGACTGGCTGCAGGTTTCTTTTGAAATGCTAAAAGAGACTTGGCGCCATCAGAAAGCTGTAAAAGCTGCTACATCTAAATAGTTTTCTGATATTGTTGTCTCCAACTCGCACAACCCCCGCGTTGTCCTTTCTACTCTTGAGTTGTTCTTCACCTCCATGAACCTGCCCCACTGGAAGCTTCAACTGAACCATGTGAGAAATTTCACCACTTCTTTTTAGAAATATTTGTGCACACAGGCACTCATTTCTACACATGATCCATCCATCGTGTCTCAATGTTTCGCTGTGTTTGACCTCTTTGAGTCCAGCTCACAGTCTTTTTTTTAAATAGCTAATGTGCAACATGAAATTATCTGGTCCCCCCTTCAACGTTGTCCCCCCTCGACTTCTAAAGGAGGTCTTTCCTATTCTGGACCCTTATACTGTCTTTACTGTGCACAGCAGTTTAACCTCAGGTCCGGTGCCAAAAAGGTTTAAGCATGCTGCTGTGCAACCTCTGCTGAGAAAAACTTCTCTTGACCCCTCAGTGGTGTCCAACTTTAAGCCTGTCTGTAAACTCCCATTTGTTTCCAAATTACTGGAAAAAAATAGTTGATTCCCAGTTAAAATGTTTCCTGGAGGATCACTCTATTTTGGAGGCGTTCCAGCAAGCTTTAAATCTCACCACAGTACTGAGTCCACTCTATTGAGGGTTTTTAATAATGCCTTCTGAGCCATGGATGCTTGTGATTCTGTACTTGTCCTATTGGATCTTACATCTGCATTTGACACCATTGATCATGAGGTACTTATTTCCGGTCTGGAGCAGTGGGTGGGTATCACAAGGTTGGCGCTCAAATGGTTTAGATCCTACCTCTCTGATAGAACCTTTGATGTCTATGTCAAAAATTTTATTTCAATACAGGCTGGGCAGTACCACAGGGCGCCATTCTTGTACCACTTCTCATTTCTTTGTACTTGCTGCGACTAGGTGCTATTTTTCATAAACACAGCATCCCTTTTAATTTTATGCCGATGATTGTCAAATTTACTTCCCTCTGAAGCACGCTGGCGCACGCTCTATCCAATCTCTTCTTGGCTGCCTAATTGACATCAGGGGTTGGATGGCTTTAAATTTCTTAAATTTGACTGAGAAGAAGACCTAAGTCAGGTTTCCACCTAATAGCACAATCAGGAACCGCTGTATTGACCTTTCCTCTCTAGCTCTGTTTGAGAAACAGGTTGTCACTAATCTGGGAGTGATAATGGACCCTTCCATGAAACTTAACGGTCAATTAAACGCGATTGTTAAATCCTGTTATTTTTCATTTGAGGTGACTGTCGAAAATTGTAGCCCGTATTGTCCAAATGTAACCTTGAGATAGTAACATGTTTTCATAACACCCAGGCTTGATTACTGCAATGTGCTTTATTTTGGAATCAGTCAGACCTCTATTGCATGTTTACAACTGGCTCAGGCAAAAGAGAGCACATCTCTCTGGTTGTGGCTTCCCTTCACCAGCTCCTGGCCCTGGTTTTCAACATGGGAAATGTGGTTTTGGCACAAAAATAGTATGAAACTCGCATAGAAACGTGCATGGTTTTACATATTCACATGTGACCTATGTAAACCGTTTTATTTATTTATTTTTTGCATATGAGAAACAGATTTAGAACAAATATTACATGGTATTCACATGTGAAATTCACATTTGACACATGATTTTTCACATGGGAAATGTAGTCTTAATACAAAAATCCGATTGAGTTCTCATGCCCCCCAAAATGTGTTTTACAAGCTCAACATGTGAAACTTGTCAGATGTGGAAAAATTGTGTAAAAAAAAAAAAAAAAAAAAATGAACTTCACATGTCGAAAAACACATTGATGTGAAAAGCACGTAAAATGTATTCAGTGCAAATAGGAAATGTGGTTTTGGAACAAGTTTCACATGGTTTTGCATGGTATAATCAAATGTAAACACATAGTTGCACATGGGAAATGTGTTTTTTGTTTAAAAATCACATTAATTTCACATAACACACTAACAACAATAGTTTTACTTTGAATTAATGTGAAACTTGTTTTTGCACATGGGAAATGTGGTCTTGATACAAAAATCACTTTGAGTCCAGAAAACTGTGTCTGCAAGGTGAACATGTGAAACATGTCACACGTGAAAATTACTGTAAAAATTACATGAACTTCCCATGTGATTTGACATGTGAAACCATGTAAACTGTGCTTGGTACACAGGAAATGTTTTGGAACGAATATCACATGATTTTACATTGTTAAATCAAATGTGAAATACCTCTTTGCACATGGGAAACATGTTTTTTAATTTTAAATTCACATTGAATTCACATGCATGATCTCACAAAGTAAACTAACATGCAAAACACGTTACACATGAGGAAACTAGAACAAAATATATAAACTTCACATGTGGAAAATAATGTAGTTTTACTTTCAATTCACATGTGAAACCATGTGAAATGTAGTTTTGTGAGAAACTGACTGGTTTCACTCTTTTATTTATTTAAATCAAATGAAATTTACATGTTAAAAAAAAAAAAGCACATGAAACGTTTTGCACATGGAAACTGTTCTTTGGGCTCCAGAACCAGCTAAAGTTCACATGTGCAAAACCACACATTTTCTCAGGTTTAATGTGAAACAGGAAACGTGGTTTTGGAACATTTTGTGGCTCTGAGCCTGAAACCTCATATCTCCAAAACATCTTAGTTTATTATAAATTAAAAGTGATCGCAGGAGTCCATAAACCGTCAGACACATGTGAAGACGGACGGAGGAGATGGTTTACACAAAAACAGAAAAATGGAGCTACGAGCTTTCAGCCCGACTTTATGTAAAATATACACTAAAATGTTACTTTTAAGAACAAGCTGACAGAAAACAAGTGTTTTAAATCTGCTCTTCGGCCTCATTCTGTCCAGAACGAAGTTCTTCGTTGAGTCGCTCTGAGACGACAAAAGGATTAATTTGTCGTTTTAAACTCAGTAAAAGTGGCTCTTAGCTTCATGGCAGGACTCTGTGTTTAAGCCAATTACCAAAAAAGTGTCAAACCTGTTGAGACATGATGGCAAAACCTTTGAGAGCAGCTGCTTCTTGTCAGCTTTTTCTTTTAGTCCTAGAGGACAAACGTCCATTGTCCCTCACTTCAGCATCTTTTTTGTTTTCTGTAACAAGTTTTGGTTTCACGGTTTATTTTTAGTCTTTTTTTTTTTTTTTGGGTGGTGGTGGAGGTGGTGGGTGGGTGGGGGGGGGGCACTCCCT
>JARVLU010000001.1:22843988-22878248 GCA_031762415.1 Simpsonichthys santanae
AGGTGTATATATATGTATATGTGTATATATGTATATATATGTATATGTGTATATATGTATATATATATGTATATGTGTATATATGTATATATGTGTGTATATATATATATATACTGTATATATACATACATATATATATATATATATATATATGTATGTATGTATATATATATATATACATATATATATATATATATATATAGTTAGTGTAGTTTATATATTATAAAGAGTGTTGTGATTTCTAATGAGGTTTAAAAATCATTAATACTGTTTCACAGTTGATTTAAATGATTGCCAGTACTTCAACATTAAAATGATATGAAATAAAACACCATTCAAATAAGAAAAGAAACACAAATTAAATTGTTTCTTTTTTTTTTAATTATTCAAAGTGTCCTCATGATAACTTTGATTAGAGTCTTTGATTATCAAGATATTGAAAATAATGATAATAAAATAAAAGAAGATTGTTCTTCTGATTATTTGACTTCGAACAAAAATTAAAGGTCTCTTGTTGAGATAAATTGTCCTGGATTCAAATGAATGAGATACAGTTTATGTCCTTTCTGAAGGTTTTCAGGGACAAGATGGACGGAGGAGGTTAGATCACTACATGAGGTGGTTGAATCTCTCCGTCATCATCTTCAGGGCAGGGCTTTAATCTGCTCCAGGGCTTGTTGACAATATTAGTTTTAGCTTTTTCATAAAGTGCTACCACAAATTTTTTCTGGCTGAAGTGTTGACGTGATGATGTCGTACAGAGCTCAATAACTTTAAAGCTGCTGCATCATCATCGTTCAGACGCAGATCCAGAACTTTAAAAACTCCTACAGTTTGTGTTATTGCTCTGGACCAATCTGAATGACCTGATGAAGGTTGTTTTAATGCTGCTGCTGTTAGTTAATGAGAAAATGAATTAATCAATTGATCGATCAACCTTCATGTTCCAATGATGAAAAGACCAAGTTTAATTTTAACTTTAGGAAAAAACGAGGTGGAAAATTTTTTTTTGTTAAAAAAAAAAAAAAAAAAAATCATATACAGTAGATTTTTTTCAATAACACGTCATTTTCAGAATTTAAAAGTACTTTTTACTACAACATTTCCACCATGAACACTGTTGTCAAAGATTTTAATTACTGCTTCAACATTCAGGAACAACAACAAAATAAAATAAAATAAAAAACATGAAGGCATCCACACTAACAAAACAATAAAATAAAAACATTTTTATTACCTGTTGTGTAAAGTGACAAAAATACAACAGAAAAAAAAAAAAAAGAACATAAAAAGCATTTTAAATTAAATTATATATTTGCAGATTTAGGTCAAAAGCACTTTGTGACATTATAAACAGATAAATAACGAAAAATTTATAAAGTAAGAATAAATAGTGACCAACAGATAAAATACGGTGAAACAAAACGAACAAATCATGAAGACTTAGTCGTGGATTTTTAAGAAGTTTTAAAGTCACAATTTAAAATGAATGTGTTTATTAAATTGATTCATTTACTTTTACCATATTCAGATTATCTAAACATTTATCAAACACAACTTTCTCATCAGTCATTCCTGTTCATATCTGAGTAAATGACGTTAATAATTTAAAGAAATATTAACTTTAAAATAATATAAATACTATATTAATTAACACATCAAAGTGTTTTATGGAACCATAAATAACCCAACATATTTAAAACATTCAGCTCTTTAGAAAATCACTTTTTATTTCAATTAACCGAAAAGAATTTTATTCTGGCAGAAAAAAAAAAAAAAAAAAAAAAAAACAGGACCTGCTTTCTGATTGGCTGTTTAGTCTTTCAGGCTGAACCAACAGCCAATCAGAGAAGAGCACTCTGGGCAATGAAAACATTTGAAATACAAACAGTTGGATCTTTTTCTGATTATTTAGCAATTTAAATAATATTTTAAATGTTAGTTTAATCTGTTAATAACGAGTCTTTGTTCTGTTGGTCCGGACTTTCAGAAAGTAAAACTTACAGAATAACGTAGCAGCTACCATTCAGCTATTTTTCAGAATAGAAATGATCCAATCTTTTTTCCAACACAAATTTAATTCAGCCTGTGTTAACACCCCGAACCCCCCGGTAAACACGAACATGAAGAAAATATTGTATTTATACTAAAAAATGCTCCATTTTAGTTTGTAAGGTTGAAGTTTTTTGTAAAAAATGAAATAAAATTGACTCAAAAATATAACTGTAGCGTGAAAAATTGGATGTTTCTCTTCAGTTCTGACGTTAAAATCCAACATGGCTTCCTCGTGCATCAAAAACAGAAAGCCCATTAAGCAGTTTAACGACACCGCGGTTACTTGGTGAGTGGCGCTAAACATTTGAGGCGTTTCTCGATTTTTGTGTTCAAGTTGCAAGAAAATTACAGACGTGTTCAAAAAAGCTGATCGCAGAGTTCAACAAAACTGCAGCGTAAAATGTGCCTTTTTCCTGCGTTATGAGTCTCCAAGTCGTGACAAGTTGTAGTTACACATCCATGTTGGACACTGTTGGTAAATGTCTCTAAGCACAATAAAAACAAGAAAATCTACTATCTGTTTTTATTATGACGACCAATTGTTGTTTTAAAGAAATGCCTGTGCACAAATTATCATTTCATGCAAAACAGCATTTTACAAATTTACATTGTGGTCAGATCGACTTAAAGCAGCTATTTCGGCAGGATTTTATATTCTTCTTGCAAGAAGTGCCTCAGGCGGCACATGAAGCGCTACAGCTAGCTGCTGCTGTCTTGTTAAAACGGCGTTTGCATGGGCGAGAGGAGTTGTTTCAAAATGGCAGGAACAAACTTTTTGGTCTCAGACTTGCCATGAGCTCGTCAACCAAGCCAGCATTAAATTATTTCTGCAAATTCATGTCGCTCAAACAAGCATCTACAACAGGTAAGATGTTAACTAGTATTGAGACTTTCGCGGAACCCCACTTCGAAATAGCTGAACGGTTTTGTTCCGGAAACTACATTTTGATCCTAAAAGAGTTGAACCTGAAGGAATCTGTTAAATGTGAGTTACTCACAGGCGTCACAGGGACATTTGGACAACCCCCCCCCCCCCCACACACACACACATTAACCTTGAAAGGTTACTTTACTCACTGTTTCTATTTCGTCGTGAACTAATCCATTCCACTTGATAAATAGAAGAATACTCAAACCACTAAAAGTCCACTCCATGTTTTACTGGTCACCTTCAACAACTCACCACACCACATGCAGTGTTCCCCACCCCACCCCCCCCAAGTGTGTCCCCCTCATTTTACAAATGCTTCCGACGCCAGTGGTTACACGTGTAAGTATTTTCTAAATGCATGTAAAACAACTGAGGTGAGACGGGAGATGACGGGGGAGCAGCCTGTGTCTACACACTGGTGCCAGCATCCATCCCCAGCTGTGATTGACAGCCAGACCTATTATAAATCTAATCTTATTTGACAGGTTTACACACACACACATACACACAATCCAATTCACAACCTTTTTGTTTTATTTTTTTCTGAGGGTCAGGTTACTTTTTGAACGTATTTATCCAGCATATTGGACTATTGCCAAAAACAGAGTTCAGGTCCACATAACCTATTGACAACATGCACACACACATGCACGCAAACACACAAATACCTCTGAAGAAAGAGAATAACCGAAGGCGGAATAACACGTTTGAAGAAGGGCAAACGCACAAAGTGAGACACGTTGAAGGAGACTGACACCGTGACTGAAATTCACCGACGAGGACCACGACGACAACGACCAGCAGATAAATGGTCGCCTAGCAACAAGAAAAAACTAAGAATGTTTTTTATGTTTACACACACACACACAGTCCTCCAGCAAAGCTTATTTACCTTTAAAAAAAAAAAGGCAACGTTTCTGAATCGGTGCTCTTGTTTTCCCGTGGCGTTCCTGCACACTCGGTCTTTTTACCGGAGACGGAAGCTTAAGTCGTTGAGAAAAAGGGGTTTGGACCAGACAGACGTCTCAGCAATAAAGAAGGCCAGGAGTCATGCCAAGTCACATTTAGAATAATAAATAAATAAATAAATAAATCAAGGACGGTGTTTAAAGCTCCAGACAAGACTGAAGACGCAGAGATGATTCAGACGTGAAGCCTCCTGGAGGCCACGTCGTACCACAGATGACACTTGGACGTGTTGACTTTGTGTTGTCAGCAGTGTTGCTCACTCAGCTCACTGGTCCAGTTAAATATAACAATGGACGTACAGTCAATCTCCTGCGGTATCAAAGTTCTTATATTGTCTCATACTAATCTTAGAGATTTTGGATGTTTGGCGCCACGCAGAAATGGAGGTTTATGAAAAGCAGTGTTTCTTTAGAACAGGTTTCTGAGTGAAAAAATATTGAAACCCCCTCTTTGCATTTTTGTGTAGATGGCAAAACACAAACTTTAAAATGTTTATTTCATCACCCAACCTACGACCCAGGAGCAGATTCCAAAGATTTTATTTGAGTTGCAGACAAAAGATGATCATCTAGAGGAAAATCCATGTACTGTACTCTGTACCCAATTTTAGGTGTGATGTTTCCAGTTTGTGCCCAATTTGGGATTGATGTTTCCGGTTTGAACTCAGCTTTGGGTATGGTGTTTCCTAATTGTATCCAACTTTGGGTTTGGTGATTCCCATTTGTACCCAACTTTGGGTTTAATGTTTCCAGTTTGAGCTCAACTTTGTGTTTGCATTTGCATTTTGTACCTAACTTTGGATTTTGTGTTTCCATTTTTATCTTAACTTTGGGTTTTGTGTTTACTAATTGTACCCAAACTTTGGGTTTGTTGTTTCCTGTTTGAACCAAACTTTGGTTTGTGTTTGCAGTTTGGACTCGGCATGTAAACATTCTGCGCTTGATCTGTTCCTTGGTTCCTGTTTTGGGGGGTTTTCATGACAGTCTTAAAGTGCCATATACAGCTGTGGCATAATTGTGCCAGCAGTTGCAGTTGTTTTCTGGGTTTCAAAGTGAATGGAGACATTTCTAGAAATGGTACTAGAATGTTTAAAGGAATATTTTTAGAAAAGTAGTTTTGAAAAATCTGGATTTCCTTGTGGACAAAGCCGCCTACTTCCAACCTCATCGGTCAATCTGAGTGCTTCTTGCCGGACAATGAAGCCTCTCGAGTGGGGAGGCGTTGCTTGGAGGTCCGGTGTCTCCTCACCCGGACTTTTTCACCCAGATCCCTCTGGATTATTTGGACTCTATCGGGATCATTGTGTGGTTTTGTGCTGGCTCTTCGAAGGTCCGGCTCTCTCGAAAAGCGTCTGGTGCTCAACGGCTGCAGAGGGACGATCAGAACCAGACCAAGGCTGGTGAGTACCCATATAAATTGTTGTAGCAGCTACTGTGCAGTACATATACGTACTTTATGTTGTTAAAATTACATATGTTTAAGAGTTTAAAACATTACAAGAGTGTGGAAAGGTTTTTATAAAACCTTAAAATATACATACATACTAAAATAAATATAACGTTCCTACTTCGCAGTTTTTCACCTTCGTGTGTGTGTGGAACTTAACCCTCGCAATAATCGAGGAACTACTGTATTGTGATTTAAGTTTTGTTTTGTATATACTTGGATGATGTTAGGGTTGGACTGTCAACCCTTTCACTGAGATTCATTTGGGGCATAACATAACATAAACTGGGATTACTGAGAAAAACACAAGTGGTACTGTCAGCAGCAGTAATTTATTTATTTTTTTTATATCCGGAGTTGTGTGGTTGGGGCCATATTTGAAGCAGTTCCCTTGTGACTGCTGTTTTTCATGTTCACAACATGACTGATGCCAAACTACAAAGAAAATCAAATTTGAGAGAAACTATTTTGCACATAGACATTTAGACCTGTAACTGCATAAACCAGTGAGGCTCCATTAAAAGCTGGTCAGAACTGAGCTCAGAGATGGGTAATTTGTCCATATTTTAAAAAGTGGATGGTTCAATTCCACTTTAGTGCAAAGGAGGGTGACCAACTTTAATTGGACATCCAACATTTTATCTGTGATGCTGATTTCTTACCTATAAGCTGCTCTATCAATACCCATCTGCTCACAACAGACTCATGTTCAGGCTGCTGTTCAATACACCTCATTATATTATGTTATTATAGTTTAGCATATATAGACCCTTGTATACCGTTTCTTTTTATACTTTGTTTTTGCTATTTTTGGGTGTACGGTACTGTAACTGGGACCTTGAGTACACAATTTTGTTCCACCTCATGTACCACGTGATATGAAATAAAGAATAGCCTCCTTGAACCTTAACAAATATCAAAATTTAAATTCTGGTTCACTTTGTGGAGAATTTCCCTTGAATTTTGGAATTCGCACGATGTTCATTCAGGAGGGTAGAATGACCCCCGGCAGTTTCTCTCACGATATCGCGGTCAAAAGAAAAAAAATAGACATTTATTAACAATTCACACCGACAAGCCATATGCTGTCCCTTCTGTTCAGCTTCAAGTCGTACCTCTGGGCGTGATGGGGGCATCGACACAGCACAACACCAAATCTGGGCTTCGACACTTCGTCTAACAGACAAGAGGACGGTTAATTTGACGTCAGGCTTCAAATCCCACATTACTGCTAATATTTAACTTTTAGTTTGTCACACATGCCTGAGTCAACAAATATTTCACGGAAACAAACAGCAAAGATTTATCCATAAAACCGACCAGATTGTTTAGCACATTTAATTGTTTAGTGAACACTTTCAGGTTTGCTCACCACAGCTGCCAGCACGGTGGAAAATGCCCACAAAGTAAAACAGCACACTTGAAACACAAAGTGATCTGTGACAGAATTTCTCTTAGATATTTGTAACAGATGTTATTTTTTTCTTAAATACAAAGAAACGAAATGCTGATATTTTAGAGCTGCCGTATAGTTCCTTCATATGTTTTTCCGGTACAACTTTTCTTTGATAATCTTCGTTTCAAAGAGGAAATGGGAGGTTTCACATAATTAAAATGTTTTCTCACACACATCGATAAAATCTTTTTTTTTTTAGGTTTTTTTTTGTATCATGTACATCTAGAAACACTGGTCATATTTTGTGATTTGTCGACAACATGGGCGTCACAGTTATCCTCACGGTCAGTGATTACAATCCTCCCTCTTGATTGGTCCTTCTTGGCTCCGGTTGTTCACAAGTTGTTGTGTTTCAAAGTGTAAACATTTCGATTGCTGTTTCTTCACGTCCTCGTTTTCTGTCCGCTCCTTTAGCCTCAATATTTCTTGATCTCGTTGATCGTATCGAGTCTCGACATGGTTCTCAACCGTTACACCTCCGAACTGTAGGTGTATTCTTACCGTTGCCGTTTGTTTTTTGTTTTTTTTTTACAATTGCACGATAACAATATCAACACTTGACACCGTTGAAGAGTAAAAAAAAAACAGTAGTGGGAGGTGTAGATCACGGGAGAGGGATTAGCTCAGATAAAAAGACGGTTTGTGACTACAGAGCTTCTTTATCGCAACTTTAAGACTTTTTCCTACGGGGCACCTGAAGTCAGGGAGGGGGTTCGGACAGAAAGAGTTCACGTCTGATGAGAGACTATTGTTGCACAGTGTATCCTTGAAGATGATCCTGTCTGGAAGTTTGGTGCAGAGTCCCCAGAGGGCTCCCAAACACTACCAGCTCGAGTATTTAAGGAAAAAAAAGGCAATAAAGTTTGGTGATGGTTCAGGGTCCTTTAAAAAACAAGTCTTGGTGAAGACAGGGGGGAGTGGGTGAGGAAGACCTCTCTGTAGCGCTCTTCTTCTCCATCATATCCAAGAAAAACCTTCTTGTCTTTCCGGTTCTGTTTGATTTTTCCTTCAGAGCCTGGACGATGGCGTTTTTCTGGAACAACTTTAGTCTTGTGTTAACGGTTAGCCCAGAGGTTTCCCATAATTGGAGACAAAGAGGGTCTTCAAGGGTAAAAGAGCTGTGATTTTAAATAAGAATAAAAAGTCTCAACATCATTCGGGAGTTTCGGCCTCTTGTCAGGACGGACAGGCTTTTTTTAAGGAAGGGGTGAGATGTAAAGACGTAAAATCCATTTTCAGACTTGCTTTTTCCATTATAAACAAGCCTAGCTCTATTCCACATCTATTCTGCCCTACACCCCTTCATTTTGGCAGTAGGTCTCCCCCCGTGGCTCCTCCCCATTTAAAACCCTGGTATATGGCAGTAAGCCTCCAGTGAAGCCAGCAGGATGTAAATCAGCCACAACGAGACAAACATCATTGACGTTATTAACTTGCAAGTCCGCGGCCCACCCAGCTCGCCTCCCGCCACCGTCGGCCGCCGCCGGTACAGCAGCGTGAGCACACACACTACGGCCATGATGGTGAAGAGGGTGACAGAGAAGGCCAGGCTTCCTGGGTCCACCCTAAAAGGCTCTCCCTTGGAGCGCCAGACGACGGCGGCGATGGTCCACGCCACGCCGATGCCCAGGAAGACGTTGACGGCATTGGAGCCAGTGACATTGCCGATGGAGGCATCGGCGTATTGATCCTGGATGGCTGCAACCTTGCTGGCGAACGTGTCTGGTGAGACAAAAGTAATAAGAAGTATTTATTATTGATTCAATCTTGAGGAAAAATGTTTTCATTGCTATTAGTTTTTACATTGATTGTTTTGAAAGGCAGCGGTTTTGTGCTAAAAAAAAAACAAAAATCTACAAATCTACTAAAGGCAGTGTTTCCCCTACTCTTATCCAAAGAGGGTGCCTCGCCCTGTCAGCAGAACCGAGCGCCTTGTCTACTGAGACATCCTTCACCTAGACCTGTCACGATAACACATTTTGCTGGGCGATTAATTGTCTCAGAAATTATTGCGATAAACGATAATATTGTTTGAAGTTTGACAATTAGTAATTGTCAATTTTAAGAAGAAATGTTAGTTAATTTTGTGTGTAGCACCTTTATTTGACCACTGGATACCAGTATGACTGAACCCAAGGATGGATAGTAAGGGAGCGAGCAGCGTGTCCTTTTAAGAAAAATGGACGCTCAATGTGGTTTGAACTCTTTAACATAGCATTTTTCACACAAAGCTTTTCATAAAAAAATCAGTAAGTTCTCAGCTTCTTTTTACAGAGAAAAAAAACAACTTTTTACACGAAGGCACGGGTTTCAACCATGAATTTTGGAGCTTCGACAAGTCTGAGTTTTTTTTTTCCTCCGAGGTCGGCCTGTTAGCTTAGCTTGTAGCTAAGCTTCTCAGCTTAGCTGCTTTTAACGATACAAAAACGTGATTTTGGATCGTTAAATGAATTTTTAAGAGAAAAGGAGGGGTCAGTGAATAGCACCAGAGTTGAGCCTTTTATCATCCAGTGTCTTCAGTAGAAAGAAAGAGACACAAAGAAACAACAAAGCCGATAAATGAAAATGAGTTTGATAATTTTAATTTATCATGCGATTAATTGATTTATTGCGACAAGCCTATGTGACACTCTATCTAGTGATGATGCATATGTTCATGAAGCTTCGTTAAGTGATCTTGAGTGGATCAGAAGTTATGGGCAGGTCAAGAGAAAGTTTACTGACGTACCGAGACTATACTGTGTCTGCCTTTTGACGAGGGCAAAATGACTTCATCAAAGGAAACCTACAATAAGGTAACATTTTAACATTACTTGATTATTTACAGAGATGGTTATTTCTGGTCACAAAAAGCAGAAGAAACTACAGTGGCTGTAACTCTTCTGGTTCTTCTTGTTAGCTACTTTCATCATCAATCCTTTAGCCTAGTGCCACGAGGGCAGTACAAACATTCACCAGCATCCTCCATGTTGGTGGGTCCACAGCATAAGAACGGCATGGAAACCAGGCAAGGGAACCCTGTCCAGATAAGTATGTCCTCTGCCCACTGATGAAGGGGATGCCCCCTTGACGGGTTCTTTCAGCGTTTCCTTTGAGCATCACGTTTGAGAGAGTTCCCTCGGCCCTCTCCATATAGGAAAACCACTTCAATCGGTGAAGACGTGATCTCCATTGAGGACATGGACTCAGCATCGGTAGTGTGGGAGGACAAGTGAGCCCTACCCCAAGTTTTAAAACCCAAAGGAATAAAACACTTGCCAAACAGAAAAGGACTAAAAAGAGCACAGAATTAAACCTCGTCACTAAACAAAGAAGCCAGTCTTCAATGGGTTTCCATTTTGACACAAACTGGGGATTTTTATAGACCAACTTTACACCAGTTTTGTCGTGAATAAGTTTTTGAAGAAACGAGGCTCTAACTGTGCTTCACTGCCGGTATTACTATTTTTAAATTGCTCCGGTAGTAAAAAAAAAAAAAAAAAAAGAAGAAAAAAAAGGGCTCAATAAACCACCCGTGGCTCTGATCTGTAACTGCTCTGTTGTTGCCTGAATGGGAAAATTTACAGTAAATGGACCTGATGAGGTGTCTCCGGTGTAACGCTTCTAAAATTTCAGAGGATGAAAAAACAAAGGAAGGCAAAGATTCAAAGAAGAGACTTGAAGAAGAAGAAAAACGAATGTTCTTTAACAAGAAGAGTAGGCACAGTCTCCCAGAAGTTATAATCACCTTTTTCAACACCTGAGTTCTACAGCACACGGGTCAGAATGATGGATGAACCAATACCAAACACACAGCATCCAATAAAAGGAGAGGGGACGAAGAGAGGAGTGAGGAAACCTCTTGCCAGAACCATAAATTTACTCAGATGGGCCAGGAGAGTGAGTGCCCAGTACACGGAAAGGGAAGAAGAGGTGGCATGACAACCAGAATAAAGGAAAAAGACAAACTAGCACCAAACATGATCTAAACCAGGGTCCAAAACACGACTGCAGAAAGCAACGATTCAAGACTTCCCAGAAAGCCGTCGAAGTTGTCACCTGGAAGAGTTGGAGCTCCTTCAATAAATCACGCAGCGCAACAATAAACTGGCTGGCGAGAGCAACGAGGTGGGAATTGAATTAAAGCCTCGGGACAACGCGTTCCCTCCGAGCGGCGACGGGCTCAGGCTGATTTGACGACATAAATCTGATTTTTAGCCTGCCTATGGGGGCAGCTGGCACTACCATCAGACAGAAGATGATCGCTCATCCTTTCATGCGTTTATTCACTCGTTTGTCACTTTTAAGCCTCGGGAAAAATATACAGTTTAGTGGAAAGTGAATGAAAACGTGTTACATAAGAGGACGGGGGGAAACTACGTGGAGGTGGTTCGGGCATGTCCGGCTGAGAGGAGACCCCAGGGAAGACCCAGGACACGCTGGAGAGACGATGTCTCTCGGTTGGCATGGGAACGCCTTGGAGTCCTCCCATAAGATCTGGAAGAGGTGGCTGTGGAACGAGATGTTTGGGCCTCCCTGCTCAAGACTTCAGAATAAATGGAAGCTGATGGAAGGATCTCAATACATGACCAAAACTTTACCTTGATTTTTCTTAAAGAAAATAATTTTATATCTGTTTAAAAAAATAAACTTGACCTTTGCTGAACCCATGCCAGCCTCCTAATAAGTGCATTTTGTCTCAGCAGAGACAGTGTATAGAGAAAGCCTCACCTGGCACCGATGTCCCCAGTGCCACAAACACCACAGCTGTCACAGAGTCCTTCAGGCCTATCGTGCAGCCGAAGTGCGACGCTAGATCGCCCGTGACTGCAGTCAGGATGCCGATCAGCGATATGGACACGATGAAGCAGGCCCAGCCGTTCCAGTACTCCGTGGGGGGAACGAATGCGAACAGGACCTTCCAGAAGACGGTGAGGAAGTGCATTATGTAGTCGAAGCAGGAAGGCAGCCGCTCTTCGCCGCTCTCCTCATCGTCATCGTCGCCTTCAGGATGGTGGAAAGGCCAAGGTGGAGAAACGAGAAATGAATTAGCCTCAAGTCCAAGTTTAAGCTGTAAATTGTAATCTTTAAATTGAAGAAAGATTTTAACACTTAACTGTAACAACTAAGTTTTACAAGCTGAAAGGCGCTGTTGGCTCTTAAACAAGAGCTGAATCTAGTCTAGCTTAGTTTAACTAAAGCTAAGCTAAAGTAAGCAAATTTAAATAATACCATACAAAGACATGTAATTAATTTCTCTCTGTTGGTTCAAACACTGTAGCAACATGTTCAGTAACTGAGATTTGATAGAGATATTTGTACACAACTAATTAAAAAATACAGACAGAAGTCTAATAAGCACAGTTATCATGTGCAACGTGACTAGAACTGTAGGATTGGGATCAATTATCATAATTTAGCTTAGCACTTACCTTTAGACTAAGTTAAGCTCAAATAAGCTAGTTTAGCTTATGCTAACATACATGCTAGTTAGCTAAGTTAAAACTTTTTATATTAACTTCATCTACAAGATGGTTACTAAATTAAAATACACTAGATTAATAGAGCTTAGTTTAACATCTATATACAGTACAGGTTAGGTTAAGCTAAAATAAGCTTAACTTATATTAACAAACATGCTAGTTGGCTAAGCTAAATTTAACTTTTTGTCTTGACTTAATCTACAAGCAGCTGGTTAAATTGGGATAAACTGGCTTAACGTTCTCCAGTTTTGGCCTCCCTTCACTGGCTCCCTGTTCACTTTTGAATTCATTTTAAAATCTTTGTATGTTTTTAAATTAAACCGTTCTGTCTCTTCTATGTCACTGATCTGCTGCAGCCATATGTCCCACAGCGCTCTCTGAGGTCAGCAGACCAGCTTCTTTTATTAGTTCTCGTTTTAAGCTCAGAGATGTTGCAGGTCCAAAACTGTGGAATGACTTCACTGCATGTCAGGCAGGCGCCCTTTCTCTCCGTCTTCAAGGCTCGTTTAAAAACTCTTTTTTATTCCCTGGCTTTCGACCCCTTATGAGTTGATTTGAACTCCTCTGTATTTTATAATTTTAGTCATTTAGTTCTTATCTTTACCTCTGTGGATCTGTGTATTTTATCCTCTGTCTTTTGCGTGTTTGTTTTTGCTGTACATTACTTTTGTTGGCCTTATTACTGTTTTTAAGTACTTTATGAACAAAGTGGTATGGTAGAGTAACTTACCTTAGTTTATCACCTACTGTAGATTAAGATGAGATGGTTCAGCTTAAACTAACAACTAGTGCTAGTTGACTAAACTATCATTGTTGTACCATAACATTATCTACATGTAGGTGGCTAATTTAGGAGAAACTAGCTAACTTGAGTATAGTTTAGCACATGAAAACATAGAAAAACACTGGATTTTCTTCATTTCATTCAAATAAAATGGAACTTTTTTACAGATGTTAATGTGCACGTTTACAGTCAGTATTTTGCAATGCATTGTGGTCTGCATATACTCATGACTACTTCTGGTACTTTGACCTCCAAATTACTTTTATTTGTCATTTGTGTATATTTGTTACGATCGCTGACTATCGCCTCTTTTTCAGACAAAACATTATAACTAACTCTCATGTTTGGCGTTTTATCTTTGCATTCTCTGTTATCAGTAGCTGGTATTCTACAAATATATTTTACCGTAGCTACCTGAAGTAGCTACTGTATGATTGTATTTGGGAAGATGGTCCTGACTACACAATTTTATATTGTGCATTCTTATTTAGTTTTCTTTGAGCTGTATGGTTCGTAAAACCACATCAAAGCCCGAGACCGGCCCGACCTGCACATTAAGCACATTATTATGGACCGGCCCAGTCGTGACAAGGCAGAAGATGTCCGTAAATTTCAGCTAAATCTCAGGCTTTGGTGTCCCGTGCGAATACGCCACATAAAACGCAGACGCTGGGGAGTAATTTATTGATTACACTAGGTAAAACTAACCCCGTGCAAATAGAGCTTAAGTCATGACCTTCATACATAACAATAGTCACTAATTTCTTGTTTATCCCTTCCTCTCTATAGCGAAAAACAAAAAGAGTTATTTTAAACTTAATTTTCAAGGGCTTGACGTTCTCTCCAATCTGTCGCCAGCTCGTTTTCACCCAGAACGGGGCTCGGTTTGTTAAAAAGACCGAAACTTTTAATGCCGACCTAAAGTCTTGTTTCAAACCAATTTGTTTTGTGAGTTACCTGCACTGACAGTAACGGCGTTGACAAACTGCTCCCTCCAGCTGCTGCTCCCCACCACCAGGGCCAGGTTTGTCTTCTTGATCAACTTATCCACTGTACTCTACACACACACACATGCATCCAAACAAGCATGGCAGGGCACGCACATCGAGCAGAGCAGAGAAGACGCAACCTCAAGTTGTTGACTCGCGTACAGCCACACAGAAACAGAAAAAACTCATTTCAAAGCCCTAAATGAAGACCCTGGTTGCAGAGCTATATTTAAACACAGAGAATTTGAGGTACTGGATGTGCTAATTAACAATGCTGTGAAACTGGGCTGCATGTTTTACTGGTGCTGTCCCCAAAAAATGGAGGAGAAATGAAGCACCTTGAATGAATTTTCTGCATAAAACAGTTGCAGCATCACACCAGCATCATTATGTAAAATCTAGTTTGTAGCAGCATTGATACGAAATCACCAATTAATCCCAACGTGTGTGTGTGTGTTTTGTCTAGGAAGGCAGTTAAAGCTAAAAATAACTTATTGTACAGAAATGGTGAAGAAGTAGATGATTGTGTTAGACGGATACCTTTTTAGTCTTTCTAAGAAGAAGAACATCTACTGCTTTCTGCACACGCACAAACACACACCGCACAACAAAAAAATGGACAAATGAGCATGAGATGAGTAAACAAAGATACACGATGGTTACATTAAAATAGAAGTAAATTAAAAAATGAAGCAACGCAGTAAGAATGAGACAATGACTCAATGACAATGCACACATTAAAGAAGACCCTTGTAGAGGAACACCACCTCAGAAAACACTTCACCTCATGTCAAACTCTGTTAAAAGTAAGATTCAACTACTCCCTTGGGAATGAACAGACATATTTTACTCAATGTCTTAGTTCGCAACTTTTTAGGTTGACAATGTGTTAAAAAAACTATCTGTGTTAACCTCAATGCCAATATGAAACAGACAGATCATTTTAATGAGCGCTTTTGACCTCGGAGTTTTGAAACATACGAACTCACTACGTTGATAACTTCCCTTATCCAGACTCTTGTTCCCATGAAGATAACAACATAAGAACCCTGTTTGTTCAAGCTGACATTCCAGATGGACAGTCAACAGCGACGCCTGTTAAAACGTTGCATGTTTTAAGTTTGATTCTGTTTTATTCCATACCTGAATGCTTATTCATGAAAATGTGTGTTTTAAGTAACATTTCTTTAAGATAATACATTTGTCTTGTTTTCTCTTTTAAAAGTTTTTTTTTTTTTTTTTTTTTACAGAAATGAACAATAGCTTTTAAAAATACAACTATCATGTCTTATCAAAGTTTGATGTTAAAGTAATAGTCCAGATCTTTTGAAGTGAGGTTTTGGGGAGAGACTAGAAGCTAATAATACTGTATATGTTGCAGGTATAGCTATTTGAACAAACTCATTCTGATGAGCTAACAGCTACGCCAAGCACGGCCGAGACCAAAGTGGATTAATGAGGTGTTATGGGAACAGTTTAGTAATTTGTGAGCAGATGTTGTCAGTTAGTTTGTACCTTATCAGCTGTGACATCAGTCAAAGAGCACAAGGTATGTATAGCGCATACCCGCTAAGCTAACATCTAATCAAACTAGTTCCTGATTTTAACCCAGGCTAGGGCTAGATTAATTGCTAACTAAACAAGTGCCTGATCTTCATCCAGGCTAAGCTAATGGCTAAACAAACAAGTGCTTGATCTTTATTCAGGCTAGGCTAATGGCTAATTAAACTAGTTTTTTTTATTTTCATCCAGTCTAATGGCTAACCAAATTAATTCCTGATCGTCATTCTGCCTAAACCATTGCAATAGTCAAACCTAGAATTGGTAAAAGCATGGACCAGTTTTCTGCATCATTTTTGGACAAGATGTTTCTAACTTTAGTTATATTATGCAGGTGGACGAAAGCTGTTCTGGTAAATTTTTCAATGTGGGGGTTAAAAGACGTGTCCTGATCAAAAATAACTCCAAAGCTTTGTTTACATTAGAACTGGAGGCCAATTTAATGCCATCCAGAGGAAGTGAAAAACTGCAAAGTTTATTCCTAAGATGCTCAGGTCCAAAAACCAAAACCTCAGTCTTGTCTGAGTTTAAAAGCATAAGATTAAGGGTCATTCTGGTTTTTATGTCTTTTAAGACATGCTTGTAGTCTAATTTATCTGATTAGATTCATCAGGTTTCATGGTCATATATAACTGTATCATCAGCATAACAATGAAAATTTACCCCATGCTGTTTAATAACTTTACATAATGGAAGCATACATAAATTAAAGAGCATGCAGTTAATGATACATTAATATTAATTGTTCATAACATTTCCACAGAAGCCTACTTTATGAGTGTCTCATGAAAGTGTCTTCAGTGACGATGTTCCACTTTAAGGGAGCTGGTGTTCATGTTTTAGATGACTTTTAAACCAAACACATTAAAGTGACACACACATACACACTTACCTTAAACTCGTAGGACTCCTCTATGATCACCTCGAGCTGTGTGTGTTCACCTAGACTGGGACAGCCCATCTTGGCCACCTCCTCCTCCTCTGCTCCCACCAGCGGCTTGTTCTCGTTGGAGTCGCCTGCGGTAACAAACGGTCGGTGCATTCTGTCATTAGCAGGCGTCAGAACAATCGCGTCATTGAAATTTGAATGCTTTTTTTATTTCAGACTAGAAGTTTAAGTTTAACACGGTCTTTCTGATTTATCAAAACAAGATTTATGACTAACACTTCGAAATTGCTAAAATTTAGTGTTGTACAAGCTCAGCCATTCACAACACATACTTTGTTGTTCTTATTGCATGAGACCTTTCCCTAAAGTGTCAGCATTAACTGTTTGATTCAGCCCTGTTTGTCTGTTAGTAAAATATTTCTTGAACTACTGGATGGATTCTTATTAAACATTCAGGGGGAAAAACTCAAATAGACTTCTACAACTGATTAACTTTTGCATTCAATACAATTCAACATGGCCGTCACAGCCATCTGACCTGTGAAAGCACAAACATGGCCACAACTCTTACAAATTTACAGATACTGCGTCAAAACCTGAAGTGGTAGTAGCTGAGACTCGTTCACAACTCAATGACGACTGTGATGAGATGGAATATTTCCAAATAATTTTTCAACATAAGTTAGTTTAATTTAAAATGTTTTTATTAGGCACAAAAAAACTTGCTGTGAAGTTGATATTTTCCCAGTTACTCACTGGAAAATTAATTGAACAGTTGACTGGGTTTTAATTGTGTGTAGTTTTGTCAAAAAAATCTTGTGATCTGACGGCTTTTATTCACCGGCTGAATCAGATCATGTTTTATTCTTTTTCATCTTCGTTAGTTTTGCCGCCGCCGTGTGAATTATCACTGAGAAGCACACGGTCTGCTGTGAAAGAACGAGGTTTATGATTCGCTGTCACACGAAGAATCCAAGCTGTCAAACAGCTTGGCGTAACAAAAACAAAAACACTTTTTTTTACAACTCCTGACCTTTCTATCAGCTCATTAATTAAACTATGAATTAGCTTGTTCTGCCATAAAATCTGTCTCACAACCGCTCGTTGAACTGGTGTCAGACGTAGCTGAAAAGCAGAACGTGTGTTACTAAAGTGTGTGATGGAGAACATTTAAATGTTCTGCTTGCTTTGTGACGATGTTCTAAAAGTAACTAGAAAAACTGCATTTCCTGTGAAAATCCAGCGTGAATTCAAGGATTCAGGGTTCTTTGTTTGTCAAACACACAGCTGAAATAACAAAAAGGAAGTGGAGAGAGCACATTGTTGCTGAATTAGGCTAAAAGAAGTTTAAATGAGTGCAAAAAAGTGGAATTAGCTAAAACAAGCCTTATTTAGCATAAATACAGCTAAATAGTAGCTGATCCAGTAGAAAAAGCCAAAACTTGCAGAAATAAGCTGAAAGGAGCACAACAAGCTGAAATTAGCAGAAATAATTTAGAAGCACAAAAAAATGTTGTAGTTAGCAAAAAGAAACTGAAAGGAGCGCCAAACAGCTGAAATTAGGTGAAAAAAAAAGTTTAAATTTGCAAAAAGAAGCTGAACTAGAACAAAACATGAAAGGAGCAGTAAAAGGTTTTAAACATATCTAAAGATCTGAAGGATCTAAAATGAACTCATTTAATTTCCTGTGAGAAAAAATGGCAGAAAAGGCTAAATATTTCAAAAAGCTAAAACCAAAAGTCAGAACAGGATTGTCCTGAAAGAGCTGAACATTTTGATTTATGATTTGTTGAAATAATTTAAACTGGAGGATGAGAAAGACTCTGAAAAATGTACAGAAGAAAAATGGATCACAATAGTGTGAATGTTGCATAAGCGTTCACACTATTCTATTTCCTGGGCTGATGCCTCTTCATGTGTGACATCATCAGGGCTGTAGATCTGCATCCTCCAGGAGGGCGAGGGAGAAACAAATTGATGGAGTTGAGGTATCTCAGGCTTTTGTTCACAAGTGAGGGAAGAGTGGAGCATGAGGTCAACAAACAGATCGGTGCAGCTTCTGCAGTATTGTGTAGTGTGTGCTGGTCCGTTGTGGTGAAGAGGGAGTTGTGCTGCAAGCTCTTTAGGCTGTCAAAATGAGTTTTTTACAGGGTCTCACAACTTTTAATTTTTAAGTCACAGAAACAAAACCACAAAGCAGACAGACGTGCCTACCATGTTTCTGTCCGATCTCCAACAGAACGGGCTCTCCCAGCTCGACGGTGAACGACTTATTCTTCTCGTACTCTTCGTCGTCGATGATTTTCACCTCAATGATCTTCCTGTACAGAAGGAAAAAGACGGCATTTGGCAAGGTTCATGCACAAACAAAAATTCATGCTCTTAAGAACGGGAATACAGAGCGATCGATTCAAAATGTGAGATTCTGCTTTGTGGTTTTCATGAGAACTGAAAAATAAATAAATAAATCCTATTGTTTAACCTTGAACACCAGTTAGACGGCATTCAAAACCCAAATTAGGATATATTTGCTTGCAGATATTAAAAGGCTGAAGTCTTAAGCTCAGGTTGACCTTTGGACACTTCAAAGCCCATAAAGTCCAACCCTTGGGTCCTGAACAATGTTTCCCACGCAGCTCAGCCACTTCCGATACGTTTTCAGTTGGAACCGCTCGGTTAAGACTCAACGCAGAGTTCAGAATACACAAAATGAAATCTCAAGTAAACATAAAAAAAACAAAAGAAGAAGAAAGACAGGCGAGGAGATAATCAACAGCTGCTCCATCCACCGTGGGAGCAGTTTTTCTGCTGGTGAGATGAGATCAGATCTTAATCACTGTGTGAGCACATCTGTGAGACAAGTCCAGGTGTTTCGAGGACACTCGTTACTGTTTGGAGCAAATTTTTAGAACTAACTTTTCCACTGGTTATACTGGAAGAAAACACTTATTAATGTTAAACTAAAAAAGATACAAGAACATCTTTCCCTCTGTTGTCATCTGGTCATACAGTCAGAGACCGTTCCATCGGGTTCCTATAGCAGTTCTTTTTCTGGGTCTAACTTTAGATTCTGACGTGTGCAACAACTCCTGGTGCGTTCAGCATTCTGAGCTTCTTACTCTAATGCAAAGTGCTCAACAACCAAGTCCCAGCTTATAATTAAGCTCTTATTCATCCATATTTTCCTAACAGCGCATACGGCTCTCAGACTGAAGGTTAACTTGTGGTCCCTAGAGTTCTATGTGCACAACGGGAGGCAAGAGCTTAAAGTTATCAGGCTCCTCTCTTTCCTGTGAGGATGATACTCTATTTCATTTTTGATAAATCCTATAGTTTCAGTTGGCTTGGGTTTCCTGAACTATCCCTTAGTTCTGCTGCTACCTGTATATTCATAGACAGCTGGAGGACAAACCGACTCCATCTCCTCACTGTGCTGCTGTCTTTACTCGCTCTTCTACTCTATATGTCTGCTACTCATGAAAACTTCACCTGGATCATTTAAACCACTTTTGAACCATACAAACAACTCCTGGAGCAAAACAACCACTCCCAGACCATAGAAAACACCTCTGGACCACAGAAAAAAACTCCTGGGCCATATAAACTATTCCTGGACCATAGAATCTACACCTGGACCATAGAAACAACTCTTGAACTATATAAACTACACCTGGACCATAGAAACAACTTCTGTACTATAAAAACAACTCCTGGACTATAGAAACAACCCCTGGACCATTGAAACAACTCCAACTATAGAAACAACTTCTGGATGATAAAAACAATTATTGGACCACATAAAATACTCCTGTGCCATAAAAAATATTCTGGACCATAAATACTGCTCAAGAACCATAGAAACAACTCCTGGACCATAGAAGCAACTCCTAGACCACACTTAATGCACCCGGACCACAAAAAGTACTCCTTAGCCATCAAAACAATTCCTGGGCTATAGAAACTACTCCTGAACCAGACATTATGTGTTGACCCCAGCCAGTCAAGGCAGGCAACACTAACCCTGTTAAAGGGAAGTCATTTCTTTCCACTGTCGCCAATGCACTGCTCAGGATGGGAGATGGTTCCACACTGAAGATTTAACTCAATCTGCTTCATCATAAATTCTGTATGAAAACGTTTTATAAATAGATTGAAACGAGTGTAATTGGATTTAAATCTGAATCTGTTGTGAACTGAATTGGATTAATCATTTAAGCTTGTTTTTGAACAAATTAGCCACAAATAGTTTAAATGAGAGGAGCTGAAGTGCTAAAGCCCAGGGAGAGGGTTGGCAAAGCATCACGACCTCAGAAGAAAATCAAACGAGGAAAATGTGGAGTTACCCTAATTGATGCTGTGGCAGTATTCAATACAGTAATATTGCAGTTTTATATTTTCCTAATATTGTACAGCTCTAATATAGATTGAATATGCCAAGAAAAGTGGGTACTGTCAAAGAACAAGTGACCTCAAAACAAAGTGACAAATACTCTTGAATTTTTTTTAACCTTGAATTTAAATAGAACCAAGTTTTCTAAAGACAGTGATGTTTGTTATCAGTCATGCTGCAGAGCTACTGTTAGATTTGAGAGGGTATTTCACAGCTAAAGTGTTTGTTCCTTTGCGTAATGAATTTGTGTAAGTGAAGAAAGCATGTGTGACGATGATGGAGTTGTTTCATCCATCTCTGCCAAGCAGAAAGAAGAAACTCCACTTCCACCTGGATGTTTTAAAACACACCTCAATGTCTGTCGTGCTGACTCTAATGCCGCAAACAGGCGTTAATTGAACAGAAAAAAACCAGCGAGACCGAGAGTCGGAAATGAAAACGGAGGAGAAGGGATTGTGGAAGAGAGTCGGAGGGGTAGAGGTGCGTGAGCTGTCTCAGCAGAGCTGAACTGAATCAACAGGATTTACTATTTTCAGCAACGTATCGGCCTCAGAAGCCAAATCTCAACAGTGCTGGAAAAGAAAATTTGACAATGTATTAAGTCAGAAGCTGCACAAAAAGAAAAAACAACCGAACAAACAGTTGAATTTGAAGTTGAGTTGAATTTGAACCGCTGACGTTTGTTGAAAGCAGGAAAAGAAAAGCAGAAAGCAGAAGAAACATGGCAGAGGTAGGAAAAGCTGAATATAATAGAAATGTAGCAAAAATGAGCAGCATAGGCAGAAATATGCAAAGGAAGACTGACTACATTGTTATTATTATTAGACCTTTATTTATACGGGTTAGTTCCCACTGAGCCTCGAAGACGCATTTACAAGAGACCTGTTACACCATACAGGCAGATGAGAACAAGAGAACACGAAGGTGCCGAGGAAGCCAAAAAATTATGTCTCACACCATGTCCTGACCAGGGAACAGTGCAACAGATGCAAAAAAAAAAAGAAGACCTTGCAACATAAACAGCAACATACATACAATGACATCATAGTACATTTATACATAGAGGTCAACAAAGGTGGTGAGTTATACATAGACACTCCAGAAAATTCCAAAGTTCTGATAAGATGGTACAGTGTCCATCAGCGTCACAATTCTGATAAGGCCACAGATGTCCTCAGGAGAGAGGCACAGGCAGAGCTTCTAGTTTATGTATCCTCCAGGAGCAATTTGGGATAAGTTGTCCTGTCCAAGGCCAGCGGGGAGGCCAAATTCTGATAAATAACAATGGTTTGGGCCGCCAGACTCTGATTTCTGTCTGCCTTCAAGTTCTGCTGGTACAATCAATGGTGAATCCAAACAGCCAGATACGTGAACATTCTGCCCGGTCCGTGATCATTAGCTTTCTCTAAGTTCGAATCCTTCAAGCCGGCGAGTTCCAGGAGCTGCAAGTGGCCTACGATTCTCAGAAATCACGTCCAGCTTGCGGTTGAGCTCATTGAGCATGTGACTCTGAGCACTCGAGGCACAAATGAATCCTTCACGTAACGCTGGTAGCTTTACCATGGCCGAAACTGCTGCCCATGTCTTCCTAATTTGTTGATATCCAAGGTATCTGCCGATTCAAAAAAGCAGAAACCCTGTTACCATAAATCCAATAATGTACATGTCTTCTACGTCCTCTACGGACAGCACAGACAAGCACATCAACTTCCACTGACCCCAGGAATCTGACATACCCAGCTGCGTGCGTCCGTTCAGGTCATGAGGGCTCTCCATGTTGTCTGGTAGAATTTTTTTTTTTAATCAATTGCGTTGAGGGACCAGTTGACCAAATTCATAATAATTTTTGATTCAGAAGATGTTTAAAGAGGCTCTGAGGTTGACAGGACAAGCGAGCAAGAAGGCAGACGGGAGAGAAGGTGAGAGCGACAGTCTTCTTCAAGAGATCTTGAAATGAGCAATAATAATAATAATAATAATGATAATAATAATAATAATAATACACTTAAGAGAGCAGAAAAAAAGCTGAAATTGGCCATAAAAATAGCTGAAAAAATGCTTAACTGTGCAGATAGAGTTTGAAAGGAGCTAAAAAGATGAAAATATTCAAAAGAATTGTAGAAGGTAAAATTAGAAGAGAAAAAGGTTAAACTTAGCAGAAACATACTGAAAACATTTAGCAGAAAGAAGCTGAAAACTATCAAAAAAGCCTAAATTAGCTGAAATGAGCTGAAATTAGTACAATGAAGCTGAAAAAAAGCTGAAACATAACAAAAGCTGAAATGAGCAGATAAAGGTTTTAAATGGCCACAAAGCTCGGATGTGAAAAGAGCTCTATTCATTTTAAATGAGAAAAACATGGCAGAAAAAGATGAATATAATAATAAAATAAGAATAATAAATAATACTGTACTAAATAAAAGTATAAATTGCACTAAACACCAAAAGTCGTAGCAGGAATGTTCTGAATGAGCTGAACGTTTTGATTTATAAACAGCTGAAATAGCACTAAAATTGCAGAACGAGCTACGTGCTGAAAAATGTACAAACGGAACCAGATCTCAACTAAAAAAGTCACGACGACGAACTTTCCACGTGTTTCAAAGTGCATGTAGTAATTAGTGTTTTCGGTCGCCTTTCCAACTAAAAGCAGCACAGTAAGAGGATTAGATTCAAACTCTGGATTTAGCTCTGAACATCTGCTGCAAACATCAGCGTGGTCCGATGCAGTTTCACTCCCCGTTACTTTTAATTTCAAGAAAAGTTAGTTATTCTTAGCTACGGGCTGAAAGATTGAATAATTCATAATATAAACATGAAGTATGAGGAGGTAGATGATCACATTGGAGAAGGTTATTGGTCTTCATTGGGGAAAAACAGCAGCAAGTTTGTGTCCCACAGTTTTATTGTTGTAGAAAGACATAATTAAAGGAATGAGCTGGGAATATTGATGTTACTCTGGTGAATCCAGTTATAAACTTTATGTCTCTTGAACAAATATTTTACTCTTTCACCCAGAAATGTTTTGATGAATACACTTTATGTTTTCTCAAAATAAGTCATCTATACAAAACACCAGTATGCAAAAGACATTAGGTTAATATTAAATTGATAGTTTTCTAGTGCCATTAAACTTTTATGATTGTAATTTATTCCAACTCTACATCTGTTAGCAAGAAACAATAAAAAAATAAAAAAATAGAGTGAATTGTAAACTCACAAGTGCATTATGTGTGCTACAAGGGAATGATTTCAAGTATAGCGACTATAAAAATAAAGTGTGTTGGAATGAGAGTGGAAGAGGAAAAATGTGCAAAAATAACAGAAACTTTGTGTTTTAGAAATGTGTAAAACACAAACAGGGAGGAGGACGAGGAAACGAGTGGTGAAGAAAGACGCCTGAAGAGGAATATGAGTAATGCTTCGTCTCTGCTGAGATATGAGCGTTTCGCTCAGTAAACACGGAGCTCAGTACAACAACGAATACACATCTTTGTGAGGACACACACACAGAAACAGTTTGTTGAGCGTTATCCTTAAACCACAAACATCACAACTATCCACCTGCCTGAAACCTCAGTAAATCTTGATTGTTTCACTCAGTCCAAAACCAAGTCCTAATGAGACCAAACTGTCCTAACTTTGTCTCACGTGGTCCCCACTACAACAGCTGAACACACAAAAACACAGTGACATCACTGCACATGCAGCGCAAACACAGTTACGCAACACAACAACACGTAGCATGTGAACTCAGAGGGTGAACACGAAAGGTTTAACTGGAGGCCAACGTCACGTGAGTTCACGCCTCACGTGCGAATCGGTGGAAAACAATACACTTCAAACAATTCAGCTCAATGGAAAAAGCACAAGAACATGTTCCCACGCTACCTGGAGTAATGGATTTGAAAGCAAAACTAATTCAATTCAGTTTATTTGTACAGCACCAAGTCACAACAGAAGTCGTCTCAGAAACATCCATACATAAAAATAATAATTTAACATTATTTATCTGAGGAGCAGACTGTTTTTCCATCGCAGAACTCTCATCATGAGCAAACATGAAGGCGACAGTGGAAAGAAAAACTCCCTCGTGAGGAAGAAACCTTTAGCAGAACCAGGCTCAGGACAAGTGACCATCTGCTTCAACCAGCTGTGCTCGAGAGGAACAGATACACAATGGCAGGTCAAGAATCACGTTAAGACAGAAATAGTGTCAAATGAAAACTATTAATTTTAACAATTCATTTAAAGAAATGAGGTCAATTTGTCCTCCAGTAGTCAAGTCTTAACTCAAGTTAAGAATCAGGCAGCAGCATTTTGGATCAACTGAAGACTTATTAAAGAAGTACTGTATTTGAACACGCAGATTAAAAAAAAAAAAATCATTGCAATAGTCCAGTTTAGACGTGACAAACGCATGAACCAATATTTCTGCATCATTTTTAGATAAGCGGTTTTTAATGTTAGTGATATTACGCAGGTGGAAGAAGGCGGTTCTAGTAACGTTTTGACATGTCCTGATCAAAAATTACACAAAGGTTTTTAACATTAGAACTGGAGGCCAGATTAATTAACTAATACACATACATACAAATGTACTTGCATATATTGGATTATATACAGTATATCCATATAATGGATTATCTGGTAACACTCAGGAATCTGCATCAACACCAGTCCAAGAGCCGTCAACAGAACAGCTGTTAGCAGTTACAGGATGTGAAACGATGCTCTTCATTTAAAGAGATAACATAAAACAATAAAATTATTGAAAAAATGGTGAAAGATTTTAGAACCAAAACTTGAAGTGACTTTATTTATCTATCCAAAGCTGACATGGACAAGGTTGTTGTTGCTGCTAGATCTGATGTCGTAATTTTCAGTTCATCCTGGACTTAAAAGTGGTCTGTAAACTAACAGAAAGAGGACGTTTTCCTACTTGTGTGGACGTCATCAAGACCTTTCCTGCCAGGAAATAAAGAAAAGAAAAGAGCCTTGGGGTCCTGGTGTGAACTTTGACCAGCAGGGCAGCATTTTTAATTCTTCAATTGCTGCATCTGGAACTATATATGATGTAAGAGCACCACGGTTAAGTGGCTGACAAGATCTTTTTTTAATTCCACTTTTATAGATGCTTTGAAAAATAATGTGCAGATCGCTTACTGCTCTTCCAGGAATTATTCAGATTTACTGGATCTGACAGATAATCTCCACACTGTTGCTGAGGGATTATGCCACAGCTGATCTCAGGATCCAAACTGGACATAAAGACACAGAAAGGCTTCTACTTCATCATCATAAATGAGATAATAATAAAAAATCCTTTCTGGGACTTTGTTTTGCTTTTGATCAAACCTTCCTACAAAACTTTGGAGATTTTTTGCGAACGTTGGTTTCTGAACGACGACGTTTGTTCTCCCCAACAACACCAAACCCGTTTTTAAAGTGTCTCTGCTCTACCTTTTAAATAATTATTTTATGCACTACTTGTGACTAGGGTGGCACAGTTGGTAGAGTTGCCACCTCTCAGCGAAATGGTTGCCGGATTGAATCCCGGCCGGGGCGCCATTCTGGGTGGAGTTTGCATGTTCTTTTTGTGAAGGTGTGGGTTTTGTCCGGTACTCCGATTTCCTCCCACAGACCAAAAACTTATGTTAGGCTTTAACTCTAAATTGGTGTGAGTGAGAGAGTGAATGGTTGTTTGTCTCTATGTGACCCTGTGATGGACTGAGACCTGTCCAAGGTGTCCCCTGCTTCTCGCACATTGACAGCTGGATATGGGCACCAGTGACCCTGTGACCCCAAAAGGAAGAAGCAGGTAAAAGATAATGGATGGATGGATAGATAGAAGTGATTAAACTGAGAAAGCTCAAAAGTTCATCTTCTAAAATGGGTCCACGCTTTTTATTTATTTATTTTTTCCATTTTTGAGGCTCTAGTGGTCTATTTTTGTTGTAGAGGGTGGGGGCGAAACAGGGTGAGAGAGAGTGGGGAGACCTTGTGGAAAGGTCGTCCGGACCAGGACTCGTACCCGTGACCGCTGCTATGAGCACTAGCCTTGAACATGGGCCGCGCTCTTAACTAGGGACAGGGCCGACCCGATCCAGTATCGAGCTCCAATATCAACATCATTTAAGTATCAGATCTTTCCGATCCATGATGCGTGTCTGTGTCTGATGAAACTTCTCAAGTGATTCCCTGCAGCTGCTCTGCACGTTGGCTCCAAACTGTGTAATGGATTTCCTGAACGGAGGCGTGTCTCATGAACCCAGAGTAATAAGATCCGTCTCACATTCAGGAAATCCATTTCATAGTTTGCAGCCGGTTTAAACTTGCAGTAGCACTTTAGCTAACGGCTAACCAACTTTCATCGCAACATGTCCGCTGTGTGGACGTATTTTAAACTAAACACAAGACAGCAACGTGCAACGTCTGCAGAGCCATAGCGCCACATTAAACAAGTTAGTTTTACGTTGGAGATTTGAGCTCCGGGGCTTCAGCGGTGTGTTATTTTCATTCAATCTGGAGAAAGTGGTCTGATTTGGGTCAGCCGCCCTGAGTTTGACCCACTCAGTCTGCCCGTCTTGGAGGAGGGGCAGACTGAGCTCAGCTGACCCAAATCAGGCTGCCTTCTCTGGACTGAACGAAAATAACACAACGCTGAACCCCGGAGCTCGAATGTTTACTGAGAAACTGCTAAACTTCATCGTAATAAATGACCAACTGCTATCAGTTGTAGAAAACGAAGGATCTCACAGCTTGATACTTGCAGCCAAGATATAGTTTACCCTCCAGGAGATATTTATCAGAACAACAGTAGACAATCATAAAAAAAGCATATGAATTGAAAAATACAATAAAATTATTTATATTAAAAAAGAAACAAAAACAGCTACATTATAAAGCCATGTAAAATACTAAAATCAAAAACGTGTCTGTGTTGCCATGAACTTAGCAGGTGTTTGAAGCCGTATAATCATTTTAATATCCACTTTAAAGCTATAAATTAAAAAACACAAACGTGTTTTGTGTTAGCAGGATATAATTGTAACTTTGAAACTCATCCATAAAACTTAACTCATGTTGCCTTTTTGGACATGCATGCATATATTTTGTACAAATTGTACTTGCCTATAGAGAGGAGATTATTACAGCCTCGTATAACAACATCAATAATGATGATGATATCGCGATGGTATCGGTCGATATCCAGATTTAATATCGGGATCGGATAGGAAGTTAAAAAATGTGGATCGGTGCATCCCTACTTTTAACCCCTGCGCCAGAGCCGCAGCCCAAGATGGGCCACTCTTTTAACGCTCCTTTAGCATAGATCCTTATACTGTATACTGTTTCTTTTTACACTTTATATTTTTGCTATTTTTGGGTGTAACTGGGACCTTGAGTACACAATTTCGTTCCACCTCATGTACCACATGTGACGCAAATGTCAATAAAGAACCTTGAACCTCTATGACCTTTGAACTCTAGTCAAAACACCAATGTGGTTTTTAAGGAATCCTTGTAGGGCTTGAAAATTTTGGGATTTTTCAAAGTTGGAAACTTTATATGGGAATTCATGGGACCTAAACAGAATTTATGAAAATAGAACCATATTTCCCTTCCACCTTTTTCACCTTACTTTCTGTCTTATATTCTCTCCATTTCTACAGCACCTGATTAAATTTTGACATCTGCTCCCTGGAAAGTTCCCATGTCAGAAACTTCGAGGCTTCGGTCTGTCAACACACCGACACAAAACAGACACACTGCTACTGGTTCACTGAACACAGAAAATCCACCGACATAAATAGAAAAAATAAAGGAAAACATTGAGTAAAGGCAAGTTTGAATTAAAACATTCCAGATATAATCTTTAAACTGCTTTAATAGATATGTTTTGTGTCCTGGCAGCTTGACTGACTAAAGTTTGCAGAGACTCATTGATTTGATTAGTTTTAATTTCATTGCATTACCTAATGGACAGAACCTCTTCTTATATCATGGTCTCCATCTCTTCTCATTCCTCTCTGGCTCCAGTTTTGATTTGCAGCCACCGGGCGATGTTGTCTTTGTTTGGCAGGAAAAGAAAGGCACAATTTGTTTTTCAGTCCGAGCGTCTCAGAGCTGCAGGAGCTCACGGGTCATTTTCTTGAGTTCGCTGGATTTATGGACACGCTTCGCTTTGTGCGCCCTTTGTGCTCTATAAAAAAAAAATCAGTTTAAAGTGCAGAACTTTGCCTAATAAAACTTAAAGAGGGAGCAAACAGATGGGCCTATACCTCAACCTCAGGTGTTTCTATATTAAGAATAATAATTGTGTATGTCAGTGACAAATTACTACAGTCATGGTAGTTGTATGTTGGGTTTAAGTGGCTCTACAAAGCTCTTTCCTCACTCCAAACTACCTCCATGTTCTCTCTCCCATCTGTTCCACCTTGTGGTCTTCAACTAACCACAACTTCTGGTTGCACCCTGTTTGTCAACAGCACCGGTGATGGTCGTCGTTAACGAGGATCTTGACTGATCCAGGTTGGACGAACTTGCATGTTTATTTTGGATAAAGTGTTTTACGCCGAATGCCTTTCCTGACACAACCCTCACCATCTACCTGGGCTTTGGAGAGATACCCGTACACTGGATTGTGCCCCCTAGGGGTCGGTTCTTGTATTTCTGACACCGTTTGTGGGAACAAACCTACCTGCAGCTTCGCTTTGGATCAAAAACTGTTTTTAAAAACAAACATTTCATCTAGTTTAAACTCTGAAATCAGTGCTGAAACTGCCAGCAGCCAAAAAAAAAAAAACAACCTGCTTTGCACATCTGTTAAAAAAGCTCACTCAAGAAAAAGGTCTAATCCAAATTAACGGAGCAAATCTTGCACAGGTGCGCCTCCGTCTCATATCGCAGCACACCTGACGCCAATCTAGACCTGAAAGCTCAACGGTTGTTCTGCTAAAACTCCCGATAAGTGCAGAGAGCCGCCGTCGCCTTAAGAGTTAGCCTAAATATTTCCAGACATCTCAACAGCTCTTCTCATCTGAGCAGAAGCAATGCAAACACCAGAGTTGGAGCGAGGCCATCAGAGAGAGTGAGATAAAAGGCTCTTACGGGGAAACATTTTCCCGCTCTTAATGATATTATGGAGCTCATAATGAGGACGTGTACAACAAACACACATTTTGTCACCCACGTACACACTCCTGCTAAGTGGTCTCCAGCTGTGAAGTAATAAAAGGTGAAGGGCTGATGTGCGTGGGAGGACGGAGATGGATGGTCGGGGAGATCTGAGGACGAGGAGCGATGGATGAAACGTGGGGACGCGCGAGGTTTTGGAGATGATAAGACAGGAAGGAACCGAGAGCAGATTATGAAGGCAGGGAGGAATAAAAACAACTGGGTAAAGAACAGACGTGGAAAATGGAGTTTCCGCTGCCTCGCAACAGGAAAACAAACGGCTGTGGCAGAGTGGTTAGAGCAGTCGTTCTCCAATGCGAAAGTTGGGGGTTCGATTCCACCAGCAGTCACACGCCGAAGTGTCCCTGGGCAGGACACTGAACCTTTCATTGCCTCCGATGTGTGTCCCATCAATGTATGAATGTGATAAAGCTCTGATGAGTCTCTGTATAGATCTAGTAGAGTGCTGTATGAATGGGTAAATGAGGCACAGATTGTGTTGTAAAGAGATTTGAGTATCTTGACAAGATAGGAAGGAGCTATATAACTACAGTCCAAATGAGGGATGAAGATGGATGGATGAAAAGGGTTTTTTTTTTTCCTTCGGTTGCCTCTTTCCACAGGCTCCCCCATTGAAATCTAACATGCCATGAAAGAGTTGGGAATTGTTTGACGACGGACGCCCTTCCTGATGCAACCTGGGCTTGAGCTAGGCCTGTCGTGATAACAAATTTTGCTGGGCGATTAACTGTCTCAGAAATTATTGCGATAAACGATAATATTGTTTAAAATTTGACAATAATTAGTAATTGTTGTCAAATTTAAGAAGAAATGTTGGTTAATGTTTGCACGTAGTAGCTTTTTCGACCACTGGATGGCAGTATAAGACTGTTTGAACTGAAGGATGGATAGTGAGGGAGCGAGCAGCGTGCCTCTTTAAGAAAAATGGGAGGGAGGCCCCTTGACGTGACATGGGCTGTCTCTCCTTCCTGTTTTTTTGGTTCTCAAAATGGCGGACGCTCAATGTGGTTTGAGTTCTTTAGCATGGCATTTTTCACACAAATCTTTTAATAATAAAAATCAGTAAACAAGTTCTCAGCTTCTTTTTGCAGAGAAAAAACAACTTTTTAGACAATTGTACAGGTTTTAACTGTTCATTTTGGAGCTTCAACAAGACAGAGGTTTGTTAGTTTTTTCCCGGAGGTCGGCCTGTTAGCTTAGCTCGTAGCTTATCTTCTCAGCTTAGCTGCTTTTAATCATCCATAAACACAATTTTGCACGGTTCAAACAGATTTTAAAGAGAAAAGAGAAAGGGAGGGGGTCAGTGAAGGGCATCAGAGTTGAGATTTTTGTCATCCAGTGTCCAGTAGAAAGAGACACAAAGAAATGATAAAGCAGATAAATTAAAATGAGGCAGATAATTTTCATTTATCATGCGATTAATTGATTTATTGTTTATCGTGACAGGCCTAGCTGAGGTTGCAGGCTCGAGCCAGGTTGCATCAGGAAGGCCATCCGACGTTAAACTATTTGCGATCTTTGAGATATTTGAGATCCACCACAAAAAAAAATTAAAATAAAATAAAATAAAATAAAATAAATAAATAAATAAAAATAAACTAAATTAATGCATTTCCGGGATGTTGCTGAGTCACTAATCATGTTTTTAAATTTTAAAGTGGGATATTTGTACTATGGGGGCACGTGTTGTGACATGTAATAAACATGTGCTAAACATATCTGCCAAACTCTTCTAGCGCCTTCATTCTGTACAGTTCTGCTGTTAAATGCCTCATAAAAATGACAAGGTTTAAAAGCCTTTTAATCACTGCTGTATGTTGTTTTCATTCAGATTTAAAGAAGAGCATGTGTCTCAGCAGCCGCTGTGTATAGACCTCGCTTGCTCTTATTCAGCTGCTGGTTGGTCTTGGCCTGAATAGAAATTAAAATAGAAAAAAGGTGAATGAGGAAGCCAGGAAGAAAATCCAAATAAAAAGCTGATTGAATTCTGTTTGTCTTCATACTTTCGGGGCATTTCATACAGTAACAGGAAAAAAAAAAAGACTCTGACTCAGTTTGCTTGTGGTTGTGCACAAGCCAACAGTTTGTGCACGTGTATGACTGTGTGCTGCTGTACAGAATGTATTCAGTCCTGCACACTCCATTCCTTCTCCTTCACAGAGGCTAAATAAAGTGTGACAAGGCATTAAAATAAGACCGAAAGTCACAGGAGAGACAGAGATGGAGGCGGCTGGAGAAGGCATGTGGGCATGTCTGTGTGAATGTAGAGGGTAACTTATGAGCAAGAAAGTGCTGATGGCCTGAGACAACAACCAGGTCTTAGGTCTATGTCAAAACATGACGTCTTTCAAGATTTTGCTGAAGCTATCAGAGACTTTCCAGACAGAAAGATTGTCTATTGTCTGTCAAACTCTAATTTAAAAGTTCAGGCTCCCTTAAGGTCCCATCATGGTTGTCCATGTATGCGTAGGCAAGCACTTAAGACCTTGCTGAATGTTATTTTTGGCCCAACCGCACCACATTATTCAACTCAGGGTGTACTGTTCTACACTGCAGCCCAACAGCTGACCATAATAAGCTGCTGTCTTAACGGTTTGTTCAAAACCAAATTATAAGAGAAGTTCTCGTGAATTTAATCAGTAATTTGACCTTTTTGTGTGTCCTTGCAGTTCCTGAGTGATAAATTGCCTATTGTTGCCTAATTGGATATCAGCCATCGTTTCACACAGTATTTCCTTAAAACAAGTCTACGTGTTTGAATCTTTCAGCAAGTGTTTGGTTTTTAGTCTTTTTGACCCTTTGGGAGACCGTTTAAAGTGGTACAGATGACAACATTTACACCATTTAGCTCCTCTGTACACCTGTACGTTTAAGTGGTGAGTGGATTTTGAAGCTGAGCTCATACTGAGACAAATTTTAAAATACTTTTTCACAATTTCATTTTTGTGATTTTATTTTACAAATTGGAACAAAAGCCCATTTGGCCCCTTCATACCAAATGGCTGTAAAAATGTTTTTGCCAAAATGTGGATGGTCTTTGCAGGGTCTTGGTGTGATCTTCAAGTATATATCAAGCTGTGGTTGGCTTCCTATTACAATACGATATGACATGAGCCATAAGACAAAGTTCTCTGTTTACCAGTCAGTTTATGTTCCTACCCTCACCTATGATCACAGGCTTTGGGTAGTGACTGAAAGAATGAGATTGTGGATACAGGCAGTTGAAATGAGTTTCCTCCACATTGGACTCTCCCTTAGAGATAAGGTGAGAAGTTCAGTTATCCAGGAAAGACTCAGAGTAGAACCACTGCTTCTCCACATCAAGAGGAGCCAGATGAGGTGGTTTGGTCATCTGGTAAGGATGCTCCCTGGGCGCTTCCCTAGGGAGGTGCTTCGGACATGTCCGACTGGGAGGCGACCCCAGGGAAGACCCAGGACACGCTGGAGAACCTATGTCTCTCAGTTGGCCTGGGAACGCCTCAGAATCTACCCAGAAGAGCTGGAAGAGGTGCTGTGGAAAGAGATGTCTGGACCTCCCTGCTCAAGCTGCTGCCCCCGTGACCCAACTTTGGATCAAGCGGAGGATTATGGATGGATGGATGGATGGATGGATGAAGTGAAAATCAACCCACACTGGGTTAACGCCAGTGTGTTTTAAACAATACTTTAAAACTGAGAGAGAGGGAGCCTACCTGACAAGCAGTTTGGACCTGCAACAGAAAAAGCCCTGTCCTGTTACAAGTGATAGAGCGTAATAGGTAAATTTATGGCGTTTTATCATTTTGAAGGCAATCAGTATCATATTTGAGTTTGAGTTTGGTTTCACTGCATGGTGGCAGTATATGGTGCAAGGTACATATGTAACAGCACAGTTAACAAGAATTTAAACCAACACTGGTCACGCTGGCCTCATGTCTAGGTTATGACCATGTTCATAACAAAGTCATAGAAACGACCTAGTGCAGGTGTAAAATCCAGAGCTGTTGTGGGGTGATATTTTAGCACGTAGTTGTATCCTGGTACATTCTGAGGGAGAGTAGACCTTTAGATCATTACAGGTTGTCCTCGACCTACGGCGGTCTCTACCTACGGCGCTCCGTACTTACGGCGCCGCCCCCAGTGACGTCA
>JARVLU010000001.1:22906034-22923178 GCA_031762415.1 Simpsonichthys santanae
AACGGCCGTATTAATGATTCTAAATGTGTTTTAATGTGTTTCCAAGCAGTTAGCTAACAAAATACCCTAAAAAAAACACGAAAAAATGATAAAACGCTGCAAAAAAAATCCGCGCGGGTTGATGACGTCACTGGGACGTGACGGCCGTATACGCGAAACGCCGTAAAGCAAGTCCGCCGTAAACCGGGGACAACCTGTATTAAGAGCACGTTAGGAATTTATTTTTTTTTTGCCTCCAAAACCTATGTTGTCACTTTCACCACTGTCTGTCCAAACAGGTCTCACTTGTAAATGAGTCTTCGAGGCTCAATGTGATTCATCTGTTTAAATAAAGGGTGAATGAATGAGTTGGTGGTACGTTTTTGGTGGCTGTGCTACTTTGCCACAAAAAATAAAAAATAAATAAAAAGAAAATCACTGTAATTCCACTTTAATTTGTGATATGTGACTTATCTGTGCTGCTGATTATCCATGCTGCTGATCTTATGTTGCTGTATTCATTAATACCCATCTGCTCCTACAGACTCATGTTCAGGCTGCTGCTTAATACATCATATTATATTACATTACTGTATTAGTGTTTAGCGTATATCTTACATCCTTATACTGTATACTGTTTCTTTTTATGTGTTTTTTGCCATTTTGGGGTGTAACTGGGACCCTGAGTACACAATTTCATTCTGCCTCATGTACAACGTAATGCAAATGACAATAAAGATACTTGAACTTGAACGTTAAGGTTGCACCGAGGTATATGAAAAACTACCAAGTCCGTGTAGGACTGTTCCAGATTGAATTAGTGCGAAGTGAGTCGTGCTGGGACCGGACAATGGTAAAAACAACTTACATTACAATATGTGAACACTGAGAGAATTAATCTAAAATGTTGAAATGTCTTTGTAACCCGTTGAGTCTACTTCTTGCATTGTGAATTCTAAATAGTGATCTCACAACATGGTGGCATTTATATGTAAAGTCAAGATTATGCAGACATCCTTCTAACAGATGCTCCCTGCAGGGGGATCTCTCATTCAGACAGAATCGCCTATGCAGAGGTTTGAACCAACATTAACACTGAGATCAATGATCTGTTGCAAGGTGCAAGGGGATGGTGTTTTCCTGGAGCTGCAGGCTCAGCCTAAAGATAAAAATCAAGAGGAAGGTTTTTTTCTTTTCTGTTTCCCCGCTTTCCTCCAGTCTCATCTCCTTCACAGGAGCATCCAATTAGAAAAGAAAACAAGACTCCTTAAATCCCCCTGAAGGTGAGAACGTGTTACGGGAAAAATCAATTCAAGACTAAAGTTTCTAGAAATGTGATTGTTTTCCTCCGGTGTCTTTTTATTTCCCTGTGTCTCCTTCACAAACACCATTTCGTCAGTTCCCAAAACCAACGCACCTTGACGGTGACTCCGGGGTCTCCTCCATGTCGGGCAACGGTCAAATTCAGAGAGCCGCAGTTTTCAAAGCACTGGTACAAAGAGGGTTCGAACTCCAACCTGATGGTGTGAGGGTCGTCTTCCTGAGCCTGAGTCTCGTGGCTGCTCACCACCTAGAACATTAAAGCAGCACACACTCGAGTTGTCATCGTTAACTGCTTTAAATGCCAAGTCAGAAGGTGACAGCAGAGTAAAGGAGCACCTCACCTTGCGGGCCTGGTCAGCGGCGTGCTTTTTTAAGATGTTGCCGGCTCCGATCATCATCCTGGTCGCCTGGATACGGTAAAACGCTCTGCTCTTTTGCTGCTGCATCAAAACCTGAATATATAGATTAGAAAAAATTACGAGCAAATGGATTCACAATACTACATTCACTTCTATCACGCATAAATGGAACCGTTGAAATTAATTTACTGAAGTTTTACCGTCTGCAAAAAACATTGAACTTTTGTTTCTAGCTCGTAGATTCAAACCTAATGATGCTTATCAATCTGAAAGCAATGATTTTAGTGAAACTGCATGGCTGAATAGTAATCCTAACGATCCAACAAATTGAAAATGAACAAATTGGCTATTGTAGCAGTGAAATCGTTAAAGGAAATGTGGGTGCTTTGCTGGGAATTTATATAAATCTAAGCAAGGAGTACAGGAGCAGCAGCTTGGTCAGCTTAATTTCCACTTAAATATATATATTTTTTATGTTTGAGAAGTAATTATGGCCACAAGATCTTCACCCAAGTCCAATTAAGTGTGCAGGTCAAGTGGAAACGCAATTTAATTTAAGTGAAAGTTAAATTTAGATTAAAGCATTAACTAGAAAATACTCACTGAATCTAAAGTCTATGAGTTTTATGAACTGGTTACAAAACAAGTATGAGTCCCCTAATATTCTCTTATATCCTCAGAAAAAGACACATTGTATTTGCTTTAGGGATAACAAATTTTTACTTTCTGTAGCCACTGCTTTGAGATACGACCAAGGAAAGTTATAACTTTTTAACAAGATTCATTCAGCTGCTTCACTGCAAACAGTTAGCATAGCAACACAAACATAAAATGATTTTTTTTAAATCAAGAAAGTGAACACTTGTCTCAAGTAAAAGTGGTAAAACAAATATTTTTTACTTCACTCAAACTGCTTTTTAAAAATACTTTTTTGTTTGACGTCTTTTCTATGGTAACATTTTCTCTTGAATGTTCTCTGCCCTCGAACAGATGTTAGCACAACACCACGTAGTCATTAACATAACTGTGAGCTGTTTGCTTGACTGAATAGTTATTAGCTTGACTCTAAGTAGCTATTAGCTTGACTTTGAGTAGCTGTTTGCTAGACTCTGAGTGGTTATCAGCTTAACTTTATTAGTTTGATTGTGAATAGAATTTCACTTGACTCTTGAGTGTGTTAGCATCACAATGAGTAGTTATTGCCCTCATGCTGAATAACTGCTAGCTTCATGCTGAGTCGCTGTTAGCTTGACTATGAACATGTTAGCTTTACTCTGAACAAGAGTTAGCTTGATTCTGAACAGCCCAGGTGTTAGCTTGACTCTGAACGGGTGTTAGCTTGACTCTTAACAGGTGTTAGCTTGACTCTGAACAGGTGTTAGCTTGATTCTGAACAGCCCAGGTGTTAGATTGACTCTGAACGGGTGTTAGCTTGACTCTTAACAAGTGTTAGCTTGACTCTAAACGGGTGTTAGCTTGACTCTTAACAGGTGTTAGCTTGATTCTAAACAGGTGTTAGCTTGACTTTGAACAGTTATTAGCTTGGTACTGAATACTGTAGGTGTTAGCTTGACTCTGAACAGGTGTTAGCTTGACTCTGAACAGGTGTTAGCTTGATTCTGAGCAAGTGTTAGCTTGACTCTGAACAGGTGTTAGCTAGACTTTGAACAGGTGTTAGCTAGACTCTGAACAAGTGTTAGCTTGACTCTGAACAAGTGTTAGCTTGACTTTGAACAGGTGTTAGCTTGATACTGAATAGGTGTTAGCTTGACTCTGAACAGGTGTTAGCTTGACTCTGAACAAGTGTTAGCTTGACTTTGAACAGGTGTTAGCTTGACTCCTCCATTAAATTTTCATTCCTATTCTACAAACTGCAGCAGTTTTCCCAAAGATGGTTAGACAATTTGTTGAACATCATTCAAATACGTCTTTCTTTCTTTTCTTTTTTTTCCTTAAACTTATTTTAATGAAGCCATTTGACACAGCTGTCTTACCTGATAATTGGCCATTTCAATCAGCTGCTCCATGTCTTTATCTGGATGCCTCTGCTTTAAATCCTTCAGCGTCCTCGCCATGTCCCTCCTAGCTTCATCTTCCTCATCCTTCACTCCACTCTCTCCCATCATCCCTCCATCAATCCCACTGTGGTAGTTCAGTGCGATCTGTCCATCCAGCTCCAGCATGTCCATCTTGGTGAAACCGCCCGGACCCAGAGCTCCACCAATTCCTCCATCTATGACCCCAATATCTCCATCTGGACCTCCTTCCGTCTCAACAATGATGCCACGACTCTTATTGGCACGGTAGCGCTTGCGGACATACTTGTAGAACAGTAGGCGTCTGTCGGCCACCCAGGCTTGGACCACACAGAGGGGAAAGCAAAGGAAGGTCAGCACAGCCTCCCATACCTGCAGAAGAAAAGAGAATGAATTACATGTTCAACCATTTTCCTTGTTTCTGTTTTGTGTCCAAGCTTATCCTCACCTCCACCTCTCCGGGGGAAAAGACACACAAAATTATGTAGAGCCAGATGTAGGCGAAGACGCTCCAAGCTGCTGTGACAAAAAACACTCGAAGGTGTTTGATCTTCCGCGTCTCTCCATCAGGAACCACATAAACACATAGGGCTATGATGATGAACATGTTGAAGGCAGCGCTGCCTACGATGGTGCTGGGACCCAGGGAGCCAGCTTCGAAGCCATGACCGCAAACCTGCGTGGTGGGAATGGTGTCAAAATCAGATTGTTACCCTGTCACTGTTTATATCCAAAGATATAAACTCATTTTGTACCAACCTCAATAACTGATAGCAATATCTCAGGAGCGCTGGAACCCAATGCCATTAGAGTGAGATTGGAAACCGTTTCGTTCCAGATTCTGACCGTGGCCGTGGTAGTCTCACCGTTTGACCGTTTTATGGTGATTTCCTTTTCCTGGGATGTGATGACCTACAGAGAAGAGAAGAGCAAAGGAGAGGAGTGGAAACTGGTTACACAGACGTGTGCAAATTTCCTTTTAAACTAACGTAGGAGTTTATGATTGACGTACCTCTATGGACGACATGAACCTGTCTGCTATAATGCTCATGCCCAGGAACATGTATATAAGTGCCACAAAGTAAACAATGGCCCGTGCCACTTTATCGCCTACTGAGGGGTTCTGAGGGTTCCATACAGGAAGTACGACTCCTGGAATAAAAAATAAAAGAGAATAATTAAACATTGTTTTATCAACAACAGAGCAAAGAGGATGCATATGTTTACAGCCAAGTTCAAGTTGTTCAAGTTCAAGTTGTGTTTATTTGTCATATGCAAGGTTAACACAAGGTTAACGGTATAATGAAACACTTACGATGAGAAGAACCGATTTGATTCGCTAAAAAATAATCAAAGAACAAACAAAAAATACTACAGCAACCAATAAGGGTACAAAAATAAAGTACCAAAAAGTGAAAAAGTAGTTATAATATTTACAAAGTTCTAAAGAGAGATAGTAATAATAATATAATTAACAAATACTACACAGATTGTGTGACAGGTTATTGCACAGGTAGTGACATTGGGATTGAATTATGATGGTAAGGTAGATACATAGATACAGCCTACATAGTACAGCAGCAATAAATAATGACCATATTAGCTGTCACAAGCTAATATTAGCCATATTATTCATCACAGATGTGGCTTGGAGCAATGTAATTGCCAGTTGTTCAGTGTTGTCAATAGTTCAGTAATCTGACAACTTGTGGATAGTAGCTGTCCTTTAGTCTTTTTGTACGTGATGACAGACTCCTGTATCATCTGCCTGAGGGTAGTAGACGGAAGAATTCTTGTGCTGGGTGGGTGGGTCCTTAATGACACTGCGTACTTTACGCAGGCATCGGCTGTGGTAGGTGTCCTGGATGGTGTGGAGACTGCTTCCAGTGATGTCCTCTGCTGGATGCACCACCCTCTGTAGTGCTTTCCAGCTCTGACTGGTGCAATTCCCATACCACCCTGTGATGCAGCCTGTCAGCAGGCTCTCAATGGTGCACCTATAGACGTTTGTGAGGATGCTGGTGTTGGTACCAAACTTCTTAAGTCTTCTTAGGAAGTAGAGTCTTTGTCGGGCTTTCATGACCACAGTGTCTGTATGTAAAGTCCAGGACAAATCCTCAGTGATGTGAACGCCAAGGAACTTGAAGCTGCTGACCTGCTCCACCTCAGCGTTACTGTGTTGATGGTGGAGTGCTGACCCCCATGCTGTTTCCTGAAGTCCACTATCATCTCCATTGTGTTGCTGACATTTAGAGAGAGGTTATTTTTAAGGATGCACAATATTATCGGCATGGTATCGGTATCAGCCGATATTAGCGTTAAAGTTAAATGTCGGACATCAGCCATTCCATCAAAATAACTCACCAATATAAAAAATGCTGTTTTTGTATGACAACCCAGTGACAAGGATGCCTGCAGCGCCAGCACAACGTGATGATGTCACGTGCGCCTACCTGATCTGATCATGGCAAAGAGGAAGAAGTCAGAACGTCAGTTTAAGTTTTTTTTTTTCATTGAGGATATTGGATTCTGAAGGTTTTTGGACTACGTTGAGCCTCGCTACATCGTCCCCAGTCAGAGATATTTTACCAACATACCCTTACCCGAGTTACAAGCCATCATTTCCAACATCATTGAAAAGCTGCTAGTCGATAGCACTTAGGTGAGTTTTACCACAGACATTTGGACGTCAAGTGTTAGCTCTGTTAGCATGATTAGTCTTACGGCACAATGGATAGACAAAAATTTTGAACTTAAAAAGGCTGTCCTTCATGAGGTTATTGCAATAGATCAGAGTACCTGAAAAGTACAACATTAGTACATGGACCTCAGATAAGTCGATAGCTGTTTATTGTTGTACCGTGCTCAGGAAAAGACGAGGTGGATTGATAAAGCTCAGGTCTTTTTACCTCTAAAGCTGGAATTTTAATGTTGGAACACATTTTAATCATTGTGACAAGTCAAATTTGCATTAAACAGCTGTTTTCATGAAGATACCATCAACCCACCTTCCTGACAGGGATCTCCACCAGCAGAACAGTTCCCTGAGGAACTCCCGTGGACCAGTGCAGGACAGGACAACAGAACGATGAAGGACAAGAGGAGGCAGAGCAGTGAGGAGGAAGAGGAATGGGATGAACGGAGGGAGGTGACTGAATATGGAAGCTCAGATGTGGCAGCAGGAGCCATTTTCACTGATGTGGATCGGGCTCAGATTGGCCTGACTGAGTTCTGCTGGATCGGCTCAGAGTCGGGTCAGGTCCGAAACCTGCAGGTAGACAAACAGAGATAATTTCAACTTTTACAGAAGCTGGTTTTTGCATTTTTTTTGTGACATCTTATGGTGATTTTTGTATCTCCATTCAGTGCATTTCAATACGGCACAAAACCTCCAGTTAAAAACACAGAAAACTTTTGTTTCCAAATAAATCCTACTCTATAGAATCTGGTTGAAATTTAATTTAAGATGGACTCCAGCACACAAAATGAAAAAAAGCAATAAAAGCAATACAAGTAGGTCATTACATGAAAGAAAATTAGAGCGAGCGATCCTTTAGACGTGCTGTAAACAGTGTTATATTTGTAGTGAGCCGCTATAATAGAGTTACAAATATTAAAGCTACAGCCTTTCAATAGACGGGTTCTGCCCGGGGTGCATAGGAGCACAGATGAAAAATATCTATCATCTTGATTTTGTATTATAGACCCCGGGACAAAAAGCCCAGTTAGGATATCCACATGTTAGAGAAACACAAGTTGCCTCTTTTAGACTGAAAGAGATGGGAGCCATCAAGGATTAGAGGAAACCAACTCACACAGATCATCACCTTCTGTGAGTCTCACCATCCATTGAAACACAAACCTTCTGTCATTAAACCACTGGACACAGAGCTCTTCAGGACAAGGCTCACCTGTCCGCCTACACCTCAGGGGTAAGGGACATTTCAAAATGTTCATACTTTAGACAGAAAAGGCAGATGGTTTGAGAATGAGGGTTCAAGGAAGCCGTTTACGTCAAGAGGAAAAACAACTTTGAACAGAAGAGTAAATCTCAGTGGGTAAATCAATGCAACATTAAATGTCATCCCCAGTCAGTTTCACTCTAATTCATACCATCATGCATGTAACAAACATCTCTCTAGGCATAGTCAGAAGACAGCTCTGCACAGATCAATCTGCTTCCTCTAGCCAGTCACAAATCACAGATGAATCAGGCCACGCGAGCTCAGATGGGAGCTTTCAGAAATGGCTTGGGCCAAGCAGAGCCAAAAGAGTTGTCGAGCAGAACTCTGCTGGGCTGAAGCAGAGCGTGATGCACTGTGTCAGACATCGCCAACTACCCGGTAACTACAAAGTTGCTGTGCTTTAGGATCAATATTCCCTCGGTAATCAGTCTTTTTGTTGTTTAATCCCATGGTGGTGGCAACTAATGACGTTCAGTTCATCACATTACTGAGCTGCAGCTCCACATTTCTATGTCTTTCCGCACATTGGCCAAGCCAGCCCTGTTGCTATCTTGGTCAGAGGCACAAAAGCGCATCAGAGGTAGGCTGTCTCTGACCCTCCCCTTCCCACCTCGGCGTGTCTTCGGAATTTCTCAATGGAACGAGGTGGTCAGAATATATCTCAGCCCCAGACTGAGGCGCCCTGTGAATGAGGCTTCTGAGAGCCAAAGACCCTAACAACTCAATGAGTAATAGGGGGCAGCTGTGGATCAGTGGTTAGAGCAGTTGTCCTCCAATGGGAGGTTGGAGGTTCGATTCCACCAGCAGTGACATGTTGAAGTGTCCATGGGCAAGACACTGAACCCGTCACTGCCTCCCATGTGTGCCCCATCTAAACACTGATTAGTCTCTACAGATTCAGATTAGCTTTGTAGAGATGTAGTACGTGCTGTATGAATGCGTAGGGAAGTAAATGAGGGCACAGATGGTGTTGTAAAGCGCTTTGAGTATCTTCATTACATAAAAAGGCACTACGGTATATAAGCAGTCCATTTACCATTTACTGTACATTGGGTCAGCAGTGGCAGACACTCGTCTGAAGGCAACCTAAACAAGGATGTTTTTGAATAGTGCGAGGAAAACCCATGCAGCTAACATAATTTTGTTAAAGTTAAAGATTTTTAAAGTTGCAGGTTTTTCCCCATAAATTACCAAGTCTGTGACTTATACAGCGAAGCGTAGTTTTTATTATTTATTTTATTTTATTTTTTTCACATTATAACCCAATTTTTGGCTGAGATCTGATGATTTCATTCATTTTGACATGGCCAATATTAAACACTACCATTTTAAGCCACTAGAGGGCCCTCGACTAATATGGCAAGATAAGTGTCTCATTAATAGGTAAAAGCAGTTATGCTTTGGTATGCCTTGCCATACCAAGCCACCTTCGTCTCACTCCGGAACGCTTGGAGCAAACGTCAAATCAGCTGCATTTCACCGCCCTGCCCAGGTGAAATGCAGCTGATTTGACCATCAAAGTGCATTTATTAAGGAAAAGTTCAACTGAGACGCATCTTTGCTAGAATTTTGAGCAACCAACTAATTGTTTTTAAGTGTTAATCTTGTTAAATTCTTGTTAAAATCCTAGGGTGCACACCCCCGCGACCAATGATAGCCAATCAATTTTTGGCACAACACCGGCCCATGTTTCCAGATTGTCAGCGGTGACGCATAATAGATGCTACTTATATGGTGAAGTGACTTATTTATGTTTTTTTCCACTTTATTAGACATATTATACGACTTATACGGCGGTGCGACGTTTACGGCGACAAGTACTGTGATAGTGTGCCAATCAACCAGCTTTAAATACTCAGACAGACTTACTTTGTATATAGACACTCCAATACATAGGACCATTTACACTTTTATGCTCAGTGACGTATTTTCCTCTTCCACGTTGCAAATAACCAAGAGCAAAAAATGTTTCAAGCTTGGAAATATTTAAGATAAAACAGGAGATGTTAAGACAGCAGACTGCTGTTTGCTTAAGAAGCGATTTAAATGTGTTTCTAAAATCATTGTCTAATGTACTAAAGCTGTATAGTATTAAGTATCAGCAAGTATCCAAACTAAAGTACTTGTACTCGGTTTAAAAAAAATAAATAAATCGTGTCAGGACACCCCTAATGCAAACTCCACACAGAAAGGTGCCAGGCTTGAACCCAATACTCTCTTACATTGAGGCCATAGTGCTAACCACTAAGCCATCGTGCTGTCAAATCACATACAAAAAAATTAAACAAGAAAACAAATATTAGTAAAATACAGCATTACCATTTGTTTTATAATTTGTGCTTTATAATTCCTGCCATTTTGTCACTGAACATCAAAATCAGTTTCCAGAATGTATTTTCCTGTGCACCATAAATAGTTTCCAGTTAAATTGTGTTTACTGGGGGGTGAGAGATGGAGGGAAAATGGGGGGGACACAGAAGAAGGCTCGCCCAGGGCGCCACAAGTACTAGGACCACCACTGTTTGTAGTTTTAGTTCAGCTAGTTATTTAACTAAAACTAAAGCAGCTAATACATTTCTCAAACAACTTTAATCGAGAGTTCTCCATCTTGTGAGGGACATGAATCCATCCTCACGTGTGTTCGGTCTGAGTGAACGTTTTTTTCAAGCATGGCTGACTTGTCTGACTCGAAGCCTGAACAGCGAGAGCGCAGACGGAGAAACTTTAAAGGGAGTTTTTCAGATTGATTTTTCAATACTCCCCATCAACTCCCACAGCGGAAACTACACCTTTTGAATCTGCCCTTTCATGTGTGTGTTTTCACACACGGCTCATTACAGGCCGATGTGCGCAGGCGGCCATAAACGGCGAGCAGAGGCCGAGTGTTCGGAAGCAGAACGTTTTCATGACGGTGACGCAAAGCGGCTTCTCTGAGTTAATGTTTGAATGAACCGCTCGGGTTAGATCAGCGCTAAAACGCCCCGTCAGGCTCCCGGTGCTGACTTTATTATGTTGTCACGCTCTCACACACATGAGGACACACATCAGAGTCAGGGTTAGTCCGTACACACAAACTCGCAGTACAAGTACACGCATAACCGCAGTTAGTCATCTGTCGTGGCATTAGCATGGAGCCGCTGACCCCGTCCTCGTCTGTCCTCCAGGGTCTCGCTGCTCTGACAACAACCCGTCACCTCCAAACTTGAGTCACTTCTCTCCAGCTCTCCTCTTCAATAATGGTGCTCAAGCAAATATTTAACCTTAACTTAAAGTAATATATCAGTTAATAATGAGAAGTACTTTCACATCCTGGCAGCGTTCCTCTTTCGCTTCAGTTTTCATGTCCCCTCTCAAACAGCCTCGTTAAATCTTCACTTCTCCCTCCTCCTCAGTTCCAATTATCTCCGTCTACAGGCTCCTGCTCCTCCTCACGAACGCACTCCAGCTCCTCGTCTCCTTCTCTTATTCACACCTCGATCGCAGGTCAGCCTCCGCAGTTTTCATTCCAGTTGCACTCGTGAACGCATATTTGTACTCACTCGCATCCACAAAACCCCAGAGTTTTAGGAGCCCCCGAATAGTAGTTTAAAAACCGAGTGACAATTTATTGAAAGGCTACATTTAACGTTTTTTGCCAAAACGCAACTTTTAGTAATGCATGATGTCACAGTCCCATCTCTAATGTAACCTACGACATTCATTGTTTTGTCCCTTTAGTCAAGTCTTGGCTCTGGGTTGGCTAATCAGCCTGTAATTGTTTTGAGCTATGGTTTTTTCAGCCACGCCTCCTTAAGAGACTGGTCTCAGGGAGCTTTTGTCCCCATTCCCTCTCTTGGCTCTTGGCACTCTCAGGGCTCTTTTTAGCCCTCAGACCCCACCTTTTTGGACTTTTTTTCTTAGGAGGTCCTTGTTTTTTTCTCTGGGGTCTTTGTTTTTTCCTCAACCTGAAGCTGTGGCCGGCAGCTTCAGCAATAACAAGTAATTTTTGTTGAACTTTTTTTGTATATTTGTTGTAACTTTGACCTGGTGGGACCGGTTGTCCTGTTTTCGCCCTCTTCTTTTACAAAAGTTTTTTTTTTTTTTTGGGTCTGGTACCCAGTGGCTTCGATGGCATAGGGTTGGCCCGCTGCGGTACCTTTTTGTTCTGTTTGGCCGACTCACCAGGTCCAGCTTTAACTTGATACTTTGGGTTTTTGTGTCCTTTTTTTTTTGTTGGCCATAGGAATTGGGGTTATTTTTTCTTCTGCAGGAAGCGGCTGAATAAATTGAATGTTTGAACCCCTGTTTGTGAGTCCCGTGTCCTCCTGTAACATGCCACACAGCTCACCCTTCACTTGGTTGCACAGTACTCCAAGCTCTTGAATTTTGAGGCTTTAACTGGTCTCCAACAACAGCCACTCAGCGAGATGCCAACTTAAACGCTGTGCATGTGAGTGTGTGGGTTTGTTTGTACATGCATGTGCGACAGATCATTAGCTGTGCCCATGGAAACTCCAGTCTCAGGAGCCTTTATGGTGTTTTGGGGAAGTGGAATTGATAAGAATAGAGGAGGAACAATAACACGGCCAGGCAAAGCCAGGAGGAAACGGTTGTTATCAGAGATAAAATTATTTCCATTTTTCTGGGCCCTCTAAACAGGATAGATAGTGGTTATTTGATGAGAACATAATTAGAAGAAAAATTAGCAGAATAACTTGACAACGTGAAAACAGAGGATGCTCGTTTGAGAAGAAGAGGCAAAGTTACTGAACCTAGACCCCAGACATCAAGCAAGAGATGCAACGAGAGGACAATAAAAGGAGATGAGGAGGAGAGAGGGATAGCGTATGTGTGGCTCTTAGGTAGCAACTATCCAGAGGCTAAAGAGTTGATGAGATGCATAATTAAGAAGAATTAAGGTTAATAGTAGATGCGCCCCACTGGGCTGTGGATACAGTTGTCCAAGCATGTTAAGGAGTGTTGCAAAGTGCTGCACACACTTCGGAGCAGAGGGCGGATTTAAGAGTCACTGGCACGGTGGCGCAGTTGGTATAAGTGCCGCCTCTCAATGAGAAGGCTGCCGGATGGATTCCCGACCATCCATTTCCTCCCACAGACCAAAAACATGCATGTTAGGCTGATTGTTAACTCTAAAATGTCTCTAGGTGTGAGCGAGAGAGTGAGTGGTAGTTTGTCTCTATGTGTCCCTGTGATGTTCTGGTTCATCTTTTGTTTATTCTTCCTTCTCAAAAGAAAACCATTTAAAAAAACCACAGGACCTGTAGACTAGCAGTGCCCGGTCCTGGTCACCGAGGGTCACTACCTGCATGCTTTGGTCGTGTTCCTGCTCTTCAGCAGGTCTGAATTGTTTCTGCGTGAAAAAGACCCCTGACCTGCCGGTACACAGAAACACTGGAGGGAGAAGTGTTGGAGCAGGTGTTTTTGACAAACCCAGCAGTGCCGTCAGGACAGTTCACACAAAGAGCATTGTGATGTAAAGGAGTCAGCGTGAGTCATGGTAAGTGCACAGTCAGACTTGCATGTTTCCCAAGCTGCAATCTTTGCAGTTCTCTGAAGCGTTTTATTTCTTCCTTTCTGTTCCTTCCTCGGCGCGTTGCGTAGGCGAGCCAAATGACGTTAAAAATGTTTTAATGTACTGTGACATTAATACAAGAAAAAAAGATGCAACAATATGATTATGTTGACTGTGGGTTAGGAGGCTTTTATGGGTCCCCGACTAGCTTTTACTGTGAAATTCTAGAAACAGCAGCTACGACTATTCTACCATACGTTTCACAATTTTTACTGTATTGTCATACGTTGTTATTGTAGTTGTTACTGGTAAATTTCAATAGTTTACAACAAATTCTACAACTTTTACTGTACAGCCTAATATCTTTATTGTTTTTAACAGTTTCATATGACTGTAGGTATTTTACTGTAAATTCTGAAATTATTACTGTACACTCGTAAACATTGTTATCACAGTTTTTACTGTGAAAATTATAAACAACAGCTACGAGGATTTTACTGTAAATTCCACAATTTTTACTGTACTGTCAGATATTATGGTCGTTTAAACAGTGAACCTTTGGCAACTAGAGCTTCTGGTACTTTACTGTAAATTAAACTATTTTTCTCACATTACAGTACTATAATACAGGTATATGATTGTAGTATTGGTGTTTTGATGCAATGGTGAAAAATAAAAATAATCTAAAAGAGCCTAAGTAACTGCTAGATTGTCTCTTTGAAAGGTATCCAAAAGACCTTATTTGATAGACACTTGTCTCAGCTATAAAAACAAGACCATAAAAATACTGTAGGCTGTTTATTTATTTATTTTAAGCATGTCACATACGTCACCATATTGTTTACCCTGAAATGAATTCTGGGTAAATGATAGCTTGCTCTGGTGTGAGCCCCATTCAGCTCAAACATTAATTTTGTACAATGTTTATTGTTAAGCTTTTTTAATTTGAGCCAGAGTGCTTTGACAAAAAGGATAATGCAGAAGCCTTCAGCTAACAATGAGGAAGAGGAGAAAGACGAAAAGAAGTGCTGGTGTTTGTGCAGCTTGTGAGAGAGCCAATGCTGCAAAGAGCTCCGCTTTCCATCATGAGCTGTTCACAACAGGCATCGGAATCAAACCATAATCTCATGATTTAAAAATAAACATGATTTAAAAATAAACATTTAGAGATTTTTAATGTCAAGTTATACTTTCATCCATCATCTGTATAGCTTGTGCTGAGGCACTGGAGCCTCTGTAAACAAAACTACGTTCCATTCAATATTCTAACATTTAAACAATACAGGACAGAATTGATTTATAGTCATGAAATTATTTTATAGTTATTTTGTATTTCCAAACGTATTTTCAGTGTTTTCACTCACTTGTTTCATTTCGTTACTTATATTTATCTCCTACAGCCTCAATCACAATTACAAAGTACATACAAATGACCAGATGTGCAGATTTGGTGATGACGTCATCTGGTGAGTTTTAGGACAGCTGATGGGAAGAGTTGGCAACAGTGGTTCTTCTTAGTCTCAGTGGAAACAAAAAGAAGACACATGTTTCTGCATCTAAGAAGGAACACGTGTGGGGTCAAAAAAAACATCTTATCTGTGTATGACTCAGCTCTTATCATTCATTTTTAAAGAGCCATTCAAAATATTTGTATCGTTCTTGAAGGCCACACCTCTAGATCAAACGCCACAAAGAGATGGATGAATTCATTGATTAGACACTGCTGCAGATGTGGCAGGCAGTTAACTTTATTTTAATTATGAGACTCCAAGAGTGAATTAAAGATTCATGAACATTTTTTGATGCAGCGTGAAACTGAAAATCTTGTTTTAATGTTGCAAATGTTTGAATAACAGCAAATGAAAGACAGGACTGCAATTGTTCTGAATGTTTTTGTAAAAAAAAAAAGGATCAAACCAAAGTGGTGAAAATAAAAAAAAAACAAATGTGGCGTTATGGCAGCAAATAATGTGTGCGCAGAGTTAATGTGATTAGCAGTTTGGATATCATATGAGCAGAAGATGCATTTATGAGTGTGACAGATTGGACAAATGCATTAGATTATTCACAGGGCCAGCATTAATCAATTAGATAAGAGGGTTTTCCTCATGAATTACATTGTGATGGAGGGATTACAATGAAAACAGGCCAAATGTGCAAAATAGATCCTAAAACAAAACTAAAGTTTGTTTTAGTGCAGCATTAGCTGATATTGTCCACAGCTGTGCAAATAAACTGACAAAAAGATAAAAAGCTATGTTTTTAATTCCTTTATGTCATGCTTATCGGTCATATTTGATCATTTTAATTCCTATAGAAAGATGAGAAATTATGTAATTGCCTGTGCGTGTGTTTGTGTCTCTGTCTTTTAGGAAAATACTGTATCTCATGTACCACAGGATAGGTTTAAAATAAACTTTCAGAAATCACTGACTGAACAGCTAAACCATCAACATTTGGAATCAACCCAATTAAAAATGGCTGCCACAACTAATTGACCTTAAGCAACACAGAAAATTGCTGCACAGTAGTCCCTCGGTACTTTGCGGTTCGACTTTTGCGAACTCACTTTTGCAGGTTTTCAACGTCAGATTGTCACGACACACGATTGGCAATGGGGAAAGACAGAACCCATGCACCGCCTCCTTCTTTCTCTTTCTGAGGCTGTCTGTCACAGCAGAAGCAATGGGGAAAGACAGAACCCATGCACACCGCGCCCCCCCCCCCCCCCCTTTCTCTTTCTGAGTCTGTCTGTCACAGCAGAGGAGATGGGGAAAGACAGACCCCACCCACCACCCCTCCTTTCTCTTTCTCTGCTGTGACAGACAGCCTCAGAAAGAGAAAGTAGGGGGGTCTGTCTATCCAAATCGCTACTCCTCAGTGAGTTAGAAAAATAAGAGTGAAACCGTTTTTAAAAAAAGAGAGAGGGTGGCTGAGCGCGGCTCACACAGGTATAAGACAGACTCCCTCCTTTCTCTTTCCAAAGCTGTCTGTCACAACAGAGAAAGAGAAATAAGGAGTGGGAGGTGGGCTCTGTCTTTCCCCATCGTGTCCCTGAGACACAACAGGCACCAGACAGCCTCGGAAAAAGAAAGGAGGGGGGCTTGGTTAGTTTCAATAATCAAGCACAAACATTGTTAAGAACATTGCAAGAGTGTGGGATGGTTTATAAAGCCTTAAATTACATATAAATACTAAAATAAATACAACGACCCTACTTTGCAGATTTTCACCTGTTGCGTTGATGTGTGGAACGTAACCCCTGTGATAAATGAGGGACTACTGTAACTCTTTCAATTAAACAGATATAGAGCTAAACTTAGGTGCGGTAGTAGCTGAGCATCATCCTCAATCCTCTTGTGAGATCCCACAACATTGTTTGATACTATGTAGGACAAAATTTGCGAAGTTTGATCACGACAGCAAAAAGTCTTTCTTTCTGAGTAAGAGATGGTTTTAGTGTAAAACTTTGTGAGGGACAGCAGCAGGCGACGTGCATTTCAAGCAAAGCTTGGCATTTAACAAAGCTGTTGCACCATAACATTAAAAAATATTCTTTATAAATAGACCATTAACATAAAATATGATGTTCAATGGCTTTTGATGTGCATGAAAACAAGTTTGTTATTTAAATTAAATACAAAAAAGCTATATCAGTTCCACAACGTCCCTAAAGCAACATGAGATGATTTAAAGGAGGAAACATTGTGTTGTGTGTCCTGCAGTGACAAGAGGGGTGGTACAGAGCTTAATATTCTCAAATTTTATTAAAATTATTTTCTTGGGTCTTTTGTTTCACAGCCTAATCCATCCAGAAACAGAAAACCAAAACACACATCTGCGCTCAGTCACTCCACACCTGCTAATCAAACCAGTGAAATCTCCTTTGCAGTTATTAAAAAGGGGAAGGGTCTTGTGTAACTGTGAATCATCAAGGTACTACTGTATATATATATATATATATATATAT
>JARVLU010000001.1:22949624-22959959 GCA_031762415.1 Simpsonichthys santanae
CTCTTGTGGAACCAACTTCCAGTTTCTGTCCATGAGGCTGACACATTGTCCAGTTTTAAGACTGGGATTAAGACTTTATGTTTTTGATAAATCCTATAGTTAGTCGGCGTGGTTTCCTGAGCTATTTCCTATCCTATGCTGTTAAACTTTAGACTACTGGAGAACAGTGACCTAATTTCATCAAAAGAAAAGCTATAAATGTGTAGTTTGTATTTGTAATTATTTTTTCTTAACATGTGATTTATGTGTTTTTTCCTAGAGAAGACCTGATGGATCTGCCATTGTGTGCTCGTTTTCTGAATTATGAATTGAATTGATCTGTGTCAGCTCCCCACTAGGCCTGTCACAATAACAAATTTTGCTGGGCGATTAATTATCTCGGCAATTATTGCGATAAACGATATTATTTGACATTTGACGATAATTAGTAATTATTGTTAAATTTAAGAAGAAATGTTTGTTAAATTGTTTTATGTGTAGTACCTTTTATTTACCACTGGATGGCAGTATAAGACTGTTTGAACCGAGGGATACATAAAGAGGGAGCAGCAGCGTCTAAGAAAAATGGGAGGTGACATGGACTGTCTCTCTTTGGTTCTCATAATGGCAGCCACTCGGTGTGGTTTGAACTCTAGCATAGCATTTTCCACACAAAGCTTTTAATAAAGAATTCAGTAAACAAGTTCTCAGATTTGGCCCCCGGACCAGCAATTGAATAGCCCTGAACTAAAGCCAGCATAATATAGCCATAACTCAGCCAACTTTACAGATAATGAGCTAAACTTTGGTGTGGTGGTAGCTGAGAGTCATCCCTTTCACATACTCTGAGCTCTAACAACAAAATGAAATATCTTTGTTTAAAAATGCTGTCATTTATTTTAAACTATTTCACATCAATTCTAGCAGACAGCTCCATTCTCACTGAAATAAAATCAGCTAAAAGACGCAGTCTTACATCACAAAGGATCCTGATTTAGCTCATGTAGCTGCTCTCTGTGGTTATTATACAGATTACATCATTAAAAGTGCGGCACTGGTGTGAACCTCTAATTATTCATGACATCCTGTCGACTAACAGGTAGCGTGAACGCGGCTGCAGGCTCGGTCTTCGTGCATCGCTGAAAACCTGCGCCTTCCTTTAACTTCCACCTGTTTCAATCCACCATCCAGGTTGTAAACGATGCGCTGACGGAGCCGCCCCTCAGCTGTTGGAACACTTTCCCCTCCACGATGAGCTGAAGAACTAAAGCTCAGCTGACAGACTTTGTTTCTGTGCATTCGCCTACGAAATGATGATGAATTGAGTTCAGCAGAATCCATCGGGCGCATCATGACTCAGATCATGGATGGTGAATCTGCACTGAAACAATTAGGAAATGATGGTTCGGCTGCTTTACGAGAATCTCTTTAACATAAATAAGCTTGACTCAGTCCTAAATTCTGGATGACCAGCGATGAAGTTATTTTTGGACTTGGATTAAAACAGGATGAAACAAAAGGATTTGTGTGTCAATTCAGATTTTTCTGCTTCTTTCATCCTAATTGGGCAAATGTGTTCTTTCTGCTTTCTTTTGCTACTTTAAGCATTTTATGCATTTTCAGCTACCTTTTTAGCATTTAAGCTATTTTCAGCTGTTTTCAGATAAATTCTAGTTTTTTTGGTGATAATTTATGCTGCTTTTAGGCTAATTAACTTCTTTTTGCTCCTGTCAGCTATTTCTGCCTCTATTTGGTATTTTTAATGTTAGCTTTTTCAGCTAATTCCACATTTCTTATAGCTCATTTCAGCTATTTTTGCTTCCTTTTAGTAGCTTAGGCTTTTTTCTGCCTTTTCAGCAACTTTTCAGCAATTTATTTGCTAATTTAAGCTTTTCAATCTAATTTACTAATTTTTTTTGTTTATTGCTGCCTATCTAAACTTAAACATGTTTCTTCCTGCTTTTGTCTATGAATTTAAGCTTGTTCTATTTCAGCTACATTTGAGCATGCTTTTTTTTTAAAACTTAGAGTAAGCAAAGATTAGCAAAAATAAATAAATAGAAATAAAAATGCCTGCAGCTTGTTTCCTGCCTCAGCTCAGCAGTGGGTTATTTCATCGCTCCATGGTTTGACCTTTGAATGCAGCTCTCAGAAATCAATCATTGGATGAACGTCTAAACTGATTAACCTTTGGAGTCGACCCTATTTAAGATGGCCGCCACGGCTAATCCACCTTAGCAAACACATAAATGGCTACAACTCAGTCAGTCAAACAGACACTGAACTAAAATTTGTTGTTTTAGCTGAGAATCATCCTTAAAACAAAAGCTAAACTCTCGTCTTCGATTCAAATGTTAGCACTGATTGTTGCTGTCAACATTCTTTGTCTGTTAGCAAAATATCCTGTGAACTGCTTGGTATAGCTATAACTAATACATTTTTTGGAACCAATCCAATTTAAGATGGTTGCTATGGCTTGGCAATCTCAAAAGTGGCTACAACAGTTTTAAATGTATTAAGCTAAAATTAGATGTGGTAGTAGATGAGAGCCATCCACAATTAATAACTGAGCGCTAACACATTGAGTGACACACTAACGTCAATCGATATGAAAGGTGGTGGGTGACTCCTTTAGGGGATGCTAAGTCTTAATTTTTTTGTTGATGTAACACTTTCTGGGCCAAAAGGGATGGGCTAGAGGGCCGTACATGGCCCTCAGGTCACCAGTTGATTATAACTGAATGAATGTAATGCAGGAGCAGGAATTAGCAATTAGGATCAGGTGTGGGGAGAGCAAAAAACAGGAGCAAATTCAGAAAAATCAACCAAATAAATGAAGCTTATAGGACAAAACAAGAAGATAAATATAAACTAGAGAAGTTGCAGTTCCTGCAAAAATGAAGTGTAGATGCTTATTGCTGAAGAACTTTCTGAAAACAGCTGAAATTAGCTAAAAACATGCTGAAATGGAGCTGAAATGGACGGAAAAAAAATAAGAAAGAACACATATTTGCTGAATTAGGTTTCAATAAGCAGAAATGGGCACAAAAAAAATAGGAAATTGGTTAAAATAGATTAAACTAATAAAAACAACTACATAAAACAGCTGAAAAGGCAGATTGAAGCTTAAACTACCAGAAGGAAGACAAGGGAGCTGAAATTAGATTTTAAAAAAAGTGTGGAATTAGCTGAAAAAGCTAAATTTAGCACAAAACAGCTAAAACATAGCAGAAAAGGCTAAAATAGTAGAAAAAACTGAAAGGAGCATAACAAGCTGAAATTAGCAGAAATAAATGTATTATTTTGAAAGTTGCAGAAATTACTACAAAAAACTTGAATGTCTGTAAACATGAAATTAGCTAAAAAGTACTACAACAGTAGCTGAAAAGTTGGAACAAGCTTAATTTGGCAGAAGAAAGCAAAACAAACATGTTTGCTGAAAGAAGCAGAAGTGAGCACAAAAATGTGGAAATTATCTGAAAAAAGCTAAAATTAGCACACCAAAAATAAATAAATAAATAAATAAAATAAAAAGCTGAAAAGAAGCTAAAAAGGCAGAAAGAAGCATAAATTACCAGAAGGAAATGGAGAGAGAAATTTTGGGGGGAATTAGGCTGAAAATAATTGAAACGAGTGCAAAAAATGGGGAATTAGCTGAAATTTTTACATTAACATAAAACGGCTAAATAGCAGCTGAAACTTGCACAGCTGAAAGGCACATAACAAGCTGAAACTACCAGAAAGAAGTTAGAAAAGGCACAAAAATGTTGTAGTTGGCAGAAATAATCTGAAAGTAGCACAAAACAGCTGAAATTAGCTGAAAGTAGCTGAAAAAAGTGCAAAATGAAGCTGAAAGAAGCTGAATGAGCTCAATTCATTATTTTATGATGAAAAAAGGCAGAAAAGGCTAAATATTTCAAAAAGCTAAAGCTGCACCAATATCAAAAGTCATAGCAGGATTGTCCTGAAAGAGCTGAATGTTTTGATTCATGATTTGTTGAAATAGCACAAAAACCACCAGACAAGAACTGCTTTGAAAAACGTATGGAAGAAAAATGGATCACAACAGTGTAAATGCTTCATAAACATTCACACAACTATAAATCATAAACTTTGAAACAAAAATTTATTTATTTTTTAATCGGGTTTGAAATCCAACATACGCACACAACCCTAAACAGTGTAAATGATTAAAAAAAAAAAAATTAAAAATAAAGGTTCAAAAAGCTCGACCAACACTTTTACTGAACTCCTCAAATGCTTGCGAGTGCGTTAGAGCGAGCGTGACGATGAATTTCTAACTTTAATCAGAGAGTTCTCGATGGTCCCGATGAATCAAATAAATTTGAATGAATCAAATTTGAATGAATCAAATGAAGGAGGTCGGTGCAGATGATCCAGAGGTCGATGAGACCAGATCTGAAGGCCTGAGAATACATTTCAACTCTTTTATCTTATAAAGGTGCACTTTAACACATATGTTATATTAAAACACTTTTTACTTCCACGTATTTGGACGTGGGCTCTTCTACAGAACCAGAGAGGGCGGACGTGCGCAGGCGTGCGCGTGAGCATTTATTCACCGTTTGAAGGCCGTCTTTGTGACGCCTCACAGGCTCATTGTGAAGGTGTGGAGACGCAGGCGTGTGATGTCCTCATGCGTGCGTGTCTTTGAATCCGAGCGAGTTATCTGCTTTGATTCATCTAAAAGCATGTTTGAAGGAGCGTAACGGGGGAGGGAAGTGGCGATAATAAGAGGAAAGAGCGACACGGCGAAGAGGAAATGAAGAAAAAGAGGTTTGTATTAAAAAACGAGGAAATAATAAGAGAAACTGGCGATAGAGGAAATGAGAGAGATGTTTGGACTGTGAGAGGACCAGAAGTTTCATGATGTGCTGCATCAGACAGAGAAACAGGGGCATCACTAAAGGGGGGGCCAGGGGGGCACTGGATACCCCTTGAACAGTGGTGGCCCCCCACTGACCCTTCTTGGCCAAACACATTTATCCTAAATCTCATATCTTCCTTTCTTTGAAATAAGTTTTTAAAACATTATGTCAAACTGATTTGCTTACAAATTAGTAAAAGTTCAGGTCTGTAATTAAAGTTAAATTGATTGGATCAGGTTGGGTTTGGAAAAAATGGCTACGGGCTGGAGCCGGTTCGGGTCGGATTTTTTAGGCCCAAATGCAACTCTAGAATCAGGGTGATCATCCTTCGCCGGTCCATAGACAGGAAGTCACGAGTGCGCTCAGCTCACACCGACGAACTCTCGCACAGACACTTTTCGAGCCTAAGTCACATTGCAGATGTTCATATTCAGTATCTGCCAACTTGCATTTGTTTATTTTTCCCCGTGTGTGTGTGTTTGTGTGTGTGTATTTGATGTTGAGAGGTCCTGGCAGCGCCGCGCTCAGAGTTTTCCATCCTTTACTAATGTCGCACACACAGAGGAAACCAAAAACCCTGAGGAAGTTTACTAAAACACACACGCTCAGCAGGCGTAAATAAATGACTGTAAGGACGAAACGTCAATATTTAATCTCAAGAAACGAGCGTCGATGAAGTTTTTTTTTATGAAGGCTTTACGAATTTATCTGATGAATTTAAAAGTTGCGCTCCACTGTTGTCTCCCATCTTTTTTTTTTTTTTTTTACTGTATGTGGTTTATTGGTCCTGTTATTTACAAGATAAAGGTTTCAAGCCCACCACTAAAGGGTTGTGAAACACATCTGAGGTGGTGGTGTCCCAATACCAGTTTCATAAAAACACCCTGATGCTTCAGACTGATACCATCTTTATGCTTGGTGGTGTCATTTCCCCTTCTAATTTGCAAGTAAGCAAACTAAAAAAGTAAAAAATATCCATAGTTTAGAGACATTTTAAGATAAATACATGGGATGTTATGACAACAGACTGTTTTCTGTGTTCATACCCTCCTGAGACCCTGGGTTTGCATATGAGGACATTGAAGGTCTACTTATCATAGAAAGTTAAAAGTTAGTTTTTAAAGTAATTGGGATCTTCTGACCCCAATTTGCAAATATAAATAAGAAATGCATAAATAAACCTATTGTCCTCATATGAGGACATTTTTTTTCGAAAACTACTTCCTGTTCCATGACAGAGTCTAGTTATTGAACTTATTAGGTCCTGCTAATCCCATGTACCTTGGAGAAAGAAAAAGTGCACACCAAACAAAAGCTTGGGTCTCAGGAGGTTAAAAAATGTATTTCTTAAAATTGTGATTTTTATATGCAGTACTAAATTATTAATGATTTAAGCACCCAAACTGAAGAACTTGATCTTGTACTCCGTCCAAAATAATCAAGTATTGCGACACAGCTATTCTGAGGTATTGGGGGATGATTGGGGTTAGTGTTTCTTTGGGACGCCATCGATGGTGTCTTGTAGGTGAACAGTCTTCCAAAGGAATCTCCGAAATGTTTCAAAACGTTTGCGGGAGTTCTTTGTTTCTTTGCATGAGTGCAAAGGTGGCATCATTGGTGCCTCTCAGTGAGAAGGTTGCTGGATTGATTCTCGGCAGGGGGCCTTGGTGGAGTTTGTATGTTCTCTCTGTGCGTGCGTGGGTTTTCTCCGGGTACTCCGGTTTCCTCCCACAGACCAAAAAACATGCATGTTAGGCTGATTGGTGACTCTAAATTGTCCCTGTGAGTGAGAGAGTGAATGCTCGTTTGTCTCTTCGTGTCCCTGTGATGGACTGGAGACCTGTCCTTGACTCCTAGACAGTGGCAGCAGCGACCCCCCGCAAACCTGAAAGGAAGAAGCAGGTAAAGATAATGAATGGATTGATGGAGCTGCAAAGACTTGCAGCACAGATTAAAGATTTTGCACGCCAAATATTTATCTCAAATATTAGAGTTGCTGTCAAACCCTCTCAGTTTAGTGTCTCTTATAGTTTGATACATGCACAGGAGCTTTCGTTAAGTGTCCTCGAGTAAACTAATCATAAACATGGAGATAGCTGCCAAAGCAAGCCGAGGTTGATATGATGTGGACAGGCAGGGGCGCCAACAAGGAGGGGGCAAAGGGGGCACCTCTTAATGGTCCACCAATTCCCCCCTTGACTAAATAGTCTTATCCTCTCGAGCTCCTTGGTATGGAGGTATATGAGATTAGTAGAACCTCAAAGATTTTTAAAAAGTTCAAAAATATAATTAAGTATTTATAAAAATAAAAATAAAGCTAGCCTCTTTGAAAATACGTTGTGAACGGAGCGCATCGTCTCTTGTTTTTGCCTCCACTTCTTTTATTTAGAAAGGAAACTGCAGTGAGGAGAAATTACTGCTTCTGTGGCTCGATGCCAACAAGTGGTGAGCTGCAGTGTGTGTGTGTTAATGTGTAAATGTGTGTGTGAAGCCAAGAAGCCAGACAGTTTGATACCGGACCAGATGGATAACACAACTGCGTTTGATTTGTTTGTGTTCAGGAAGTGGGAGCGACTGAGCTGTGGTGGAACCAATAAAGTTAAATGGGAAAGTATTTCATTAGTTCAATGCTTTTACCGCATGATAAAACCTCCAACGATGGCCTTTCCTCACTTTACAGAGAGGCAGACAAAGCTCTCAGTCTCTCTAATGTCTTTTCTTTATCTTTCTTTTCAAAAGAGGATCGTATTTTCCAAAACGAAGGGTAAAGACAAAAATTAAAATATAAAAAAAAGCTTGGATTTTGATTCGAATTGACAAGTTTGCCTTTTTAGAAATTGTTATCACGTATGTATGAGGTGCTGAGCACAAACTGTTAAAACTGACCAGTGGAAGCGAGTTTGAAATGCAGCTACAGCTGAAAATCTCAACACCGACTTTGCAATAATCTAATCTGAGAAAAAAAATCCCTCATTTTGATGTGTGGAAATAAAATTAGAATTAAATGAAATGTTAAAGGTGCTGCCAGTGGCTCATTATGGCCACCATCTATAACCACACACTTGACACACTCATCAGAGGCAGACAGAAAGAGACTAAAAAGTAAGCCTCAAACAAACAGTTGCTGTGTGAAAGCTTCATGTCATATCCTAAAAAAATTTGAACCATGGATAGCAGAAGCCACGGATGGTCGCACCTGTGAATGTTTATGTCTCTAGAGATATGAAACAATTAAAATACCCTAAGATAATTTCTGGGGCCTGACCTCTCCCCTGTTAACTCCTGTAAGGCAGCCATGCCAAAATGGTTCAAAACACCAACGTTCATGCTCAATAATCCAGATACAAATCCAACAATGTTCAGTCACATGTGCAGAAGCTCCCTTTCCAATACAAGAGATAGGAAGATTCTGGGCGCACCACTCCTGCGCCCAGAGTAAGGGCGCACGGTATGGATTATGCTTCCGGTCCCAGAACGGATTTTTGTTGTTGTTTCCGGAACAGATTGTGCAATGACACTCATAACCAGGCTATGTTGCAAGTAGGGTTTAAGCAAATGAAAGCCCTTTATCTAATGCCTATGTTGCCATTTCTGACTGATATGCCTCTCAACTTTTAGATGTCTCTGTGGAAAAAAACTTCAACTGACTGTGTATTCTAAAAGTGGGAAATGGTGAGTTTTTTTGTTTGTTTGTTTCTGGACCTAGTATGCTAGCGCTAGCCTTCAGGTTATTGTATTGGGCTCTGTGCTAAATCAGTGTTATTGCTATAAGAATGTGCTTATAGAAAACAATTATAATCAAACATTAATACTTTTCTATACTAAATGTCATTGATGGTATCGTTCTTCTATTTCTGAACATCTGCATTTGTGTTGATCTGGCTAATGAAAAATAAGCCCTATATGTGTGTGTCTGTGTGTGTGTGTGTGTGTGTGTATACTGAGAGACACAATGGGTGAATGAAGACAAAATCATTGATGTTTTGATGTACAATTTTTGAGCGTAAAAAGGGTCCGTTTGGGGGGGGGGGGGGGGGAAAAAGAAGTTCATCCATTTCTAAAATCAGGGCGTTACATCAGCTGTTAGTTGGACATTCTGTGGAAAAATTCACTGAAATAAAAAGAAAACTAAGCTGTGAATGTTTAAAATCCATAAAAGATTTCAAAATGTGAGTACAGTGATGTAAAGTCCAACATTCTGTGACCTGTTTAAACCTTGAATGATGTTTTTACTGTGATGCATGTCTGAGCTACAAAGACAACTGGGTTTTCTCTTTTATTGAGTCAAAACCCTATGGTTGGGAAATCTCCCCCCGGTTTTTTTTATTTATTTATTGAACCACACAATGTTCTGCTACTAAAAGTCATTGGACATCATTACCAGCTAATGTATAATTTGCATGTTTTTATGTTCAGGGATGCGAGGCGTTAAAACAGATTTATAAAATGTGAGCGGAACAGTAATACGGCTGCTTCGATGCCCGAGCGTCATCACAGAAACAATGGCACGGTTTTATTATTCTCTGCCATCTAATCTCTTTCTGTTCCCTTTGTACGTCCAATTGAACAATTCACCAGTCATGACAAATCATACTGCACTGTAAACCCACAACCTTTACACACACACAAACACACACACACACACACACTCCACCTGGTCCAATGAGTCCGACACTTGCAGGATTTTGCAATCACACATGCATGCACTCTGAAACAAACCATAATACATGCAGAGCCAGTCAAGCATGCAACTTGTCTGTGCAGCCCGTGTGTATGCATGCTTGTGTGTGTGTGTTCTTACAGATTATATAAACCAGGTTTATATTGATGCTGCTGTGACAGATTAAACACAAATGAATTAAAGAAAAAGGGTGGGGCATGTGTGACTGAATTATATGATCTGACCCTTACACATGACTGTGTCATATAATCTGTGTTTTAAGAACATTGTATTTGTTATAAATGCTAAGGGCATTTGATATACAGTATATTCTATTTAGATTGATGAATTTAACGATCCATCATTGTGACTCCGGTTCTAGGGATTCAGTCATTGGGTCCTGGTGCACAAAGCCCATCTGATGTATTGGTAAGGCCAATATTTTAGGACGATATAAGTGTTTGAGGACATATCGTATTGGTGATAATTGTCTAATTATGTGCCAATAAAAACACTGAAAACAAGCCGCGTTCTTACTTTCAAAAGGCGTAATTGTACAATACATCCAGCAGAGGGAGCATGTAGACTACTTTCAGGTCATGGCTGTTCACTTTAAGTTTCACTTTCAGCACAGCCGAAGCAACGAACAATACTGTGTAGAGTATTTTGCTAAACAGAGCATGGTAAGTTTGTTTTAACTGATCTGTAAATAAATTAAAAAAATCAACAAAAAAGGTAGTCCTCGGTTTACGGCCGAGATCCGTTCTAACGGCTCAGCCTTAAACCGATTCAGCCTTAAACCGAAAC
>JARVLU010000001.1:22965415-22987372 GCA_031762415.1 Simpsonichthys santanae
GGATGCTGGATGGATGTTGGATGGATGGATGGATAGACAAGTGGATGGATGGACAGGTGGAAAGATATTGGATGGATGGATGTTGGATGAATGGATGCTGGATGGATGTTGGATGGATGGATGGACAAGTGGATGGATGGACAGGTGGAAAGATGTTGGATGGATGGATGTTGGATGAGTGTCCAGCTACAACATCCATCCAGTCCATCCAGCAGGTCTTTGCAGAGTCTTGGTCTTCAGGTCTGTTTGAAGAACTCGTTGTCTCCATTAGGCCTCATGAGTCCAGCTGGTTTAGAGAACGCACCAGTGTAGTGGTGTATTATTATTATATAAAGGGTTTACTGGTTTATAGCTGCAGCAGACTGGGGTCCTGGGTGGAGCACATCCATCCACCACTTTGTCCAGTTTGGATCAGGCTGTAAAACCAGTAAAAGTATAAACTTCTCAGCTGTAAAAAGTATCTTCTCTCCAGAAGCGTCAGACGACGCGCACGTGAGGTGGTGAAGTTGTTGAGGTTCTTCAGTGATGGGGCTGCCTCTGCAGGGAACAGAGCTGATTAACCACAGCTTCATGTATCATCTGCTAGCGTCCCATCTGGTACCGCCCAGTCACCAGAAGTCCGTTTACTGGCCATCTGCTCAGTCACGTGCACGGTGCACATATCGTACGTCCACGGCTGTTCCATCCTGACCCAGGCTTCACCTTTAACGAAGGCAAGACAGCTGAAGTGAGAAGAAGTCCTCTCAGCTTCTGCTGTTTGTGGTTTAAGAGATGAGTGTTTTTCTGGACTGTCTGGAACTGAACAGAGAATGAAAGTAAACCTAAATGTTTTTGGTGCAACATGTTGAAGAAGATGGGAGTTGCACTGAGAAGAACAGAGGTCGTCGTCGTTTCTTCAGAGTGACGGATCCTGGTGAGTGGAGGGAGGAGCCAGGGGGTGGCCAATGGTGGCCATGGCCACCATAGATTAATCTTCAGCCACTCTTAACTATACTTTTAGGCAATATAAAAACTAGTACATACACACATGCACATATACTGTATGTCACACACCAAATGGAAGGGACTACCTCACCTATTTTTTAAGTTAAGGGTATTTTTAATTCCCCTTTTAGCTCCGTGACGGGGGACATTAAATCTTCTAAAGCATGGGTTCAATCCTGGTTCTCTAAGACCAAGACTGGACACCGTTGTACTAGAGAAAATGCATTTCTGGGAGAAAACATAAATAAATTAAAACCTTTTTAAATGTGAGCTAATGAAGAACAAATTAAAATGACAAAATAAAGGCCTAGCATTCCTTTAAAATGTATTCATGATTCATATATTTATATTTAGATTAAAATCATCTGATGTGGGGAAATAACGTTGCATTCAAACCTTAACAAGAATACTGAGGCTAACCTTTTGCTATATATGATATGTCACACTTAATGTGTTGTGGATGACTCTCAGCTACTACCTCACCAAACTTTAGCTCAGGGCTATTCAACTAAACTGCTCAGGGAGCCAAAGTTTCTGAAAACCAACAGCTCGAGGGCCGGAAATCCAGTGATTAAAATCATTATGTAAATAAACCAAGTTTTACAAAGATCTGTTACCTTTTAAACATGTTTATTTTATTGCACTGAATCAAAAATGCAATAAACAGAACCCAAACCCAGAACAATTTTTTATTTTATTTTTATGAAGTGGGCCAGATTGAAGTCACCGGCCCGCGAGCCGCTAGTTGAATAGCCCTGCTTTAGCTCAATCACTCAAAAACTGGCCGAGCTGTAGCCATTTTTGTGTTTGATAACATTTAGCTGTGGCAGCAGTGATGCTAACAAGAAGTGGGCGGGGCCAATGGCCACCCCAGTTTTGTCCTCGAGTCCCAATCGTTTGCTTGATTAGCATTTTTTTATTTCCCATAGCTTTTTAGGATTAGTGGAACATCACAAACATAAAAAAAACAGTGTTTTTGAGCAATTAGGTGGAAAAAACAAACATATTTTATTTGATCTTAATAATTAAAACTAAAATCTAGTGCCCCTGAAGAAAGACAATCAGTCAACGTCCTCAACATTAGGATATAGTCTCAAAAGGTTTTATACATTATATTTCTTTATAGATATTTAGGAGAGAACAAGATTCAACAAGTTGAGCGGTGATGGTGCTTTTCTCAATAAATAATAACTGTTAATAAAAATAAATAAACTAGAGTTCATGATGTGTATCAGAAGGTGGTTCCCTCACTCCTGTATTCTTCTATTTGTGTACATATAACAAGATAAATCTGAATTTCTTTCATTTTTTAGTTTTAGGGTGCCACCCCAGGATTTTTAGTGGCCCCCCCACGTGGCTCGTGCATTAAAAATTTCTAGTGGTGCCTCTGTGTGGCGACCATCTCGACTGGCGTTGAGTTTTGTAAAGTTTCATTAAAACCCATGCGAGACACCAACGTTTGGATGGAACACCCTGACGCTCGGCTCATCTCCACTTTGTGCGCCGAGACGGAAACACGGAATAAAGAGAAAAGCGCCGAACCTCGGGAGGACGAATGAGACCTAAACGGGCACGAACGCAGAGACATGGGGGAAATTAAATTACAGAGCGAAAGCAGCACGGTCAGGGTGGAGACGGAAAAGCGTGAAGAAATAACAGGGCGGGCAGCTGAAAACCATCAGAAAATAAATCTGCTGCTAAACGGGAGCTGCAGCTCTGACAACCACTTCTTTGATTCCTGCTTTAAAATAGCACATTTCACATGAAGTCCACCCGAGCGTGTCCGTTCCCCCCAAGCCTCAGTCCTTTCTCCAGAGAGCCGTAACTGATAATGAAGCAGAATCTGAGCCGCTGCTTTCAGAAGGTCACCTCGCGCGACGCATTTGGCCTTCCCGAGCGCCGAGCTGGAGAGAAATGGCAGTCGTGCGCCGGCTCGGACCGGAAGAGGCGTTTTGTTCGACTTCTTTTCCGTCGCAGAAAAGTTAGCGTCGCCGCAGCTCGGACGTTCCAGAGCACAACCAATAAACGAGCGTTAACAGATTGTTTTACGGCTCTTTATTTACCACGTGAGTCAGAGCGACGAGACAAGGGACTAATTAGATTTCATATTTCTCCCGTTTGCGCGTTTCGTGCTTGGAGGCCGGGAATCCGCCTCGCAGTCGTGGACTCAATACGAGAGCTTAAGGGATTTTAAAGGTCAGCGAATGCTTCATCCGTGCCCATTTTCACAGTTGGCTGCGTGAGTTATTGTTTTTTTTTTTTTTTCTGCCACAACTTCATTTATGATTTGAGAAAAAGTTAATAAAGCAAATTGCACTGAATCTGGTCCGAGCATGGCTGAGAAATAAACGGCAGCAGCCATCCTTCGGAAATCGTCGTCACTTTTTTTCCCGTTTCGAGCCAATTTGTTGAGTAAAGAATCGCCCTGAGATCAAATTTAGGAGAAAACATTACGACACCAGTTCTGGAATAAAATGGGACGTGTACATTTTAAACAGAAGCACTGTAAAGATTCGCTGTCCAGAAAAGCAGTTCACATCCACAGTGCTGTAAAGCTCTATCATGCAAAGACGAAGCCATACACCTGGGGTCTGCAACCTTCACAATTAAAAGAGCCGTTTTTACACCTTTGTTCACTACATTAAACATGTCCGGAGCTGCAACAACCTGCTACAACTGTGGTTATCAACTGGTGGCCCATGGGCCACTTTAGGGTTGCTGGAAGGGGCTTTTGTGGCCACTAGGGGTGACATTATAAAGCAAAAAATACCTAATGATTCTTAACATTTATTAAAAAGACCAGATTCTTGTAAAGAAGGCAGAAAATTCTGTTTTTTTTTTTTTTTTTTTACCTTTTCTTAATCAAAAGTTCTATAAACTGCAGACAGTTCTTCTTAAAAAGACATAAAGGTCATTAAGTTAAAGTATGTTTTACTCATTGTACTCGCTCCAGTTTTCACATTTTTGCAAAAGAAATGGCAGGAAAACTTTTTGAATTAATCCTTTTTTGTTGTTTGGAAAACCAATAAAATTCAGTTTTAGGTCAGTTTCAGCAGCGGGTCTCGTTTTTTTTTTTTTTTTTTAAGAGGGGATGCTTCAAAGTGCTGAACATAACTCAGTCCCAACTTTCTGGAGACATGCTGCTGCCATTAAATTTGATATTTTGGTTTTCGCCCTCCAAAAATGGAACAACATCTTTGGTCACGTGTTTCCATTCTGCTGTGAATAACATACGGTTCACAAGATTTGCACGTTCTCGTTTACATTTTACACAACTTTTTTTGTATATAGAGTTGCTCATTTTCAACAGCAATAAGCACGCTGTGAATCAACGCACACAAATCACACACACTCCTACGAGCTCTCACACACGCTGCTGTCGGTGGAAGTGTGTCATCAGCTGAGGTTACTCGTGAAGCGAATGGCTCTGCGCTCTATTCTTAGCAGCAGTGTGGAGAGCTTCCCTGCATATCAATGGCCCGCTCATCTTTAAACATCATCTGGTGGGATGGCAGCAGCGACGACGACATCGAGTGCGTCTGTGTCTATTTGAACATTCGTTTGTCTGTCCTCGGTTGTTCCGCGCACCATCTCCAGAATATCAATGGCACGTCATAGCGTGTGCACATTTCTTATTGTTATAAAACGTGCCCGTCACGGTTCACTGGTTATTATTTCAAGCACAGACACACTCGAGAAGAAAGGAGGTGTCGTGTTGGGTTGTTGGTAGGAGTCAACAAGACAAAGATCTACAGTGTCTAGAAGCCCAGGAGAGAGCACCTAAGTATTAACAACTACACATGTTAATGGTTCTTACGGGGTAGTTGCGCTCTTCCAAAATGGGATTCTGTGGAATAGGCACAAACAGTTGATTACTTACACATTTTAGACACTGCTTAACAACCTCGATCTGCAGAGAATAGGTAAAAATATACAGAAACGGATGAGCTTATGGCTAGTCCACAGGAGGCAAAGGCCAAAGCAGAGTTCTGCTGTTCCGAGCTCCAAAACTTGAGCAATTCAGCCGAACGCTAGTTTATAAATCTTTACCCAGTCAACACAGGAGGCCAGAAGTAACCTAGGCTGCAACAGAAGTGCTACAGCTAGCTGCTGCTATTTGGACTCCCAAGAGCAGTTTGAGTTTCAAAGGACTAGCTAAACAGATAAGATTGCATATGAATTGTTTATACTTTTCCGCAGACCGGAGCTTCATGTGGGCCAGTACTCGACAGCACGTCTAATCTTTTGTCCTTAGTGTACCATCACTTTTTATAGCTTGACACGGCTTCTCATAGGCCTGCTGGCACTCAGGTGTAAGGTTCACCAACTGTGATCTACAGCAGATTCTTAAAAACTACATTACCCACTGGAAATTGTAAACAGGAAGCCATGACTCGTTCTATACTGCTTCTGATTGGCTCAAATTTGAGATCAAGTAAAAGACATTTTGAAATGGACTCATATCAACGCTATGCATGAATGATTTTATTTGTTTTCAGATGTCAAATAAAGAAAATGAATAAATTGTGCTGTTGGTGCTGCCCGTTTTCTTTCACTATGGGCAAATCGTCAAACCTTGATTTGTACATCTGATGAAGTCAAACATATGTGGGTTACTGTTAGATTTCAGTTTGAATTATTGAAATTACATGTTGTACTTAAAAGCACAATTGCGACCAAGTGAAGGGGCTTCTGGGTAATATGGGAACTTTTCTGGACTCAGTGTTCAAACGGGTTGTCCCTGTTGGTTGGTTCTGTTTTGTGTTGGGTTGGCATTCATGTTCAGGATGATGTTTATCATGACGGAAATGATGGAGAGACGAACACTTTGATCCATGACTGTCCTTGTTTGTTTCTATTGTTCTAGTGATTAAATTACCTTGTGGGTCGTGTTTCTAGTCCAGTATAATTACTTCTAATTTCCAGTAAAGTTAAAACGTCTTTTTAAATTATCCTCACATCTTTTTTTTCTTTTTTTTTTTTTTTTTTTACATTTTAAATAAAAGCTACTTTTCTAACAGAGGATAAACTGCATTTCAAGGTTGGCGAGCATGAAATGAGAGCAGTAAGTTTAATGATGTTTCTGGGGAAATGCACAGAAAACAGGTGGTGGTTTGCTGGAAGCATCAAGCGCTTAAACCTCCAGTTAAATAAACTGGAGAATCAAAATGTAACGGCACAATAACTGCGACGTACCGCGAGAAAACAAAGTAATGCACTAATACGTTAATGAATAAGGTTACGCGAATCATTACCATCAAATATATGTTTAATATTTACTAAAGTTGGTTGTTCTTGACATTTTCCTTTTAATTATTGAAACACAGTCAGCTCTGCTTTGGGAAAAGGTGAAGAGGGTTAGAAAAGGAACATGCTAATTACAATTAGAGTAATTCCTATTCAACCAGTTAGAGGCTAAGCAAACACTGACAAGGGTACTCATGCTAACTATCCAGCTAAATGAAATAATGATGATGTAAAGCCATTTGTTTATCACTGATTGTGTTTTTGTTGGCTGTTAGTGTCCTCTTCAAGCCCTTTAAAAAAAATGGTTGCCAAGGAAACCTGGTATTTTCCTCCCATCCCAAAGGTGTTGGCATTAAGACGGTAACAGCTGCCTTCACCTTACCAAAGCAAAGACGGTGCGTCAGCAGCAACTGCTGAAGCAAAAGAAACGAAAGAAGCTCAGTCTACCATTATATTTCAGTTTAGGCTGTTTGGATCATTTTCTTCCTGTTGGGACACACTCTGTTTGTTGTCTATATTCCTTATGCAGATCTCAACAAGAACGTCCAATAATGGTCAGTCAGGTCGTCTGGACAGTTTCTTTATTGTGGAAAGATGTTTCGTCCTCTATCCGTAAGGCTTCATCAGTCTGAAGAGTCACAAATAAACTGTTTTCCCCACTAAGCAGTACACTCCTTTAGTGGACCAACCTAACATTGACATATTTTAGCAGTAACATTGCTGCGAAACACGTTCTCATTAAGTAAGAAGAGTGACGACATCAACGTCCTTCTGTACCATTAGAGAAAGTATCTTAAGTCTAAATAAAATCAGAGAAAATGTCATAATATGTATATTTGCAAGCAGTTCTGTTCATTTACTTTAATCATAAGTCATATTCAAAGACTTCAGCCACACTCGTGAGTGTTAAAAATGGCTTTTTGAGAGCCAAACGTTTTGTGTTGCACATATGAATTCAAAACTGACCAATTTCCCCGAAATACTCAAAAATCGCTGCCATCAAAACCAGTTTTATCCTTGAAGGCCCAAGAAATTTACTGGTTTGTTTAGATAAGTTAGTTTATTAACCTAAAGAAACCACATTCAACAAGCATTTATGACGATGCTTGTAAAAATTCTTCCCTGGTAAACTTTATGTACACATTTTAAGCAAACCATAAGCTACCGTTCAGTGGTGCCTGCATTTATCAGGCACTCATTCAGAGGAGAGACCAGGATTATGGCCAGGACTTTCCTCAGAAAGTAGAAACACAACGCAAGTTGTTGCTGGTGCCAGTGATACACATAACCAGATTATCCTGGACAAGAATAAAGGCTGAGATGTGGGTTACCACCTCCTGCAGCATGCAGGGAAGTCCGCATGTCGTTAAAGGACTTAATGGATTAGTCGAGGATACAGTCACAGGAAAGAAAGCCCAAACAAGCAGAGAAAGCAAGAAAGTCTGTAGTATTTCAGGCTCTAGAACAGACTTGAGGGGTACGGAGGCAGTAAAGTGCACGAAAAGCACACACAGATGGATAGAGCAAATATTAATATTGACAGCTCCGGGGTATGGCACAAAATAATGAATAAATGCATGTTTTTACTGAGAGATGCCTCTCTAGACTGGCAGCCACTCCCATTTACTCTGCACTCTGGCAACCAAAAACACACTAACTGTCAAAGGTTGTGGGAATTAGAGAATAAAAATTATATCAGGCACTGCTGACCCTTCCATTCAGCCCACATTAGCGGGTATGTGGTCAGTAAATCCCATTGAACAGGCATCAAGGCTGATTAACACAATGGCTTACAAGCAGCTAATATCATGTGAAAATGATTGGAGATGTGCAAATTCATTTATACACAAACTTTCCTATAGACAGCTTGGGTTCTTGAATTATTGAGATGGTGGCATAACTTTTAGTTAATAATTCATCGTAGTTGAAAAAAGTCCCAATCGTGATCATTGTCATCGTTATGGGAACAAAAGATACAACTAGATCATCATCATAGTCCCAATTTAATCACTAAAAGAGTGAGAGTATTGCACAGTTGGTTCAGTCCAACTCACCAGTTTTTACACTGCTACCGTTAGCATGCTAGCTTTTTCCCAACACAGATATGGAAAACAAAGATAGTGTTTTTTTGCTATTAAAACCATGTGCATGTCATTCTGACTGTGAATGTGACACACTGACATTAAAAAAACATAGACGATCATCTCCGTCTCCTGCAGCTGTTCAATAGTGGACGGCCAGAAGGTGTAGCCAAGTTGTACGTTTGGAGCCAAACTTTGTGAACATGGATGATCGTGGACGTGGAGCTTCTCATTAAGTCTGGATGGAAAAGACTTTGAGACTAAATTTGGAATTTTATTTAAACTTTCATAAAGTATTGGATGTACTAATTAACTTTGAGAGTCAACCTGATACAAGATGTCCACCAAACCATATTAAACACAAACATGGCTTTAATTCAGTCAACTTTTCAAATATTGAGCTAAAACTTGGTGTGGTAGTAGCTGAGGCTGGTCCCCAACACTTACTTTGAAAGCTAACAGATTGTGAAAGGTCTTCATTTTAAACTTGGTCATTTCCTATTCAAGTCATCCCTGCCTGTTAGCAAAATACTTCATAATATGAAACTTGTACCTCTACAACTATCTTCTGAAGTCGACCAAATTTAACACGTCCAACAGCTCTAATTAAGATTAAACATAAAAATGGAGGCAACGCAGTCAATTTTACAGACTTTGAGCACTAACAGAACACATGTGTAAACATATTTTAAATGTTTGACCAAATGACTACAACTCTATCATTCCTCAACATGATGATCTCAGTTTAAAATTACTATGAAAGGCAATATGCATTCCTTCAATAAATGCTTGGCTTTAGTCATATATTTAGTCAAAAGTGGTTTAAAAAAAAAAACTAGTTTTCATTGAGCGCTCTTTGTTTAGCTGCTGCCATTGTCTGTGGCACAAACACAGCCTTCACGTTTATATAGTCCTGATTTAGAGCCCTCGTTTTAAAAGATCATTAGGTATGCACCATAATGTAAACAATAGCAATGAATCACACAAACTGCATGACGAGAATGTATATGTTAGCCATGCTAGCAGGACATTTTTCTTTTATTTTTTTGGACTGAATTATTATTATTTTCAGATTATCTTTCCAAAAAGCTTCAAAATCATCTATGGTTTTGTTGAAATTGGACCATTCATCATCTGGCCTAGCAACAAGATAGTTTTGTTTATAACAGTGCCAGTTTGAAAACTCAGATTTCATTGGTTTGGAGTGACGTCAACTGAAACATGTTCATATTTACAATTATTTCTATCATTTAGATTTGACGCAATCTACTGGCTTCCTTAGATGTTTTTTTCCAATTGGCATTTTATAACGTATGTGATGTTTTGTACAGAGCCCTGAGAAGATGTTTGTTGTGAATTGAATTAGCACTAGATGAATAAAATGTATTGAATTCCAGCCCTGTATTCAAAAATGGGGAATACCCAAGCTTTGCAATGACATAACACAGTAAACGAAGGGATTTCCCAGCGCTACAGCAGCCGACAGAGAAGAATAGTCAATTTCAAAGGAATCGAAAGTATTATTTCTGAAGCTATACCTGCTAAATACTTGTATTTAAAGGTAAATCAGGAAGATTATATAATAATTTAGGTTCTAGGATCACTAGATGGTGTCTTTATAGACTTTTTTATGCAAATCTCAATTGGGGGAAAGTCAATGTAATGTTTTCTTTTAGCTTCTCCCGTCTGCGGGGGTCATCACCGCGAGCGAACTTGCACAAAACATTTGGTAATCGTTTCACACCAGATGCCCTATCTGACGCAACCTGGGCTTGAACCTGCAACCTCCGAATTACAAAACCGAAATCAATATTTTCACTTTGCAATGCAGCCTGTATCTCAACTCGTTTACTGACATGGGCCACAAATATCTGACAATCAGAGAGGCCATTGCTCCCTTAAAGCCCCCAGCTGATGTAAATGGGTGTGGGATCTAAGATAGGGGATCACAGAGAGGAGGGGTGTGGAATCAGTGGTGTAGTCTACGTGATATGCAGGTATACGGAGTATACCCACTAGAAAAGCTTAAGAATTTCAGTATACCCACTTAAAAGCGCCCAGTAAGTAACATATCATTGGGCATGTGCCATTGTTACGTTAAACGGCAGTTAAACGCTTCCGTAACAAGCTATCTGTATGCAGTGCTCATTTATTACATTTGCTTATCCAGCGAATTCTTGTATAACTCTGTACTTACTACTTAATACTTTAACATGTTGTGCTTTTATACTGTTTTATAAATTATATAACATACAAAGCCAACTGATGTACAAAGCTTGTTGTACATTTATTCAAATATAAGCATCAGAGAACTTTGGAAATGTTCAATATACTTAAGAAATCTAAATAAATTGATGATTACATTGCACTAACTGGTGTACTTAGGTTTCTAAGCACAGTATGCCCACTACAAAATGTAGACTACACCACTGGGTGGAATGTAGATTTATCACATCTGATATCGTTATCACGATATTCAGCAATATCGCGATATGCTTGTTTCCCAAATATATCTTGAATGATTTAATGTCCAGACCTTTGTAATCAGCAAATATTCAGCTCATTCTCTCCAAAGCACTGAGAGCACTGACCCTTCAGGGAGACCCGTCTCCACAACTCCTGACCCTGCTCCATCCTCCCTCACCGTCCGCCTCCTGCAGCTCCCTTCAGCCACAGACCTCCACAGGAACTGAACCTCCTCCACCCGTCCAAGAGAGCTCCACAGCCGGGGTCCGCGGACGAGACATGTCTGAGCTGCGGAAGGCGTCTCCCGGACCGAGCGGGGTTCTAACACTGACACACGCATGCACGCGCACGCACGCACGCACACACCAGAGGCTCAGTTTCCTCTTTCCTCGCCTGTCCTTCCTGGTTTACGCGTCCTCTGATCACCAAGCTGTGAAGATTAAAGTCACTGCATGCCCCTGCACTTTCACAAACTGACTGCTTCTCCTTAAGCAAGAAGCTCCAAATGAACCCAGCGACTGGTTCATCCACAGAACTCGTTTTTTTTTTATTTTTAAATAATGCAAATAAACGCGTTATTTCACGTTTTCTCACCGGGTCTTTGCGCAGGAATAAGTCCAGGTTCATTGATGCATCCTTCCCTCCGTTCGCCTCTCATTCAGCAGCAGAATAAACCTCTCCTCCTCCTCCTCCTCCTCCTCAGACGAGCTCAAGCGCCCTCCCTGGTTCCTCCTCCTCTCTCTCCTCACCTCTCCCAGTTGTCTCCTCTCCTCTTATGTATCTGTCGTCCCTGTGCAAAACAAGAGTGAGTAGAAAATGTAAAATTATAAATGTGTGTGTGGGGGGGGGGGGGGACCACAGCTGAGAAGTGAAGGGATTAAAGTCACAGATGGACAAAGGGTTTTAACACGTGCGTTTGGCTCACATAGGGTCACTATGGTAACCACACGTGTCTCACTCACTCCCCAGATATAAACAGAAGTTTCAACTAAAAAGTAAGCCTCAAACAAATACGTGTGCAATTTTTCTTGTTTCTACATTATTTTAAAAAGGAGATCTGACAAGTTAAAAAAAATTGTAGAGAAAATTCTAAAAATAATAAATTGTCCATAGGGAACAATGCATCTGATCCCCGTCATGACACCCTACAAAAGCAGTGAAGCTCCTCTTCAAACAAACTTACTCTCTCATGGTTGCCAGATAGAAAATGACAAACTACCATAAAAATATCACATTATGACTAGGGATGCACAATATTATCGGCATGGTATCAGTATCGGCCGATATTATCGTTAAAGGTCAATATCGGATATCGACTATTCCACCAAAAGAACTCACACATATAAAAGGCAATGTTTTTGTAGGACAACCCAGTGACAAGGATGCCTGCAGCACCAGCACGTGATGACGTCACGTGCGCCTACCTGATTTCACGGCAGAGAGGAAAAGTCAAAATGTCGGCGATATGGAAGGTTTTTTCGTTGAGGATGTTGAATTCTGAATATTTTTGGACTACGTTGAGCCTCGCTACATCGTCCCCAGTCAGATATTTTTCTGACGTAGCCTTACCCGAGTTACAAGCCGTCATTTCCGACATCATTGAGATGCTAATAGCTGATAGCACTTGGGTGAGTTTTACCACAGACATTTAGACGTCGTGTTAGCCCCGTTAGCATGATTAGTCTTACGCCACAATGGATAGACAAACTTTGAACTTAAAAAGGCTGTCCTGTTTTTCATGCACATCCGTGCAAAGGACCCCACACTGCAGCTATAGGAACATGGAACAAGCCTCCACAAGTGAGAGAGCATTGCAAATGACTAATGCTAATAAATAACACTTTTTATTTAATATAACTTAAAGTGTTATGCATAGAATGGCTGTTACTGAATATATGTCACCAGTTCTTACAGCTGTTACACATTTTGTGTAGCAAATAAGTCTAAATAAGAGGGCTATGTTCTGACGAAGGAAAGTATATTAAAGAAAATATTGGTATCGGCCAAAAAAAATCCAATATTGTGCATCCCTAATTATGACCTAAATTGCTTAATGTGTGGAATGATGGTGTGCTTTTTCTCTTGGGGGTTAAAGAGTTGTTCAAGCTCAAGTTCAATAATCTTTATTATCCCCAAGGGGCATTTTGTTTCACAGTCAGCAGACACACAAAACATCCATACTAGACAAGACATTAAGACATTAAAGTAACAAAAGATCAGTGTTCATTGAGAAGCCTGATCACTACAGGGATGAATGAGTTTTTCAGTCTGTTCATTCTACATCTGAGCTGTAGACACCTGCATCCAGATGGAAGTAAGCTAAACTCACCATGGAGTGGATGATCAGGATCTGCCAGAATCTGCCTGGCCTTGTTCACTAACCTCACCTTGTGTAGGTCAGTGAGGTTCTATAGTTGCCAACAGTTTTGCTGCACATTCTGACAATATGGTGTGTGTTGTGGTTGGCGAACATGCGCACAGTAGAAATGGAGGGGTTGTGCACCTTGCAAACACCCTGCCTGGTTGTCAGCTCAGTCTTTCTGATATGTGGCTGTTCACATGAATAAAAACAAGAGAATGTCAAAACTATCAGACATTTGGGCTTTTTAAAAACTATTCATTTATAGACCCTAAAACTATTGTATAAATACAATAAATATCACTTATCTGGCAACACTCACTGCCACAGAGAAATACGGGAACTGTTTGCCATTTTACTTTAAAACTATCTCTGTTAATTTAAGAGATAAACACCAGTAAACAAATAATAGACTGAATACCATGCCATTACTGACCAGTACTACAGTAATACGTTAATTATTTGTGTATTAATTAACACAGTACCTCTGTCTTAATTTGCATTCATTAATGTTTTTTTGTTTGTTTCTTTTGTTGTTGTCTGTTAATATGAGACAGATGGTGCAAATCAGAAAGTCACGTACTTTGACCTTGGAGCTCAGCTTGAGTGGCTCTGGATGGTTTCCTTGGCACTTTTTCAACCATCTCACTGTCCGACAGCTCAACCTGGGGTCGCATTTTCTTTTGCACCCACATCCTGGGAGGTTGGTTACAGTTCAAAGATCCTTATACTTTTTAATAGTATTGGCAGCTGTGGTGAGAGGAACATAAAGCTAGATGGAGACTGTTTTTTAGCATCTATCTGTAATTACAGTGCCCACATATCATTCAGTTCTCCATTTTCAGTGCTGTAAACACAACCACATCTAACTGCTGTGTATTCATTTTTAAATAAATTGAATGGCTGATGAAAAGCTTAAAGTTTTGTGCTAATTAAATTCTCAAGTTTGAAACACAACTTTAATGCAAAGATTAATATGCACTTAAAGGGTACAAACAAATCTGTCTACACTAATTCAGCCTATTTTTGTAACATAAACAACAAATACTTTTTTGTTTTTATTTTATTTTTGTTTACTCATATCACATACTGACGGAGCTCTGGTACCTTGGTGGTCAGTGCCACAGTCTCGTAATTCTGAGGTGGCAGGCTCGAGCCAAGATTGGGTCAGCAAGGGCATTCGACATAAAATAACCACCAAATCTTTCACGCGAGTTCATTCGTTATAGCAAACCTAAAGAAGGAAGCAGAAAAACAGCTCGATCACACATTAAAAAGCAAGAAAATATATTGTATATTATCAGGCTGTTTCTTTTGACTGAATCACTTCTCACAAGAAGTTGAACTTTATATCATCGAGCTGTAAAGAGACCGGTATAAACATTTGTTGAAATATATTTATTTGGAACAGAAACTCAGGGTTTCAAACTGCGGTCCAGCCTACGCCGACCACTGCGCTGATGTCGTCTGTGTCAGATGTGAAAACGAGGACATTCTGAGGACAAACGAGCTACTGGAATAAGACGCTCATGGACGAGGGCAGAAAACTTAACGCTGTTGGAATACCAGATGGTCGTTGAAGCGTTTGGGGCTGTGACCCCTAAAGACAACCTCAAAGATGTCTGACCAGAAGAGCGCAGTTCTAGAAACCCCCAAGCTCCCAGGCCTCTGGTATAAAATTCAAGCTTGAAGAAAAAAGTGAAGTTTGTTCATATATAAGTGCTCCACTTCTACAGAGAAGAATAAGATGGAGAGTCTCCACCAAACTGAAACGAGGGGTTGAAAGATGGATGAGGTGAAAAGCAGCAGGGAGACCAGCAGGGAGGTGGGCAAGGAAAGGGGGAGGGTTGTGTGGGATAAGTGCTGTTAGGTCAAGAAGAAGGGGTGAATCTGTGTGAGTAATGAGTGTGCGGAGAGGTTCGGCTTGGCCGTCGTGTTTTGACACAGCTGATCAGAGTTCTGTCTCGCCGTGAAGCACGACCTTTACACTGCAGGCTAATTCACGCCCAGAGGGAACATCTCTCACACACACACACACACACACAAACATCCACCCATAGTACTGTATATGTATATTTCACTTGCTGTTTTTAAGTCCCTTCTTAAAACTCATCTTTTTTCTTTGGCTTTTGGCGCAATCTGAGATGTTTTTGACTTTGTGTGTATATTTATTTTAAATGCTGTTTTTTACTTGACCTTTCTATTTTATGTTTTTGTACTGTATTTAATGATTGTGTACAGCACTTTGGTCCTACGGTTGTATAAAGTGCTTTATAAATAAAGTTGGTATGGTATGGTATGGTATGGTATGGTATGGTATAAGTGTAACCGGAAAAGTGACAAATGTGCAAAATGTCAAAACGTTTGTCTATTTACAATTTAAAGCTGCATAAGAAAGTAAACGATACAATCTGTGAACAGCAACATCAATTCATTTATTACTTCCCACTTGCTCTGCTCTCTACAGAAGCTTGAGGAGCCTCAGACATCTCTTCCCTAACCTCTTCCAGCTCTTCTGGGAGGACTCCGAGATGTTCCCAGGCCAAATAAAAAGACATAGTCTCTCAAAGGGTCTTACTGGGTTCTCCTCCCAGTTGAATATGCCCATAACATCTTCCAGGGAGGTGTTCAGGATACATCCAAAGTTCATGCTCAATAATCCAGGTTAAAATCCAACAATCTTCAGTTAGGTCATCTGGATGTTTATTTTTATTTTTTTTGCTGAGACATTTCGCCCTTCATCCAAAGGTCTTCTTCAATTTGAGGAACCATCAACAAACTGAGTCCCACAAACAGCATACTCCATAATGGGAGAAAAAAAACAGTTTGCTGGTGATAAGATGGCCTCCGGGGCCCGCCCTCTCCCCCGTCAACTCCTCTGAGGCAGTCATGCCAACATGGTTCAAAACATCAAAGTTCATGCTCAATAATCCAGGTTAAAATCCGACAATGTCATCTGGATTTTGGCAGTTTAACAAACTTTTGGGTTTGGTCATCCAGATGCTCATACCACCTCAACTGGCTCCTCTTGATGTGGAGGAGCAGCTGCTCTATTCTGAGTTTACCCTGGATTACTGAACTTCTCACCTAATTGACCTTTTTACAGTTAATAATGTGCATGCACAAAGTCAGTATTTTGTTATGTATCATGGTCTAAATAGTTTCACGTCTACTTCTGGTTCAGTGAAACACAGTCTAAACAATGTTTGTATGCAGTATGCACAGTTCTGCTAACACGCTAATGGTGGAATTAACTTTCCATTTAGTGGATTAGCATTTTTGCTAACTTTGAAGATCTTTAGCGGAAATAGTCCACTATTCGTTTTAAAAAACCGTTCTCCGCAAGAAAAGTGTACAGGAGAATGGTGATTTACACAGAGCAACGCAATGCTACGCTATGCAGAGCTAAAGAAAGCTAAACAAAGCTAAAAAGTAAAGTCACCACCCTCACACTTTTTTCTGTAGGGATTTCTTCCCAGCATTGTCACGGTCTGGCAGGGTGGGGAAGTACAGCTCATGTGCAGGAGGACCGGGTCCCAAAGGGAAGGGTTGGATCCACATGAAGGGGGACCAGATGACTCGGAGAGACAGAAATGAGAATTAGTATATTTGCACTAACAAAACACAGAGTGCTGATAGAGCTAGCAAAAACTTACCAATACCCCTAGGGGGGTGGGGGCTGACAGAGCAAGTACACATGGGAGGACTGACGGAGCAGGACCACACATCGTGACACTATGGAAGGACAGTGCTTGAATGCAACACACAGACTAAATACTGGTCACCAATGAGGCGATCAGGAACACCTGCAAACAATTAGATGAAAACCAGGTGAGAACGTCGCAAGCATGCGTTGCAATGCTCACACTATCTCTGGGACATGACTCACACATTTCACACATCTTTACTTTGATACAAACAGATTTATTACAGAGAAAATATTGACGAAGACGCACAGCAACTTTGCAGTTAGTTTAAAAACATAATTAACCAAAAAGAGGATCATTGAAGTGAATCAATTCATTATGGTAATTGAAACGAGGGAGACCTCCGACACACATCGAATGCATCACTCTGTTTCAGCACAGCAGAGTTCTGCTCCGCCTCTTGATTCCAATGAACCAAATGAATTTCTGAACGCTCACCTCTGAACGAGACATGGACACTTTGCTTGTCATTTATGAACCGTCTTGAGTTGTGGTCACTTACAACATTGTCACATTACAGACAGTTACCGTGTCAGCGACAGTAGTGTATGATAACAGTTAGCACTTTAGCATTAGCTTCTAATTTGTTATGCTCGTTAGCGGTTTAGCATTAGTGAAGCAAATTTTTTAGTTAGTGATTTAACTCTTTGGTTAGCAGTGGCCACCACTGTTCATATCTAACACTGCTTCAGCTGCTCTAAAGTCATTCAGACACCCGGCAACAGTACAAGTCATGCTCACAATGTGAGATCTGCGATCTCGTTCTTTCTGCCACTACCCAAGGATTGTGACTGTGAAGGTAGGAACTCGAACCGATGGATAAAGAGTTTTGCCTTGCAGTTCATCTCCCTTTTCACCACAACAGATGCATAATAATAATAAAGGCCCAGCATTCCTTTCAGACCTGCGTTTTAAACTAAGATCAACTTTTCAAAAATATCTAAATTATAGCCGTTTGAGTCAAACGTGGCGTCATCTTGCATTATGTGTTAGTTCTCAAAATGATTGCTAAGAATGATCCTCAGCTACTACCACACCAAATATTGGCTTAGTAGCTGTAAAACTGACTTATAGCTGCTTATGTTTGCTACAGTAAATTAGCTGTGGCAGCCATCTTGAATGGGGGTTGACCCTAAAAGCTGGTAAAAGGTGCACATTCAGTGATTAGCCTCAGTTTGGATAATTCCACCCAGTGGTTTATGAGATATTTTGCTAACACAGCAGACAGCCAGTATGCATACAGAAGGGAGCAAAAGCATTAAAGGACTTCACTGATGAGGAGCAAAGTGCATGCCTCCCATAGAAACAATTTCTCTGTCAGAATAAATACGAAAGCAACGCGTTCTCTCTCGTCTGCTCATTAGTGCTCTATATTAATGTAATCAACCTCAACTAAAAGGAGTTAACTTTTAAATTTCTTTTTAGGAGATTGTTCTGAGAAGAAAGAAAGCATCAAGGCGCTTTGCGTCACTTTGTGTTTGCGTCGCTTGCGCTCTGTTGAACTTCAGGCTCCTCTGGGCTCATCCTTCTTACTGTGTTGCGTAATCTAATGTGTAACACACATTTTCTGCTCGCGCACCTATTCCCTCTGAATATTGTTGCAGGATTCACGAGCTAACAGCAGTTCATCCAAACACTGTCTTTAAAACCCTCGCACTGCAATCAGTGTCTCTTTACGCTTATCCTGACATAAATACTCTGATGATCCTGCTGGAAGGGCCTCGGGCGGCTGCAGCTATCTGCACTCAAAGCAAGAAAACACATAATGCTCTGTTTAAGAGAAGCGCTGGATATTCCCTGAAGGAATGCACATCGCCCGCCGGTTTTCATTCCAGATACTAAGGCTAAGATCATCTTATGTAGAGGAGTGACAACGTTGTTTTGCTTGAACGTTAAAATTACAGTGCTGCTCCATCACATCCAGTACTGTGACTCTCTCAGCGATGCCGAAGCAATTATTGTCTCAAAATCTGTAAAACTGACTGAGCTGTACAGCCTTTCTTTGTGTTAGTTAATGTTGATTAGCTGTGGCAGCCATCCTAAATCATTAAGAGCTAATCAGCGGTTCAAGATATATTTTGCTAACAAAAACACAGGGCTGACTCCAACATAAATGCTAAAGTAGCAACGTCAGCTACAACTACAACTATTTTTTTTGCGTAAAACCTGTAATTTTTTTGCGTTTTCAAAGGTTAGTCGTAATGGCAGCCATCTTGAATGGAGCTAATTTCAAAAGAAAATTAGCTGTAGATACGTCAATTGATTATTTTGGGAAAGTTCGATCATTCAGTTCATTTAAATCCAATCCTGTTGTTCATTAATTTTGCTAACAGGCAGCTGGCTTCAAATACTTAATGGACATTTTTGGATACTCCTTCTGCCCTTGGGTCCAAATGACCCACGAGGCCTTAGTGTTAGACCTTATGGGTCATTTTGACCCAAAGACAGCAGGAAAGGTCTTGCGCTCTCTGTTAGCACTCAGAATATGTGTTAGGGATCAGTCTCAACTGCTACACCAAGTTTTAGGTTAATATTTGTAAAACTGGGTTGTATTGAGTTGTAGCCATTTTTTGAGATTTTTTTTATTAATTCTCTGCAGCAGCTAGTTTGAATAGGGTCATCTCCAAAATCTAATCAGTAGCGATACACTACAATAATTACTTTCTGCAAATTTCAATAGCGTTCAACCACTGGTTCACGAGATATTTGGCTAACAGACACACATACACACGGATATTATGATAACAGTAACCTAAAAACTGACCGAGACAACAATGTTTGTAAAATAGCATTCACATAAATTACTTTAAAAATTGTGAGTCAATGTTGTTGTTTGTGGAATTTCAAAACCTGAGCTTAAGTGAAACGGTAACTAAAAAGGCTGCCAAGCAAAAACTTATAGGATGATTTGGTAAACACAAGATGACACCACAAACACGGCCCGAGAGCACACACGATACAAATAATGGCAAACTGAAGAGTGAGGTGAAGCTGAGGGACTGAGTGGCTGCAGCTGTGACCGATGGAAACAGGGAGCAGGTGTAGATGGATGTGGCAGGCTGACTGGAAACGTCTTGACTAAGTGAGAAGTGGCTGGTGGCACAAAGGAAAACACAAAGACTCATTGAATTAAAATGAGTGAATCTAACAATAAACACAAAAAGAAGATCCAGGACATCAGCAAAAACCCCAGATAAGTTGGTGAAGGCTTTTATTTTACTCCAAACACAAGCTATCAAAAGAGCTCTCTTCAGAGTTGTATGAGTCTTCCATTGGCTGTTTCTTACCACTAACATTGCTGTATTTCTTCATGGACGCAGAGCAGATTAACCCTCTTCCTCTGCCTCACAGAGAGCTTCTCCCTCTTTGTTATGCTGCCAAACAACATAATGATGTCCCTGGAGAAAGCTCATTTCTACCTTTCTGCAGCTATGAGACAATAAGGAGTGCCTCTTATCTCACTACAATGCTCTAGCTGTAAATTATGAGTGTACCGCCGTGTGATGGGGTCTTTCAATATGGCCGTGTTAATAGCTCCAGCCCTGGAGAATAACTCTGTCCATGAAATATTAATTTTGTTTTTGGAGCTGAAGAGTCATAAAATTGGGCCTTAATTGTTACAGTTTATGTTTACTGTAATGTATGCAGAAAATTGCAAATTTGTAGTTGACTCCACAGTTGGTGTTGTGTCACTGTAAGTACAATACATGTTTACAATCCACAGCGTTGAGCGAAAGAAGGCAATAGGTGTGAGAATAAAGGAAGAAGTTAAGCCTAGTTTTGTGACCAGGGCAGGCAACTTCACTCCATTTCTCATTAGAGTCTTCATACCAATCAAATCTTTCAAGTTGCCTTTTGTACCAGGACCCTGAAGGCATAATACTACACACACTGCAGCATCCCTTGTGTTTCCCACATTTTGGCAGAGAGTCGGTTGGCACAGCTCAAAAAGACAGTAACAACTAGGCTAGGTCTTCTTCACACTGATTTGGCTCCTCTAGCCATCCCCTACACTCATCCTCTTTTGTGGAGGATGTAAGCTGCTTTGTACAGACTCTTTTTACTTCAGACACCACTGCAACACACTCAGTGTTTTATTCAGAAATTTAATACGTCTTTTGTTGGGTTTACAATGTTGTATTGATAATATCAGTAAATGTAGCAGCATGACTGAAAACTGCAGCTACAAAGTCATGTTTCTGTGCGTTAAAGCGATAGTCTGGTCATTTTTGAACTTATGCTCTGTCAAATAGTTAACTATTTCAGCAGTAACATCAGTCACAGAGCAGGGATGATGAAGAAATGGGCAAAAGTCTTCAATCAGGCTAGGCTAAATTACATGACACAACGGCATGCCATGCTACTCGAGTGCCATCTAGCAGCTGAAAATGATAGTGTTCAACATTTTCCATGTCAGAATGAATGAAACCGGTCATCTCAGTCAAGAATTGGTTTATAAATATGGGGGGGGGGGGGGGGGGTGGACATAAATAAGTTGCTTTGGCGTACAAGTCATAGGGTATGTAAATTAGGCAGAAAAGTGCAACTTAGAGGTCGGAATTATAAACTCGCCCCTTGATGGGTGAAACAGACCCATCTTTAACACTTTTCCATTGGGATCCTCTGTTTGTATAATAGGGTGGTTTCCTGAACACAAAATTCTGAACACTGAGATAGAAGGTTATTTTAGATATCAGCGACCCACTTCGGTCTCTGCCACGCTTGGACTAGCCGTTAGGTTGTCATCTTTGTTACAAACAAACATGTTCTTCAAATAAAGATATTTAAAAGAGCTATCTACAAATAGTAGATAATAATTGTTCATAAAATAAATCACAAGAGCCCTCTTAAAAGGTATGAGCAGGTTGACTGTTGGTTACTCAGGTAATAGAAAATATTCTGGGAAACCATCAAATCTCTTTCAGGCGCGCCCCCAATCATCTGACCTCCCATCACAACTTCTCGTTAACTCTGTTCCTGGGTCAAATAAGCACAAGATCCTAAACTGTTTCAACAAACATTTGTTGCTTATAGTACATTATTTGACACAGTTACTAATGGAAAATCAGCCACTTCATCTAACAATCAAACTTCTACAAATCAAATCCCTCCT
>JARVLU010000001.1:23009525-23021300 GCA_031762415.1 Simpsonichthys santanae
ACTCCTCCCAGGCAGGCAGCCACAGCCAAAGTGGTTCAAGACAAGAAAGTTCATGCTCAATAATCCAGGAATCAAATTTGATACTACTTAATCAGGTCATCTGGACAGTTTCGTTTTAGTAGAAACGTTTCACCCTCACTCCAGAGGAATTCATCAGTCAGAGTAGTTCCAGCATGCTGTCACCCCACCAAGCAGTAAACAACGCAAGTGGACCAACCAGTTGGCTGGAGCCAAGATAGTTTCTGGAGGCAGTCCTGTCCTTCGTTGACTCCTCCCACGCAGGCAGCCACAGCCAAAGTGGTTCAAGACAAGAAAGTTCATGCTCAATAATCCAGGAATCAAATCTAAAAAGGCTAAGTCTGGTCCTCTGGACATTCAAATTGTCCAGAATGTCCAGAGGACCAGACTTAGCCTTTTTAGATTGTGATACATGGTGCTCAAAAATCTGCCAAAATGTTTTAGTTGTGCGTAGTGCGCCTTATAGTCCGAAAAATACGGTAAACTTTCATGTCTTGGTGTAAAACGGAAATGAAAGTTGTGTAATTGTTTAAAAAAAAAATCTGCCTTGAACATTTTGTAACCTGTGATTTAACACCAAATAGTCGGCCTCGTCCCGTTTGTCCAATCACCGCCTTAATCCTCACTGCTCGTGCTCGCTGTCCCGTTTAAGAGAAAGCACAATATTTAAGGATGTGTGTTTATCGTCACTGAGAAAGAAATGTTGAGTCAGTGAACGCATCACGGAGTTAAAATCCTGCCTGGGCACCAGCAGCCATCCTTAGTATTACAGTACTTGAATCTGGAGATGTGTGAAGGTTTTTTTTTTTTTTTCAGTTTTTTATGACTTTTGTAAATATACTGTATTTTATCTACAGCTGTGAAAACTGATATATGCTGTCTTTAAATAAATGATTTTAAGAGTGATGTTTAAAATGTGTTGTTTTTGTCTTTAATGTATTCAGTGAAAAAGTAAATGTTGAATCTATAGAAGTAATTTTATTTTAAAATTTGAGACTTGCAAATGTACAATTTACTTTTAAATGTTCATCAGGAAACTTATAAAAAATATAACAAGATGTAAAGGAACAGTTCAGAATTTTTGAAAGTGGGGGATAAGTAGAAAGATTATAAACAATTATCCTACCTGCTGTAGATAGTTCTGTGAACAACCGCAGTTAAAAAACCATTTAATTTTGATTTATTGATTTAGCAAACTAACAACTAATCCAAGCGTTAGTTACAGCTAGTAGACAGTCTAGTTCTGACCAGCTGGACAAGCTAACAACTAATTTGAGCGTTAGCTCTGGCTAACATTTAGATAATTTCTGAACAGATTGGTGAGATAGCAGTTAATCTAAACATTAGCTAGCTAGCATACAGTCTAATTCTAATTAAATCAACAAGCTAATCCAAGTGTCGGATACATCTAGCATACAGACTAATTCTATTTAGATCATCAAGTCAACTAATCCAAGTGTTAGCTACAGCTAGCACACAGTCTAATTCTAACTAGATCAACATGCTAACTAATCCAAGCGTTAGCTACAGCTAAAATACAGACTAATTCTAACTAGGTTAGCAAGCTAACTAATCAAAGTACTGTATTAGATACAGCTAGCATACAATGGCTAGAATAGGATTTGATTCTGATCAGAGTAAAGAGCTAAAAACGGATCCAACTGTTAGCCACAGCTAGCATGCAGTTTAAATCTGATTACATTGACAAGATGATGACTAATCTGAGAATTAGCTACAGCTAATGTGCAGTCTAATTCTGACCAGATTGACAACTGAAAAATCTAAGCATTAGCTACAGCTAACAGTACAAAACTATTTTGGATTGGTAGCTATTAACTTTGGTCATGTCTCAGATCAAATTAGCCGTTAGCTTTATTTCTTTAACTATGATTGCTAGCTACAACTAGCTGCTGCTGCTATTTAGGCTTAAAAAAACAACAACATTTAAATCTCTTTTGCAAAACTGATGGTGTAAAAGTTTATAAAACAGTGTTCGCATGAATTGCTGTAACTTTTTTTTTTTTTTTTAAAGATTGGAACGGTTTTCAGATGGGAGCTGGTCTATTTTTTATGCTTGGACTAGCCGTTAGCTCGTCCATCTGGTCAGAAATAAACTGAAGCTGTTCAAAGGGCTATGTGCAACAGGTGAGACACTGATTGTTCCAAATGCAAAACTTCTCTTCAAAAAAATCTGAACTATGCATTTAAAGGTTAAAAAAATGTATAGACAAAACAATCATTTTAGCTTCAGTGTTTAAAAGAATATGCCTTAAAAATGACTAGCTAAAAATATTAGTAAAGCTTTAAGTCGTTCTCCAAATGATTTTTCTAACTTAAATCATAATAGCTTGGGTAAAAAACAAACATCTAGAATTAAATCACTAAAAACGTAAAACGTTTTCAGTCATTTTCTGTTTCTTTGACAGTGGATTCTCACAGTTAAATCTTAGAACAGAAGGCCTCATGGGAGAAGATGTCTTCTGCTAGCTGAAGCTTTAGGCCACCTCTGATGGATCCCAGCAGAAGTTGTGTCCACAGTCCAAAGCGGACAGCCGGTCCATGTCTGTGTCGCTCAGAGTGAAATCAAAGATTTCTGCGTTCTTCTGAATTCTGTCTGGATTGGATGATTTGGGGAGCACAGGAACGCCCTGCTGCAGCGCCCATCGCAACAAAACCTGGATGGGAACAAGCTCTATTAATGTTTTTAAAATGCCAGCTTAAAAAGAATTCCCCACAGGAGGTAATCCTACCTGTGCCGGTGTACGTTTGCAGTTGTTTGCCACCTCGTTGATTAGAGGGACAGTGAGCAGCTCTCCCTGTCCTAAGGAGGAGTATGCCTGAAAGCACACTCCATACTCCTTACATAAACTCCTCAGCTCTGGCTGGCACAGTTGTGGGTGAAACTCCACCTGAAGGAAAAGAAAAGCTGATGAAATAAGATGTGTGCTTCACGTTATGCACTCTCCTTTCCAATATTTTACCTGCAGAACAGCAGGAGGAACTTTGCAGCTTTGCATCAGCTCTCTCATGTGAGCTAGTGTGTAGTTGGACACTCCAATGGACCTCAGCTTCCCCTGACCGTGCAGCTCCTCCAGTGTGACCCAACTCTGAGCTCGGTTACCTGGAATCCAAGGTCAGTTCGAGTGAATCATCATCGTTTTACTAAAGAATCGCTTCTTTAATGTGGAGAATAAATGAACCCCTTTTTCATTTTAGTAAAATGATTTTGACCGTGCCAAACGTAAGCTACGATCCTAGGACTATCATTATAAAAAATGTTTGCTGGGCGGTTAATTGTCTCAGAAATTATTGCAATAAATGATAATATTGTTAATAATAATTATTATCAAATTTAAGAAGAAATGTTGGTCATTTTTTTTGGACCACCAGATGGCAGTATAAGACTGAACCAAAGGATGGATAGTGTCTCTAAGAAAAATGGGAGGGAGGCCTGTTGACATGACATGGGCTGTCTCTCTTAGGTTCTCAAAATGGCGGACGCTCTGTGTGGTTTGAGCTCTTTAGCATAGCATTTTTCACACAAAGCTTTTAATAATTTTTTTAAAAATCTGTAAAGTTCTCAGCTTCTTTTTGCAAAGAAAAACTTTTTATAAGCGAAGGCACAGGTTTCAACCGTGAATTTTGGAACTTCAACAAGAGGTTTTATTCCCAAGGTTGGCCTATTAGCTTAGCTCGTAGCTTAGTTTCTTTTAACAATGCATCACATGTACCACATGTTATGCAAATGACAATAAAGAATCTCTGACCCTGACTCTGATAGAAAAGCCAATTAGTAAAGTTCTCTATCTAAGGAAGCCAACAGACAAGTTGAATCTTCATTTCATCGCAGTCTCCCATCCTGAGCAATTACGTACAATGGCAATAGTGGAAAAGAAAAACTCCCTTTTAAAAGGAAGAAACCTCCAGCAGAACCAAGGTCAGGACAAGCGGCTATCTGCTTTGACTGTCATCCTCAGCACATACTCTGAGTGTGAAAATATGGCAACCAATTGTGCTCTACTGTTATTTTCTAAGGTTACATCTCTGTCATCTTCCTGGTATGAAAGGAGGCTGACAAGATGCATTCCATTAAGGAATGCTATGACTTTAAGTCCAAATACTGATTAACTGTGATGTTTCCAAGGTAAATGGTGATGTAAGTTGCCCTCTACCTGGGTTGCGTTGGTCGGTGACTGGCAGTCCTTGTGTACCAGGCCAGTGGATAAGATAGAGATCAATGTAATCCAAGTTCAGCTGAAACAAACTGTGGAGGGCACCTTCCATGGCCTTCTCACCCTGATCCTTAGGGCCCAGCTTACTGTGTTAAAATGGAGAGAAATCTGCTGAGAGATTTATTAATCTGCACAAATTCTGTTTTACTTAAAAGTCAATATTACATATGTATCGCCTCAGTTAAAATCACCTCGTTATGAATACATCCTCCCTGGTCAAGCCGTATTTGGGTAGGAGTTCTCGCAAGGCTTTACCCAAGTCTGCTTCATTGCGGTAGACAGCTGCACTGTCAAAAGCCCTGTATCCAGCAGCCAGAGCAGCATCCACCGCCTGAAATACTTCCTCAGGTCCACGCAGCTTGTAGGTCCCCAAACCCAGGACGGGCATCTGATGTCCTGTGTTTAGGACAACTGATGGGAACGAAGACATAGCTAAAAAAAAAAAAAAAAAAAGTATGCCCTGACTGAATTAGCTGGTCTGTCCAACTCTGTCAAACAGAAAGAAACACTGAGTCTTTTTTTTATCATGACAGAAGCTAAAATATAAATTTTATTTTCTGTATTTCTTCAGGTTGGTCACGTTGAGACACGTTTGTCTTAGTCTCAAGATACAAAGTTAAAATGACACGCTTAACGTTCCTGAAAGGACCCACAACATTTCAGGCCAGAGTTTTAGTCTAAGATTAAATAAAATAAAATAAAAAAGTCAACGTGATGTCGTTTTAGTCAAACTTTGTAAATGTTATGTGTGATCTTGTGCGATATTGCAAGATCTTCAGTGATCTGGTAGCACTTGAAGCATGAGCTGAGGATGACTCCCAGCTACTACCACACCAAGTTTTAGCATATCTGGAAAAAAATAGCTGAGTTACAGCCAGTTTTATGTTGTTCAAAGTTGATTAGAGCTGATGGCCATCTTGAATTGAGGTGATTCCAAAAATTAGTTAGTTGTAAATGTACATTCAAGATTACGTTTAACCAATTGAGATGTATGAGTTATTTTTCTAACACAACAACCGAGCACACATAGTAGCGTACAATAACACAAGCTATAGTACAAGTTGATGTTAGCATACATAGATAGACAGACATCGCTGTTACGCAGCATTAATTTACACTAAAGCTTGAAAATTGTATATAAAACAACTTTATAGCGTAGTTTCAGAATAAATATCCGTCATTTACTTTTCTGACCTTCTAGACTCCTGTTAAACAATTTTAAAAAACCACAATGAATAAACCTTTTTTTTTTTTTTTTCTTTAAAAACTGATATTTTAAAAACGAAGACGTAGAAAAACTCACCACTGATTTGTAGCTGGACAAGCCTAGCGCGTGCTGACGTGACGACGGTTGACGGTCACATCACGTGACATTGGGCGGTTTTTTTTTTTTTGCCGTCACCATAGCGACATCAGCCCCGGCGACGCTGATTGGAAGACGAGTTAACCAATCAAAGCAGCTCAAGTAGCACAGAGGCGGGATTAATGGGTATAGAGCGAATCCTGAGCCACCTCGAGAGTTTGATTGACAGTCAGGGTTTTAACCGTTGAAGTCCTGCGGGAGGTTGAAACTTACGGAGGGAGTGCACGACGAAAGTTTGTGGTCGCCATTTTTCTGTGAACATTACGGTAATTTTAGGACCGGGAGAAATAACAGTACAGTATATTTTGCTTTGCGCCGGTTGGTTAAAAAAAAAAAAAATATATATATATATATTTTAACTAGTTGGTATTCATAAAAGATAACAAAAATTAAATCGTAAATAATTTTAAAATTTACTCCCAGCTACAGCAGGTCAGCCATGCCACTGCAGCCCTTCTCCTTCCCCGTCCCAGAAACCCGTTTTTTAAAGGCCAGAAGTTTCATCTACAAATTCAAGATTAGAGGAGGAATCATCTGCAGGCAAGACATAATTTACAGCTTTTAACTAGTGTTTTAGAGCTCACTGTAAGTATTCAGTACATATCATTCCTTCAGAAAACACCAACACATAAATTTGTAAATAGTTAAATATGAATACAGTGTACCTCAAGGAAACTTTCTTTTTAATCCAAGTCACAAAAGATGTGTAAAATATTCCCCAATCATGAATGCAGTTAGCATTTAATCAACCAATCCTACACAATTTGTTTGTACATATTCAAACTGGACATACTTGACCTTTAAAGACTATCAGTTTTTCTCACGCTCATTGATTTATTGATTTATTTATTGGTTTTTGACCCTCAAAGCCAGTTTTTGTCATAAGCTTTTGATATTAAACAGCTAAAGCTTTTGCTTAACATTGCCAAGGGATATATAGTAACGATCCAATCAGTACAAAGCTACAAAACATGTGTTTTTTTATTCCTATTATATCAAATTTAAATAATAAATGTGACGTGTTGGACATGTTTCATCAGTGGAGAGGAAGTTTTGAAAGGAAAGTGCTTCAATCAAGAGATGGAGGTAATAGGAATGCTGTCGGCAGCCATCTTTGTTTTTGTTATATTAATGTTTCATTAATATTTTGTGTTTTATTTTCTTTCAGGACATTATCAGAACAGTTCTTGGTAATCTGGACCACCTGGAGCCCTTTTCCACCACCCACTACGTTGTTTTTCCTTGTATCTTTCAGCTGTCATCCATCCTAATCATTACTGCTCCACCTTTTCTATTCATCACTCATACGTTTGATTTTATACGTGTGTTTTGTCTGGAAAACGGTTTGAAATAGTATGAAATGTGCTGATGAATGCTCACGTTCAGACGTAGACGTTTGTAGCTGTTAACTCCAACAAACCAGACAAGAAGTGCTGGAGAAAAGTGCACAAACACAGAGTGAAGAGGCTGAGACTCTACCCATTTGTTATCATCCTCTACGTGGAGAAGAACACGCACAAAGGTGAGGACAAATACAATGAAAGCACTGTAAAACCAGAACGTCTACTGAAATGTGTCAAGTCAATTTAGATTCCTCTTTATGTTTATTTCTAAAAAGAGAGAAGTTTTGGCTTCTATAAAAGGACAGAATAATTTTAGTCTGATTACCAGAACTTGTACATTTATATTTTTATAGCTTTTTTAAAACCAGTAAGTAAAACTAGAGAAATTGCATTTCCTGCAAAAATGTAGTGTGAATGCTTATTACAGAAGAATTTGCTGAAAAACTGCTGAAATTAGCTTTAAAAAACATGCTGAAATGGAAGAACAAGCCTAAATTACCAAAAGAAACCAGAAAGAACACATATTTGCTGAATTAGGTTTAAATGACCAGAAATTAGCACACAAAAAATGTTGAAAAAGGCTAAAATTAGCAACCAAACCCAAAAATATATCTGAAAAGTAGTTGAAAATGCAGAAAGAAACTTAAGCTACCAGAAGGAAGTGGAAAATAAGCTGAAATAAGGTTTAAAAAAACGTGGAGTTTATGAAAAAGCTAAAATTAGCATGAAAACAGCTAAATAGTAGCTGAAAGGTCAGAAAAAGCTGAAACTAGCAGAAAAAAGCTGAAATTAGCATAAATAAGTTAATTAGGCTTAAAGTAGCAGAAATTACCACAAAAAACTTGAATTTATCTGAAAACTGCTGAAATTAGCTAAAAAAAAGATTTAAAATGTAGCTAAGGTAAAACAAGCAGAAGAAAGCAGAAAGAACACAAATTTGTACAATTAGGCTGAAAAAAGCAGAAATAAGCACAAAATAATGGAAATTATCTGAAAAACGCTGAAAGGAGCAAAAACAGCTGAAAAGTAGATAAAAAGTAGCTGAAATTACCAAAAGGAGGTGGAGAGAGCACTTTTTTTTTTTTTTTGCTAGATTAGGCTGAAAACAGAAATCAGCTGAAAGGAGCATAACAAGCTGAAATTAGCAGAAAGAAGTTAGAAGAAGCACAAAAAATGTTGTAGTTAGCAGAAGAATCTGAAAGGAGCACAAACATCTGAAAGTACTGTAGTTGGAAAAAAGTTTTAATTTGCACAAGGAAGTTGAAAGTAGCTGAAGCAGAACAAAATGTGAAAGGAGCAGTAAAAGGTTGTAACAGGTCTAAAGATTTGAAGGCTGTAAAATGAGCTCCGTTCATTTTCTATGAGGAAAAAAAAAGTAAAAAAAAAAAAAAATAAAAGGCTAAATATCTCAAAAAGCTTAAGCACCAAGACCAGAAATCATAGCAGGATTGTCATGAAAGAGCTGAATGTTGTTCTGATTCATGACTGGTTGAAATAACTTAAAAACTGTGGGATGAGAATCGTGCTGAAAAATGTACTGAAGGAAAATGGATCACACAGAGTGAATGCTTCATAAACATTCACACGAGTACTTCTGTGGTGAAGAGCAGGTTCTGTGGATGTTCAGAGATAAAACATCTAACACAAAGTTTTTCATCTTGTTTCAGGGAAGCACTTGGTGGAGGTGAGTTTTTTTTATGTTGTTCATATTAAACAACTGGAGAGTTACTATTGGCCTGTATTCAGTTCATATGAACATCTTTTTATTTTTACTTATATTGTACTAAATATAATATACACTGTACTGTATTATATTGCACCATGAATGAAAACAGTGACTCTGCAGATCTGGAACTTGTGTATTTTTGTCCCGTGTTGTATCAAATACAATAAAACACAATCTCATATGCATCTTATGACATAACTAAGCATATGAATGTTACAAATATACAAATCAGATCTTTATAATTGTCCATATTGTCCATTTTTCTGGAAAAGGATGTAATGCCACCCATCTCCAGTGTTTCTGATGAGCCTCGACCAAAGCGGCGTTGCAGAGACTCGCCACTAGAGGAGGCCATCTTAAAGGAATTCACCGACTGCATGGAAGGTGAAAACAACAGATATGTAACCAGGTGAATGTCCAACATCTACTGAAATGCATCTGAAGCTATTGGTTGTATTGATGAAGAGGAGTATTTCAGCTCACATGTTTTATATTAGACTTAAACCCAACTAAACTGTTGTTAAACATCAAACATATTGATTACCATGAATGGAAATTAAGAATTCATACTTCTTTTTTTGGATGGATCTACTGAAAATATGGGTTTATGATTGAGTTCCATCCATCCATCAATCAATCCATGCATCCATCCTTCAATTCATCCAACCATCCATCCCTCAATCAATCCATCCATTTGTCCATCCATCAATCAATCCATCCGTCCATACATCCATCCATTCATCTATCAATCAATCCATTGTCCATCTGTCAATCAAACATCTATCCATCCGTCCATCTGTCCATCCAACAATCCATCCATCTGCCCGTTCATCCATCAATCTATCCATCTGTCCATCCATCAATTAATCCATCCATCTGTTCTTCCATCTGTCAATTAATCTATCCATCCATCAATCCGTTCATCTGTTTGTCCAACCATCCATTTATTCATCAATTAATCATCCATCAATCAATCCATCATCCATTTGTCCATCAATCCATCCATACATTTGTCAATCCATCCATTCATCATCACTCAATCCATTGTCCATCTGTCAATCAAGCCATATATCCATCATCCATCTGCCCGTCCATCCATCTGTTCTTCCATTCTCTAGAATGAAACCAGGATGATGAGCTACGACACTTCATTTCCCTCTGGGATGAATAAAGTATTTTTGAATTGAATTGGACTGAATTGACAAACATACTTCATTTAGTGCAGACTATTCAACACAGTTGGTCGACTTTGAAGCCCAAACGTATTTATTTGTTCATTAATCTGATTTTGATGTGTAAGCAGCAACAGGGAACATAAAATGAGACTCTTCAAACTCTTGTTGAGGAACTAGCCACCAAGAAAAGATGTCAGTTTTTTTTTATTTTTTACTTGAGTTAATGTATTGATTGAAACTTGACCTTAGTTTGTACCAAGTTTTTAATGTTGGCTCCCGTTTGAAACTGAGTTTGACAGCCCTGCATCTCGTCATTGTTGGCTTCGTCCTGGATTGCAGTGGGGTGTAATGTGCTGACATTATCTGTTTCCTGTCTTTCATTTTCATGTCAACACATTGTGTTTCTGCATCAATCAGCTGTTTGTACAGATTAACAGCATCGTTCAGTTTCTGTCCAAACGCTCACACGTTCATTGATGAACATTCTGTTTTACACACGAACACGCTTCAGCGCCTCTTGCTGTCATGAAATAGAAGATTGCTTTATTTCTTCTCCAAAAGGGAAATTTGCAAGAAATCATACAAGAGGCAAACGGGCGCCACCTCAATCACTCCGACTGTCAGCTCACCGGCGCGTAAATGATTATTTCAAATGTGCACTCACGCACAAACAAGCTACTTCAGTTTGTGCCGAACTTATGTAAACTGGAGCTTCTCCTTTTCCTACCTGTGCACACGCCCAGAGGCACAAACTGTGTAAACATCCGAGCAAACGGCAGGGCCTGCAGCGAAAGTAGCATTTAACAGGAAATGATTCCTGAATATTCAGTGATGCTACACAGAAAAAACCCAGAGGTTCAAGTTCAGACAACGGTTACAATATAACACACACACACACCATCAAATCTGTTTTCAGAGGCTTCCTGCTTCATCGCTGATGTGTGTGTACATGAAGCCCCCGAGCCACGGATGATTCACTTTTATGTTGAACCTGCTTGAAAGATTGGAACTGAAAAGGATGAGTTCTAGAGACCATTCTGGGGTTTTCTGCTTTTCAGTGCATTAAGAGTGCCTTTTAATGCTTTACTGTTTGGCATTGGTGGGGGGGGGGGGGGGGTCAATGGTCAATGCAAAAGAATTGATGACCACTCAACTGGCCAGTTTAGCTTGATGCACATTTTTAATTTCCTCCCAACACGAATGAAGGCAAAAGCCTTTTCCCTCTTCAGGGGTCACCACAGTGAGGCATTCTCCTCCATCTCACTCTGTCCTCTCTCTGTCTACCTCCATGACTTCTCTACGTGCATACATATATCTCCTCTTTGTCTGGACATGTCCAAACCATCTCAGTCTGGTCTCTTAAACTTTATCTCCCAGTTGTTCAACATGTGCTGTACCTCTGATGATCTCATTCCTAATCTTATCCAACCTTGTTGCGCCTAAGGAGAACCTCAACATCTTCATTTCCATCGCTTCCATGTCTTTCTCTTGTCTTTTTTGACAATGCCACTGTCTCCAGACCATACAACACAGCTGGTCTCACCACTGTCTTGTAAACTTTTCCTTTGACCTTGAATGAAGGCAAAAATCTAACATGAAAAAAAAAAGCTAAACCTGACACAAAAACAGAGTCAGAGTTTCTTTATTGTCATTCGCACCACATGTTCCACATGTTCCACATGTGGTGGAACAAAATAATGTACACAGAGTTCCAGTTACATCCAACAATAAAATGTACAGTAAAAGAAAAACAGTAGTAAAATCTAAGATATGAACTAAGAAAAACATCAATGAGTGGGGCAAAGTGTGTGTGCTGGGTGAGTGTGGTCCTTCATGATGCAGGTGAGCCTCTTCCTGCATCTGGAGGTGTAAATGTCTGTGATGGTGGGGAGACTGACTCCAACATCTTCTGTGCAGC
>JARVLU010000001.1:23021400-23035437 GCA_031762415.1 Simpsonichthys santanae
CTGGAGCACAGGATGCTCTCCACTGCACACCTGTAGAAGGAGGTGAGGACTGAGCTTCTCAGACCAGCTCGTCTCAGGAAGTAGAGTCTCTGATGAGCTTTCTTGATCAGGCTGGTGGTGAATGTGGTGAAAACCTAACTCAAAATAATGCAAAACCCAACGCAGAATGATTTAAAACCTAACATGAAAGAAGGCAAAAACCAAACGAGAAGGACCGCACGAACCTAACGGTTAAATAATATACATATTTCTAGTCCTCCTGAAAAGAACTATCTGTCTAAGTCCCATGACCTCAACATTAGGATGCAGGGTCTCAGGAGGATTCATTATATATCCATCCCTCCCTTCTCCTACTGGAATACCTCATGGTGTTCCTAGACTGGTGAAGATGCACAGTCCCTCCACTGAGGTCCTGGTCTGACTGGTCTAAGGCCGATCTCGGCCCCTCTACAATGGAAGCTCATTTCGACAGCTTGTATCCTGGATCTTACAAAGTTGTCAGTGACTTAACTTTGTTGGACTTTTTTAACCTGAATTACTGAGCATGAATCAGGATATTTTGAACCACTTTGACCATGACTGCCTCAAACGAGTCGGTAGGGGAGAAGAAAGACTCCAGAAACCATCTGAGCACCAGCAAACTGGTCAGCGGCTTCGGATGTTGTCAGTCCATTAAATGGACGTTATCAGTTGTTATCCTCACCATTCGTATCGGTCAGACTGTCCCTCCTGTACCTCCTAACAGGTGCAAAGTTATGTTGTTATCGTGATTTTTGCTGTTAACAGGCAGAGTGTAACGTGTGCAAACCAGGAAGTGTTTTTTTTTTTTTTGTCGTCTTACGTAACCTGTTTCCTAAACGTAACCTTATACCTGTCCCAGAGGACCAAACCTAAACTTAACCACCTTGTCCTTGTGCCTAAACCTAACCAAGACCTGAAACGTAACACGAGACCCTTTACTCTAAACCTAACAATGCTAAGCTATGTAGCGCTAAGCTAACAACGTAAGTTTGAACGTACTAGGAGGCAGAGGAGGGGCATTTCGACCGCTACTTATGGGGCTGGTAATAAGTAATAACGGCCATTGAATGGTTGATAACATTTGAAGCGGGTGAACTGGTTGACCCACCGGTAAGTTTGTCGCAGCTCCTCAGACTGATGAAGTCTTTTGGATGAAAAATGGAACATTTCAACCAAAAGAACCCGTCGAGATGATCTGACTGAACTTTGCTAGATTTTTCTACCTGGGTTATAGAGCATGAATCAGGATGTTTTGGACCTTGTTCTTTCGATTATGGTCCAAACCTCATGACCATAAGTGAGGGTTAGAACTTAGACAGATCTTTGTTTTTGAGTCACCGATTTCTTCACCACGACCAACTGACGCAACACTCTCATTACTGAGGACAAGGCTCTGAGCCGTCAGTTCTTCTCTCACTCCATCTTACCATCACCCATAAACAAGACGCCTAGATAAACGAACTCCTCCACCTGAGGCCTCATTTTATTACTTGTTCTTGCAAATTAAAGATCTGTTTACTGCACTTTTGTTTCTGGAAACCATGACAGTAAAGTTCTGCTCTGTTCTACAGCAAAGGGGATTTGGACTATGAGCGCACAGAGGAAGAGGTCAATGAAGATCCAGTGCTTGTGGATGAGGTGATGCTTTTAACTGATTTGTCATGTTTTTTCTTCTTCAGACCAAAGAGTCAAGCTTAGTATTATTTCAGTTTATCTCCTTCTGATTATCCTTCATCCTCTTTCCATCTCATTTAATTTCCTTTTCAATGCATTTATTAATAGGTTTACGCTCGTACCATTGCCAACTTTCTTGCAGCCCTCAGGCTAACATTAGCACAGAAAGGCAGGATAACAAGGGTGATTATGGGTAATAGTGGCATGACATGTATGAGTTAAAGTGTAGGTGTGTGTACGTGAGTGAGCGAGTGTTTCTGCTGATGTGCTTCAGTCTGATTAGCAACTAAGCCCACAAATTACCCTCCTCTGCTCCGTCACGTACCCAGACTTTCATTTCATCTCATCCTGTGTTCGTACACTTTGTCCGCTCAGATTGATTTCCACCTTTACAATCTCTAGATTTTTTTTTTATAATAACATTTGTGGAAAATGGCAAAAATAACACAAACTGTATTTTTTTTTAACTAGAAGGATAAGCCAGGACAAATCTGACAGTTTTTAGACAGATTAAGTTTGAATGTGTTCAGTACAAAGTGTGTCGCAAACAAGTTCAAGAGAAAATATTGAAATATTTATAACTTCATATTTGCACAGGCTGTAGCAGCTTCATTTATACTCAGTAAAAAAATGGATTCAGATTTTTTATTAGTTTATATAGTTTTAGTTTATTAATGCTGATCTCTTACTGAGATAACTACTATCCACTGGTGGTGCTATGCAAAGATTTTAAACCGCCCATATGTTCTTTGTATTTTCATTTTTTAAAGGAAGCAATTGTTCACACAAATTTTCCGTCAAGATCAACACTTTTTTTATTTTTTATTTTTTTGGATAAAAAAAAATCTGCTTCTTTTTATTCAATAACCTGGACATTTTCAGAATAACGAAAATGACTAATGGATTTTTGTTTAATGTTTTATATATACATAGACATTAAACAAAATTCGTTATTCATTTTATGGATTATTTAAAATATTACAGTATTTAATTTTAAATTGTACAGAAGCGCAGCAGGACATCAAAGGGTTAACCCTTCACTGAGGAGAAATGTGGGCGTGGCAGAGAGCAGAGATCATGGCACAGCAGGAGGGAGCTTCTCCCTGCATATTTAGCAGGGGCTAAATCATTTACAATAATTTATTTTAAATAAACAATCCATGCCGCTCATGCAGCTCATCCATCAATCAGCCATTTGTGCATCATGTCCAGTCTTACTTTGAAAAATCGCGAAAGTCGGATTGTATGTGCAAAAACAACCAAATCTGTGCAGCATTTGGGAAGTCCTGGGCCGGACTGGGCCTTATGATGCAACAAAACCATTAGATGCCATGTTTAGGGTTAGTTACATGATACATATGTTTAGCTATTTACATAGTGACTTCTTTAGCTTTACTATGATTAAGATTTCTTCTGCAGCCTCAGGTGACACCTGAGGAACCTGAGGAGGAAAGGACGCCTGCGAGGCCGGGGATTCTCAAGCGACTGGCCAGGTTAGTGTGACACCCCCCCCATCTCCTCCTCCCACTGACACGTGTTATCAGACAAAATGTTAGAAGGTAAGCTGTTCTCCCCACCGCTGGGTAACTCTCTCACCTGTGAGGATAGTGGTGATGTCACCATGTGATTGACTTTTAGGCCCACAGCAGAAACAAGAACTGATTTGTACCGTTGACGTGGAAGCAAGAAATTGTCAGAGATTACAAAGTGTCGGGGAAATCCACCTATTATTTACACAGACAGATTAATAATCCCATGACAAGTCCGGTGTGACAGATGCCAAACGTTTTCAGGCAGATTAAAGATTGACAAGACTTTGTTGGGTGTGAGACGCTATTCATGTCAGTTGTGTTAAACAGAACCTACTGTAGAGGTTATTCATGTGTATAATTTATATACTAAAAATAATCCATGTCTGTTTTTTCTCTCTCTTTGCAGAAACTTGTTCCCTTTCATTTTCAGAAGCCATGAAAGTTATCAGTGAGAAATATTGAAGTCGATATGTAAAAAAAGAAAGAAAAAAAAAATCCACTGAATTAACGGTGCAAAACAAATATTTATTGACACAAAACTTTATCACAAAGTGTACAGTGCATTATTTGAATTTTAATTTAAAGGACGTTCCCAACAATCTTTACTTTGAGCTTCAGAAATTATTTACAAAATGTTCAAATTCACGTTAAATATGTTTTTGTACATTCTTTGGTCTTCTGTTTGTGAATAGTGGTTATTTGCACAAAAAAAAATTAAACTTCTTGAATATTTTACCTTTATTTTTATTTTATTTTTAATGGAGTATTTTTGTCTATAACATGTCAGTGAAAAAACAAATAAACGACTAAACTGTTATCTTTCTGTACAGATCACTCTAAATAAACTCAGACTGTAATAACTCATCAGTGTTTGTGTGTGACAGAATGGTATTTACAGCCTTTCATTTAAATCTGATCCATCAAATTTTTTACACTCAAACATTTCAGAAAAACAACACAACAAGACCACACTCACATTCTGTATTTACAAAATAAAAATAAACTACCACAAATGTATCCGGATCTAATTTTAATTGTTGCGGGATCTCATGGGCCAGTTTATTTAACAAAGAGCGTCTAGATTTTTGTCAACCCTGCTTTTAATCTGAAAAATAGAGCTGCTCCTAACATTGGCTGGAGTTAGCTGCAGTGGTGCATGTACGGCAGGCAGTTGTGTTATGTAATCAGCGCTTTGAAAAATACTCTCAAGTCATTTTTAAATCAATATCCCTGATTCAAGCGACATCTTTCCTTACAAGCACACATTTGTTGAAAATTTTCATACGCATTTTATTTTTTTATTTTCACAATGAGTTCTTTAGCGCTCTTATGCTTTTGGCGTCATTGTGCCGTGATCTTCAGCTCTCACTGGAGTGGTACACGGCTGAGTGTGGAGCAGCTGGGATGAGAATCAACACCTCCAAATCTAAGGCCATGGTCCTCAGTCGGAAAAGAGTGGATTGTTCTCTTCAGGTGGAGGGTGAGGTTCTGCCTCAAGTGGAGGAGTTCAAGTATCTCTAGGTTTTGTTCACAGGTGAGGGAAGAATGGAGCGTGAGATTGACAGATGGATTGGTGCAGTGTTTGCAGTATTGCAGACTCTGTGCTGGTCCGTTTTGGTGAAGATAGAACCGAGTAAAAAAGCTCTCTGTTTACCGGTCGGTCTACGTTCCTACCCTCACCTATGGTCATGAGCTCTGGGTAGAATGAGATCATGGATACAGGTGGTTGTAAAGAGTTTCCTCTGCAGGGTCGCTGGACTCTCCCTTAGAGATTTTTCTTCCCTCTCTTTCTCTCGACAAAGATGAACACTCATTTATTATGTCTATTTATGTGCTTTGCTGTGATAGATTTTTTTGATGCATAAAACTGTGCCCTGTCAAGGACACGGTGTGAGAGATCTTTTTTATACCTCTCTCCTTTTGCTCTTTTGTCTTGTGTACCTCTTACAGAACCCCCTTTTTTGCATACCTACCAAATCCTTGGATGTTATGGAAACAAAGACGCTCTGTCCCCCTCCTCACCCTCTCCCTTCCCTAAGTTCATGGACCTGTGACAGAACTCAACCTAGCTGGCTGATAAACAAACACCTCTTATCAGGACTATGGCTGGGGGCTGGCGCTCTGGACTGTGCTGTGCTACAACTTTCACTAAAACTCATTATCTGCACTGGCGTATTTTCTTCAGTGCATCTTAGAAGCTGCAGTCCCCTGTACTTCTGTCCATCTTTAGGACGGCTGTACAGAAAGTAATTTTGTTGTACTTCACTGTGCAAGGACAGTAAAGCATTCTGAGATAGGGTGAGAAGTTGTGCAGGAGATACTCAGCGTAGAACTGTTGCTCCTCCACATCGAAAGGAACCAGTTGAGGTGGTTCGGGCATCTGGTAAGGATGCTTCCTGTGCTCCTCCCTAGGGAGGTGCGTCAAGCCTATCCGACTGGGAGGAGTCCCTGGCGAAGACCCAGGACACAGTGGAGAGACTATGTCTCTCGGTCGGCCTGGGAACGCCTTGGGTTCCTCCCAGAAGAGGTGGCTGGGGAAAGCGATGTCTGGGCCTCCCTGCTCAAGCTGCTGCCCCTGAGACCCGACTTTGGAACATGTGACAGCTAATGGGTGGATGGATGGATGGATGGATGGAGCTCTTTAGTTCTGTGTTGTTTTTTTATTTTCCAGGTTAAAGTCAAAATGCTTGAAACAAACGGTTATATTTTTTGTTTTATTTATATTGTTTTTAAGATAAAACTCATTTTGTTTGATGCTTGGCCTGTGAGCTGCTGTTTACGGTTCAGATTGGATGGAAAAGACAGTAAAATTTAACTTTTATGTTCTCTTTTGGTTATGAGCTGACAAATCCTTAGGGCTTCCCAAATAAGAAGAGTGATTTGGCTTTTTTTGTCTCTGCTTCTGGAGATTTTTTTTTAAAGTTGTGTGGTATTCTCTTTCCTGTTATGCTGAATTGTGGCTCTCATAATGAGGTCGCTACCGAATCGTGGCTTAGGCGTACCATTACACCACACACTGCCGGATGCCCTTCCTGTGTAGCCTGAGCTTGAACCTGCAGCCTCAGGATTACAAGTCTATGGCCCTGAGCACCAACCTACCCCAGCCCCCCAAATATTTGTCTAAATATATAAATTTGACCATCTGTCCATCATAGTTCTCAGAGAAAACAGAATTGTTGGGTCAAGGCAGTCCAAAGAAACTAATAACTAAAGAACTAAAGTCTACTTGGTCAGTTTGTTTAGTCTTTTGGAACAAAAGGTGAGTCTTTGCCTTGAGGCATTCTGTCACGAAACGTCAGTAGCGGGATTTGCGGCACATGTCGCAGCGACACGCCTTCGCTGTCAGGATCTCTATTTCGTCGTGGTGACGACCTCGAGGGCAATCCAGACGAACTTTGACCTGAAGGAAACAGACGACCCACAGGGTGTGAACAAAATGTCTACAAACACAGAGGAGGCAGTTTCCTCCTTTGTTCGTTTGCCTCCCACCTTGGCGTCCTTGCTGATGGTGCAGCATCGTGATGCGGAGGTGATGTTGTGCGTGAAGTTGGAGGCCACCAGGACCGAGTATCTGGATGGGAAGGCACTGGACTCGCAGTAACCTACGCAAGCGTACACTTGATGGGTGCCTTTACAGGTGCCTCGCCGATCACTGCGGATGGTCACGTTGAAGGCTGCAAGACGAGAGGAGGTGCAAGTAAGTTTACGACTTGGCTTATTGTAGAGGTTTTTCACCCTGGACCCTGGATCAGGTCAATACTGACTTAAGCTTAGCTATCTGCCCCAGAGCTTTTTTTTTGTAGAGCAGAATTCAAATCAGAGTCTAAAACCATCCCGAGATGTGCAACAAACTGCTTGAGATATGGCTTAGGAGAGTCAAGGTTTACAGCAACAGAGACAGTGGTAGAACTAAGACTAAACACAATAACTTCCATTTTCTGATTGTTAAAACTTGAAAAATTTGAAGCCATTCCTGCTTTAATGTCGTTAAGACGTTGTAACAGAGGGTGAATGGAACAAGAACTACGGGTATTGGGTTTTAAGGGCAAATAAATCTGACAATCATTAGCATAGCAGTGAAAAGAAAGAACATATTTCCTCAGGATAGACAGTAAAGGGAGAAGATACAGTGATAACAGAAGGGGTCCAAGAATTGAGCCCTGTGGAACCCCACAGGAAAGAGGCACTGAAGCAGAGAAAATGTTACCAACATTAGTTCCATGCAGATTTAACTTAGTCCAGTAACAAACACAATCCTCCTTGTTTAGGTGTTTGCTCCGACACACATGATTCAATGGCTGAATCCCCTCTTCATGTCATGCAGAAGCTTGTTAACCCCACACTAATTCAAACCAGGTATGTTGAAGCAGTTTGGACCTCTTCTGTTGCTGCACCCAGACTTTGGAACCAGCTTTAGCATGCTAATAGCACTGTGGTGTTTTCATCCCCTTTTCTAAACATTTATTTACAGTTATCGTTTGCATTGTTCTTAATGTTTGTTCTTTCTTTGTATCGTGAAGCACTTCGATGACCTTTAGCTTGTTGTGAAGGGCATTATTAAAAACACTGATTGATTGTTGATTCAACTGTGAACAGGAATCCTACAATAAAGCAGTTTCTTTCTGCAGATAGTTTCATTTGAACTCTTCTCAGACTCACGATATAGGTGACACCCTGGGGTCAGGCCATCGTAGCTCCAGGCGAGAGGCAAGAGGAGCAGCAGCAGCAGCGAGATCAGCTGGCAGATGTGGGAGAGTGTGAATGGCAACATCTGGATGGATCAAACAGAGAGGTGAGACGCTGTTGGGGCAACAAAAAAATAATAAACCACAAAACTGCTAGTTTTTTCATAAAAGTTGTTTCTTAAAGATAATTTTGTAAATGGTTCATCCAGATCTGTTACTCGGCTTTTTGTGTTTGTTGTTTTGATTTTTTTCTTCGTTGTTTATTGTTTTATGTGTTTTCCTGTACAGTATCCTGTGTGCCACTTCTTCCTCAGCTGCCCCGCCCACTCCGACCTGTTCCCAGTAGTCATTTTGTCCAGGTGTCGTCGCTCCATCCATCAGTCCCTCTCCATATAGTCGCTCAGTTTTCCCTCCACAGTCCAGCATTGAGAGTTTTCATGCCAGTTCTCCTTTGTTTTGTTTTTAGTCTTTTATTTTGTTAGTTAATTTCTAAGTTTTTATTCACCTTCCTCAAGTCGGTCTGCGTTTCTGAGTCCAACCTCCACAAACCGTGACATTTAGCGTCTTTTTTTTTTCCTACGGGCTGAGACAAAGTGTGATTTTCATCTTCTGCTCAAGTTTTCCTCTCAAATCAAAGCACCCCGCTCCCCCGTTTCTCTGGTTGGTGAACGTAGGTGGTTTCCCCTCCTGCAGGACGGTCTGGGTGTCGCCTGGTTGAGTCTCAGCGGATGTGATTTAAAACATCCCTGTCTCTATTGCTTCTATCTGCTTCACTGCACAGTTACCTGAGGACACACACACTCTATCATGGAGTATGTGCACGGAGCTGCAGACATGACAGCACATACCATCCTTGCCTTCATGGTATTTAAAGGGATAGTTCAGATCTTTTGAAGTCAGGGTTTGAGGAAAATTTGCACAGTAAACATCTCACCTGTTTCAGGTAGCTCTTTGAATGTCTTCAGTTTGGAGAAATATGGTTTAATTCTGACTTGACTGATGGGCTAACGGCTAGTCGGAGCAGAACCGAGACCAAAGTAGATCGCTGACATGTAGTAATGACTCAAATCTCAAAGGATTTCATAGCCTTTTATGCAAACGCTGGTTAATTAATCTTCACGTGGACTTTTCATTACACAAGTCATCCCGCAGAAATGTTACAATGTTCCTGCAGGAAGTGGCCCGGGCTGAGCAGGAAGTGCTACAGCTAGCTGCTTCTAAATGCTTCCAAACAACCACAGAATTCTGCTTAGACACATTTGTACTCGTTGGCTTTCATTACTGCGTGGGACAAAAACCTTTTTTGGCTTTTTTATTTTTGTAAATTGTTTCATATTGTTTCCAATACAATATTGTGCTTCCGTTCTTTTATCACGGTTTTATGTGCAGCACATGTTTTTAAACGTGCTGTAGAAACAAATTGGATTTGTTTCAGCGTCAATACATGTAAATTCAAAGCCCACAATTTTCAATAAACTCTAAAAATGATTAGTTCCCAGTACTGTAATTTCTGGACTATTGAGCGCACCTGACTATAAGCTGTGCCCACTAAATTTAAAAAGAAAATTAAATTGTCTATAAGCCGCGAGTGTTCATGTTGTAACATGAGATATTTACACAGAAAGATTTTTTTTTTTAACTTTTAATTGTATTTGTACCAGTAACACACGTAAATACTGTAATTTATTTTTCTGAACAGTGCTTGTAACACAGCTGATTAAAAAAATACAGTAGTCTATGAGGAAGTCATTGATCGCTAACCCCCAAGAGAGACATGTATTGGGAAGTTATGTGAGTGCCTGGATGTGACGAAGCTAAATGTTTTGGTGGCATAAAGCTCGTTAGCCCAGAAAAAAAAATATATATACTGTGTATATATACTGTATATATACTGTATACGCATTGTATAAGCTGCAGTGTTCAAAGGGTGTGGAAAAAGTAGCGACTTATAGTCTGGAAATTATGGTATTTACGGTGCCGCCTAGTTTTGCCACTGGAATAATTCTGTAATGCAAAGATGAAGGCCTCTAGTTCAGTGTTTGAATAAACGGCTGTAAAATTCCTAAATCTGGAATTGTTTTTAGAAGTTACTTTAATTACTTTACCGAAGCCTTGATTGTCCTCAGGTGGTCCATAAAGCTGCTTAACTGACTGGAACCAACAGAAGAACTCACGACTCCTGTTTTAACGTCTCTTCACTGGTTACGTATAAATTCAGATATTTTTTTTTAATCTGTCATGACTGCTCCATCAGCACCTGAACATCTAAGCTTCAAACTTGAACTCTTTAGGTCTTCAAGTTGTTCCACAAGCTTGGTTCAGAACCAGAGGGGATCAGTTGTTTTCCAAGCAGTCGCACCTCGTCTTTGTTATGAACTTTTATTTTTTTAATGACACGTCGAGAGGCTTTTAAAAAGCAGCTGAAAATGTTTTTATTCAAGTTTTTAGTAAACAGGTTCACGCTAGTTTTGATATATTTTTACTATCTTTTATGTTTATGTACTGTTTTATGTACATGTACTGTTTTTATCGTATTGTTTTATGTTTTATTTTGAAGCACTTTGTGACTTTTGTAAGTTAAAGGTGCTATTTAAATAGACTTTACCTACGAGTCTCCTTTCGTTATGGCCTCACTCTCACTAGTCATTTGCTTGTCAAGTCAGTCAGAGTTAAACTGATTGGAGTTCTTTCTCCAAACTGAGGCTGATCACAAAGCTATCTACAACAGGTAAGATATTCTTTAAACAGAACTTTACATCAAAGGATCTGAACTATTCTTTTATGGTCTGTAAAACAAAGTTAACTAATCAGTGTTAAACAACAAAGTCCATGTATACAATAAGTACTGCCTTACTCTCACACACACCACAGGTTTGTTTTGCTATCTTTATGGGGACTTTGCATTGACTTCCATTAATTCCTATAGTCTAACCCCAACCTTTACCCTAAACCTAAAACATCCTCATTCACACTTTAGTCCTAACCCCTAACCCACCAATGGCACTTCTTCTTATGAGGACTGAGCTTTGGTCCTCACAATGTTGTATAAGTTTGTGCTGCTGTTGTTTTGGCTCATTGTTTTTGTACTATTAGTGCTTAGTGTATTCTTAGTTTAGTGAATGTAGTATATTCTTAGTTCATGACTCGGATCTTACTAATGTTCTTTACAATTTGTGTTTTTGTTGGATGTAACTGGGACCCTGCGTGCATAGTTTTGTCCCACCTCATGTACGACGTGTGGGGTGTATGACAAATAAATCTCTCTGACTCTGATTTACTCAGTCTGGAGCTGCAAAAAACTCATAATAGCACCTTCTCATAGTGGACCAACCATCAAAACCAGTTCTTCACATAACAGGAGGAACATCAGCCTAACATTCATCATTAGTACCTTGATGGTTGCTTGCTATTCACAGAGGGCTGAGTGATGCAATAGCAGTGGAACACGGAGGCCCCCGCCCCTGTTTAACAATGGACGGGTTCCCTTTATGAAGATGAGGGATGTCATCATAGAGACTGATGAAACAATGGTCTATTTCCCAACGATGCTCAGTCAGGTTGTCTGGACAGTTTCATTTTTGCTGAGATATTTCATCCTTCATCCGAAGGACTTCTTCAGTTGAGTCACAAACAAACTGGAGTCCCATAAATACAATACTGTACTGTACTTCCATAGTGGGAGGAAAAAAGTTTGCTAGTTATAAGATAGCTTCTGGGGCCTGCCTTCTCCCCCATCAACTCCCCTGTGGTGGAGTCCACATGGTTCAAAACACCAAATGTTCATTAAGCCAATGCTGCCTCTTCCCTCACACTGAACCCTCATGCTTTTACATTACGAACGCTTTACAGTCAGAGGGATTTTGTTAAAAACCACTGGGAATACAGTATACCGTAGTTAAACGTTGCAGTGAGAAACATACACAGTGTTTAGAGGGTGGAATACAGTTTATTCCATTTCCAAAACTAAACAGAGTCTGGGAAACTGTAGAAGATGGATAAAGGCCCGCTGCCGTCCTCATGAGCAGCTTGAATATAACAGTGATAAACGAGAATTACCTCGTTCATTGTATGAAGGTATTTTCAACTAAATCTTCCACTTTTTATCATAATTACAGTGCATGCTTAATGGTTAAATTAAAGGTTAATGCTTAAAGCTGTTGTGATTTGTTTTCTATGTAGATATATGTTGAAACTTCTGGTTACACAACTTTAGTCTTTGTTTGCTATGATTAGTTAACACTAAACTGATGTTGCACAAAGCATTTATTAGGTTGCGTAATGTAAAATTTACACTCGCTACATACTGAATTCTTACCCTGTGTTGCTCTGCGGCATGAAAACATCTACTGCAGTAACGATTAAGTTATTAGGATCTTTAAATTATTGTGTTTTTGCCTGTCTTCTTTGCTTTAGGAGAAATAAAAATAATATTTATTGTCCTTTAATGAGGAAATTCAGGTGTACCAGCAGCAAAATGTCAGGTAAATCAAACAATGCAGATCCACACAGAAGTAGATGTGTTTGAAGAGCTTGAAGAGTTTGAAGAGCTCACCCTTGGTTACATTTCCATGTGGGCAGAGTAATCTTACCGTTCACGTCATGTCAATTAGCTGCAGAGTTCATCCATCCATTATCTTTTAACCCGCTTTTTCAATTTTGGGTCACGGGGGTTGCTGGTGCCCATGTCCAGCAATTAGCTTCAGAGTTAGTGATCTAAAATTTACATTACCGTATTTTTTTTTTTTGTCTATAAGTCACAGTTTTTTTGCATAATTTACATGCCTTGCAACTTATACACAGAAGCAATGCATTTATGTTTTTCCCCAGTATTTATAAACCAATTTTTGGTTTAGATATGACCGTTTTCATTCATTCTGACATTGAAAATATTGAACACTCCCAGTTTCAGCTGTTAGACAGCACTCTAGTAGTATGGCACGCTGTTGTGTCATGTAATAGGTAAAAGTGGCAATTAATGACAAAATCGGCTCGCCATATAAAGCCACCATTGTCCAGCTCCAGGGTCATGCCTAGAGCAACCGTCAAATTAGCTGCATTTCGCCGCACCGCCTTGGCGAAATGCAGCTAATTTGACAATTGAAGTGCGTTTATTAAGTAAAAACGTTCAACTGAGACACACCTTTACTATAATGTTGAGCAAAAAAAATAATTTTTTAGGTGCTTATTTTGTTAAATTTCCAAGAAATGCACAGTATTCCTCCTTCCCAATTTCCTCTCTCTGTACGCTCCCGGAGCACCGAGGTGATGAGTACTTTGGAAATGCAGCTTATTTGACCATCAAAGTGCATTTATTAAGGAAAAGTTCAACTGAGACACAAATTTACTATAATTTCAAGCAAACAAATAATTGTTTTTAAGTGTTAATCTTGTTAAATTCTTGTTAGAGTCCTAACATGCATGCTTTCGCAGCCACCATTTGGCAGCTAATTGATTTTTGGCACAACACCGGCCCACATTTCCGAGTTGTCAGTGGTGATACATAACAGACGTAACTTATATGGTGAAGCAACATATTTATATTTTTTCCAATTTATTAGACATATTTGGACTGATGCGATTTATAAGGCGGTGTGACGCATATGGTGGAAAACACGGTACAATTCAACCACCAGTTCATCAGATGTATTGCCAAAGAAGCAAGTGAAGATAGGCTCACACAGACATGGCCAAATACATTACTGCTTGGTGCCAAAGGCAAAAGGGCTTCAAATTACAAGCAGTCCAGTTTCTCACCACTGAAAACCATGGGCCAAGTAAGACGTTATTAAATGTATGCCTCTGTGACCACTTGAATCAGTAAAATATTCTAAAAGACTCCAAACAGGGTTCCCAGAATTTCATGGAAATAAAATTCCCTGAGTTTGCTGTGAATTTACCCCAGAATTATTTTTTATATCACACACACACAAAATGCTGCAAGAACAAGATTTACTGCAGCAGTGAGAGATTTAATGCTCAAATGTTATGCATTTTGAAAGGGGTTACAAATTGGCACACTTTAGAGGCAGAACAGACTCAATTATACTAAAATACAGGTGGTCCCCGAGTTACGAACGGGTTCCGGACCTAAGAACCGTTCGTAGGTCGATTCTGCCGTAACTCGG
>JARVLU010000001.1:23049933-23060133 GCA_031762415.1 Simpsonichthys santanae
ATAAACAAGCCGCAACAAAAATACTAAAACTAACAAGTGTGTGCCGGTGAGTTCGTTTTTTTTTTTTTTTTTTTTCACGTCTGCCTGAATCAAAGCAAAGTTTCAAGTCAAATGAATGTTTAAACTTTTTTTTTCTTTTCTTTTTTTGCTCAGAGTTCTTGGCGCTCGCTGCCGGGAACTGTCAGCGCCCGCTAATAAGTTCAGAACAACCCCAACGTGTTGCGGCGGCGACGACGACGAGCGGGTTTGCGTTTCCTCGGGGCTCGAACGTGTGCGTTCTTGTTGCCGTCGTTTATTAGAGCGCTGAAGTTCCACTTGATGTATGAATCTGTTTCAGTGGAACGTGTTGAACGGTTCACACTGAAGCCGCCTCGCTCCTTTTGCCCGTTAGATCCGTTTAGAAGATGCTTGACAGTTTCAGGGTGCACGTTTTGTTGAAGATCGTCTCGTCTCTGCTCAACGGTGCTTCTGTAATAAATCACAAAGAATGGGTCTCCTTTGTTTTCTTTTGCGACAGCGTTATATATATGTTTTAATTTAAAGGACGCTTTAAATCTGATTCATCACTTCAGTTTTTGTGGACTTTACGTTTTCGATGGATGTAGAAACAAATGGAAAAAGACCTTATCATAAAGTGTTTAGTTTTTTAACTGAGGCTCGTTTTTTGTTTTTTTTTCCAGCAGAAACAGGAAATCAACACTTACGATCTAATTCCAACTCATTCTGATAAAGACATTCAATTTTTGGTCTTGATGTTGGATGAGATTAACAAATTGCGCAGAATTGTTCAGTCAGGTCATCTGGACGGTTTCTTTTTTTTTTGTGCTGAGACGTTTCGCCCTCCGTCCAGAAGCTTCACCAGAGGAAACACCAAACAAAAGGGATTCTCCCCCACCAGCGGTAAGCCTCTGCGCGGCCATTTTGTGGAAATGTTAAACGCCTAAACACGAGTGGGGTTCAGTTCACCTGAGAGGACGAGGCTTTGAAACGGTTGGATCCACGAGGTTCTGAACACTGACTGGACCAGGACGCTCGACTGACACGACGCCTGCAGCCAAACCCGGTGACGAAGGTCGAAACTTTACGACACAAAATAAAAAAAAAAAACGTTTTTGAAACTTTTGTTGATTCAGGCGTGATCTGAGGCGAGCGGTGAGAAAACGTGAAGGTTTGTGACGAAGCAGCCGACAGGTAGCTCTGCGTTTTCAGCATTTAAAAAACAAACAATCAATCAATTACATTTTACATTCGAATTCAAACCCCGTCCCTCAAGAGGGAGAGAGAAAAAAGAAGCAGAGAGATAAACGTTTCCTCTCTTTCTGGCACTCGCACTCATCAACACAACACACACACGCACACACACACGACCCGGTTACACTTCCTGATCGAATAGAAAATAAATAGCATCATTGTCCACAAAATGAACGAGGTCATACAAAAACCAATGAAAAAAAAACAACAACATAATTACAAATCAAACTCAGTTCTCATCAAAATAAATATACAAAGAAAGAACCTTAAGACGTTGTGAATATAAACAGGAGGACAAACAGAAGCGGGCGGTCCGCCACTTCCTGTTTCCTCCCTAAAAATCACAGATTATCCTGAAAATATTGCTAAAATAACGTTTTCAGTTCCCCCCCCCCCCTGTCTCCAGTCACTCCATCATCATGATCAGACGAGAATGAACAGATTCTGTTGGTTCACAATGAAATGATCATCTTCACCATCTAGCAGCTTCAGGTCGGCCCAACAGACGAACAGGGTCAGAACCGGACGGCGGCATTTTTCTTCCAGCCTGAAAAGCCTGTGGTGGAGTTTACACACCTGACTGGGTCTGACGTGTCAGCGACTGATCCGTTTTCTGATAGTTTTACTCACACTTCGGCCGTATTCGATGTTTATATGATCACTGGATCACATAAATGCAGAAAATGATAAAAACATAGATTTTTTAATTTTAATAATTGTCGTGTTAAACTGTGATTGACACCAGGACGTCCTGTTGAGTCGGGACGACGTCCTTGCTACAGCCTGAGCCTCCACCGGACATTTTGACTTTGGTTTTGGACTCTGGAAGTCGAAGGAGTCTCTTCGTCCGTACTTATTCATGTCAGCGAGGACAACTAGAGGAACTGTAAAACCTGGCAAGTGGTGAAAAAAACAATCCGGGTCCCTCAGATTAGAAAAACCACGCACGCAGATTTACCAACATCATTTGTTTGAGAGTAAATTTTAGATCTTTGTTTAGGTTCAGACCGTTTGAAAAGTTCTGTTTCTCCATTGTACAAAGTGGTGGGGGGGGGGGGACGCCCCGTCAACAGAACAGAGCGCCCCGCCTACTGAAACACCCCACCCCGCAATAAAAACTGGCGGCAACGTAGCGCTAAGCTAGCAGACAGGCAACACAGACATGACTTCCTCCCCCCCGTTGATAAAAACTGGCAGCAACGTAGCGCTAAGCTAGCAGGCAGGCAACACAGACGTGACGTCCTCTCCCCGTTGATAAAAACTGTCTGTAACGTAGCGCTAAGCTAGCAGGCAGGCAACACAGACGTGACGTCCTCCCCCCGTTGATAAAAACTGTCTGTAACGTAGCGCTAAGCTAGCAGACAGGCAACACAGACGTGACTTCCTCCCCCTGTTGATAAAAACCGGCGGTAACATAGCGCTAAGCTAGCAGGCAGACAACACAGACGTGACTTCCTCCCCCCGTTGATAAAAACTGTCGGTAACGTAGCGCTAAGCTAGCAGACAGGCAACACAGACGAGGGTTGTTGCTTTGAGGTTTTACACAACCTCAAAAATAAACCTGCCACGCCACAAGCGTTTCAAAGTAAAAGAAAACCTGCCACGTCCGACCCAGTTCGTTCCTCCCCTCCTTAAGGTGTACTAAAGGGGCATTCCGCTGAATTTCAGCGCTCGCATCATGGCCTCGTAACTATATAGTGAATTCAACTCGGCCTTCCTCTTTATGGTTTCTGCTACACTAGTGTTTCTCCCATAATACACTACAGAAATATCCAGACATATGTATATATATAAAAACATCAGTAGTACTTAGAGTAGAGTAGTAGAGTAACAAGAAGAAGAAATGTTATTGTACTTTATATCATCATCATCATCATCAGCTGTAGTTGAAGGAACTTTGCGTCGTGTTTTGGTGGAACCAGCCGATTGGGAGAGGAGTCAGCGCCACAACCAGACGTTTGTGTCTCAGTAAATGTGTGTGTGTGTTACCGTCTGAATCAGTTGTGTGAGGTGCGTCCGACCCGCATACACTCTCTGGAGCTCTGATATTTACAGTAAATACCTGCGTGTACGTCGGAGGTTCGCGCGTCTCGTCTGTGCGGCGATGGCTTTGGGACATTTGTGTGAAATCGCTTCATCTGTTTGTTCGCGCATTGTGCTATTCACGCGTGGAATGAGCACCTCTGGCCAAAAGATACGAGGCCGCAGTACGGGCTGCGGCGCCGTCCGTGAAACGAAGAGGAACGCGTTAAAGAGACGCTTTTGGTCTCGTACGTTTACGGCTGATTCAAACCAAGCCAGCTACTGATTCTAAGTTCTGGCCTGCAGTTGAGTAAACCAGCTAATAAATAAAAGGACAGTTTGCACCTTTAGATCTTATGATCTGCAACACGATGTGTGCGCAGCTAAACGTGAACCAGTTTCACACAACGCTGCCAGAAAGAAGGTACGCTGTTGCATCACAGAGATTGCACCTTTTTTTTTTTTTTTTTTTACAAGAAGCTGCCACCTCGATGACACAAGAAGAGAAATAAATTATTTATACCTTTTTCTGTCTCCCAACACCATCACCCTTATGTCCCCACCACCCTCCCCCCCTGTGTTATCCTTTCTGTGTTGTTGAAGGGGGAGGCAGGACCTAGGTGGCGCTCTCCCCGGCTCCAGACGAGGCCCCGCTGGGTTTGTGCTCAGGATGGTCACACTGAGCCGTCAGCGGGGACGAAGCGCTCAGGGGGTCCCCTCTCTCGTCCCGCCCCTGGAGGTTGCGCTGGTTCCTGGCGGCCTCTGTCAGCATCTGCATGCGGCGCTCCTGGTACTCCTCCAGGCCTCGCCAGAGCTCCACGCGCTCCCGTTCCCGCTTCATTTCCCTGAGAGGAAAGAGACGGGGAGAAGACAGCGTCAAAAGAAGTGAAGGGCTAGAACACAGCGGTGTTTCAAGCAAAAATACAAACTAAAGAACCAGTTTTGTCCTCCCTGCACCGGCTCCCCATGCAAACTGGAATAGATTTTAAAACTCTCCTGTTCACCCATAAGTTCATAAATGGCCTCTCCCCCTCATATCATATTATCATATATCATATTAAGGGGCAGATATAATAAGATTTCTTCTTCTTTCTGCTCCTTTCATTTTATCCTATTTTGTATTCTTGTATCTGATGAAACTGCTTTGTATCGTTCTTTTTAAAATGAATAAATAAACATCAAATCATCAAATCAAATATCTTTCTGAGCTACTTGAACCATGTTCCCTCTCAGGCCCTGAGATCATCCTGCTCCAAAAAACAAGGTTGAAGCTCAAGAGGGGATCGGGCTTTTTTCAGTCCTGGGCCCCAAACTTTGGAACAATCTGCTTGTAGGTCCTCCTCCCCCATAAACGTTTTAATAAAGTAGATGCATTTCCTGCATGTTGGTGCAGCCTATTTTAACAGGTTGTTAAACATTTACCTACAGTTGTAAACACCTGGTTCGATAACTATTTTAGAGAAACTACAGGCTGCGTGTGAATAGAGCAGCTCTGATTCTGTCAGGCGTCTTCACCCCCCCACCCCCCCCTCACGTTTCTGAGTCGAACTCTTCTCCGCTAGATAATAAATGGTCTTTTCTACATTTTGATCGCTGTTATTTTGACAAATTAGCACCGTTGTTTTTGATACTTGATTAATGTGAATAATACACATCAAACATTTCTCTCCTTGTATTTTTTTTAGTGTAGCTAAGCTTTTTTTTTTATTTATTATGTCTGAAACGTATGCGTGAGTTGACATCAGCAGTTGTGCACACTCAAAACTGTCTGGTGTGTAAGGTATGGCAAGCCAAGTGGCCCATTAATAGCCACTTTTACCACTTGTCTGGCTATTAATGGGCCACTTGGCTTGCCATACCTTACACACCAGACATATAACGAAAGACACGTCATCCCTGCAGGACATGCCGTCTACGTCTCTGCTGGGCAGGAGCGTGTGCACGAGCTGCGCCATGCTGCAGCCGTAACATCCACTCCACAGACTGGGCAGCGGCTCCTCTCGTTGCATTTCTAATAAATAATCACAATAAAAACGCACGATGACTTTGGACTTTAGGGGGCGGAGATTTGAGTTGCCGGATCCGAGCACACAGTTGCCGGAACGCACCCGGTCAAAATGTGAGGGTTCTCGGATCTTGTTCCGGCAAGATCCGGCTCATTTAAAGCACCGCCTGTCGGGGAGTTTATGGTTTCAATGTTTCTTGTTCTCGTTTGTTGGCGGGCGTTGAGATGGAGATGGCGACGTGATGGTTTTAAATCAACTTGGTGCAGAACATTACATCCACGTGACGATGCAGAATAAACTGTTTCTTAACAAAACCATGTTTATATAAAGTGTTTAAACTCAAATGAATGTTTAAAAGATCCTGCCTATTTAAAGTTTAAAAGATAAAAGAGTTGACTGACGTGTTGGTATTTCTCTCCCTAACTGATCCGATCTTCACCCCGCAGATCCAAAGTTCATACTGCTTTCACAATGAATCTTATTTTCCTTTAGTCCTCATCATCCTCAGTTTGAACAAACGAAAGCATGACGTGGTCGACAGTCGGCCCGCGCCACTTAAAAAGTCTTTGCACGTGGAAGGAAAAGGAGCTCAGACAGGGTTTCTTGTCCCGGTTGTCTCCGGAGACACAAAGACGGTGAGTCAGACTCACTTCTGTTTCTCCACTTTGTAGGAGGCGGTGAGGTCATCAAACAGTTTGCTGTTCATCTCCATGAAGGTCTTCAGCACGTTGTAGATCAGAGACACGATGGTCCTGCAGGAACACAGTGGGACAGTCAATCTGAGTCTCATGAAAAGATTCAGGATGTGGAGAGGCAGCCTGCGTGTTTTTCAAATGATCGGCGTAAAATAATAATAACAGTGGCTGGAAGTACCCAACAACTTTACAGTTAAATAGTTTATACTGTACTTTTATACCTCTTTATCACATTTATGTATATTTACTTCTTTCGAGACATTACACAAAGCAAACCTCTAATACATTAAAAAAATTAATAAATATTGACTAAACCAGCTGGGATATAAAATCTGTGCTGATATGTTAAAGTACTGATTTTATTACTGTATTTTCTAGACTATAAGTCGCTTTTTTTTTTTTTTCATAATTTGGCCAGTCCTGCGACGTTAAAACGGACTTTAAAGAGAAAAGAGAAAGGATGGGGTCAGTGAAGAGCACCGGAGTTGAGCTTTTGTCATCCAGTGTCTTTGGTAGAGACACGAAGAAACGATAAAGCCAATAAATGAAAATGAGGTTGATAATTTTCATTCATTTATCACGAGAGACCTACATATATATGATTTTTTTCCTTATTCATGATGAATCTTTGACTGATGTGTTAAATGTTCATTCAAACTGACATTAACTAAAGAATCAACATTACTATTTGCAGCTGCGAGAGGCCCCCTAGGCTTTTCACAACTATACGCTGTTCCTCTTCTGCTAACTCCGCCCCCATTATCCTCCAGAGTTGGTGGAGTTGTTCAGAATTGACACCGAGGAAGAACTATTCAATTAAATCAGTGATTTGGAATGAGATTGGTGAATTTACCAGTAATTTGCTTGTCTGGCTTGTTGGCTTGTTGTGTTAATTAACTGTTATGTTCTCTGTTATTATTTCAGTTCTTGCACTTTGTGAAATACACTTTAAATAAATGTGACTTATACTCAGAAGCGACTTAAATATGTTTTTTTGTTTTCATGAGGCATTTTTTGACTGATGCGACCTGTACCCAGGAGCGACGTATAGTCCGGAAAATACGGTAATACTCAACTACAAAGTTTATAATTGTTATTTTTATAGACAAAATATGTTTTGTCACTTTTTTTTTTTTTTTTTCAAAAATGAGACCCTAGCTAAAATAAATAAATAAATAAAACATTTAAACTTGGTCATAAATACTACTGTAATCAATGGTATTCATATTTAACAGAACGAGAGTCTATGTATTTTTGTTAGGAAAGACAGGACGAACCAGCGAGATGAGATATCCAATCAGAACTAATCTCTGACAGATTATAAACTTTGGATGATTGGCAACAATCTTTGCTGACTGAAAACACATTTTTTTGTTTTTCAGTACTAACAACAGAAACTTTACTTCTATAACAGTTAATGTACACAAACACCAACATCCTCTTACATTCAGTAGACAAGAAGAAATAATAAAGAACGTGTCTGTTTTCCAACAAACTAGAAACAAAGCTCGTAAAAATACACCTAAATTCATCAGAACCTGAAGTTCTTCCGGCTGATCCATTCTTCTGGGGCTCCACAGCGAGCGAACTCACAAGACGCATGTGGAAATTGTTTTACGCCTGATGCCCTTCCTGACATAACCTGCAGCCTCAGGATTATGAGACCGCTGCCCTGACCGCTGAGCTACTGCACCCCTCGCCCCGATCAGGACCTAAAGTGGAAACCATTAAAGAAAGCTGTGTTTGTGTGTGGCACTAACTGGTTCCAGTGCTCCTTGGAGACTCTGTAGAGGGTGGCAAACACCAGCGGCAGGATGACCTGACAGTTCTCCTCGATCAGACTGAGGATGTACTCGTTGTTCCAGAAGTAGAGCGCTCGTTCCGCTACCTGAAACACACAGAGAGCCGAAAAGTCTAAACACCGGCCTCCGTCTAGAGTTGGCTTTAATCTAATAAATCTGAAGACGACCAGACTGCTGTAATCCCGTTTAACTTAATCCAGTCGTTCAAAATGGTTTTAATCTGGGTGTGAGTGGTGTTTGTGGGTTTCTCCCCCACTTTATTACCTGGAAGTGAGGGCTGGAGATACAGGCTGCAATCTGCTTGAAGAGCGGCTCCTGGATCCTGATGAACTGCGACGGCTCTATCACGTCCAAGATCTCCTCGATCTCCCCCAGGAACATCACCTGAACAAGCCCCCGACGCAACGACGCGTGCGTTTTAAAACAGACGACAAGAAGAAGGCAGGACAAAGGAAATCAAAGCTGCTTTATACTTCACCTCTTTCTGGGTGCAGGTTTTCGGCCAGTACTTGAGCAGCCCTCTGATAATCTGCAGAGCACAGTCACACATCAACGTGTGCTGGTGGTCATCTGGACCACCTGCGTTCAGTCATAGTCTCTGTGTTGTTGTTTGGCATTTGGACTCATTTTAATTAAATTTAAAAAAAGTATTATCACAGGTTGTCATTTGTATGATCAGTTCAATCCAGTGCTTAATTTGAGTTGGATTCTACCGGAACAAGATCCGGGAACTCTCTTATTTTGACAGCGTGCGTTCCGGTAACAGTTTGCTTGGATCCAGTAACTCTCAGGCTTACTTATAATAAAGTTATGAACAAATATGACCTCCTTGAACAAATAAAACTTAGATTGGATATGTTATCTGAAAGTAATTACATAAACACTCATTTTAAACACAACAGTCATTCCTAATCTCACATCAGAGCATTTCCGCTTCTACCCTTTAAAAAAATCCCCACCCCTAAAATTACAAAGTCATGGGTAAATGAATTAAAAAATACAAACATATAATAAATATCACAACTAATTTGCAGATCAGTTTTACATTTTAAGTGGGTCATTAATAAAATTTTGATTATTTATTAAAAAATACGAGAAATGTTTGATGGGTAATCAGCTAAACCCTAGGAAGTACAGCTCTGCTGTGGAAAAGCAGTCTTACATATTCAGTCACTGTAGCATCTTTCTCCATGAACTGCACCACACAGTAGGCCAGCTGTAAAACAGAGAACAAGGTACGCACAAAATCAGAGGTGTTAATATATAAAATAATAAATGGACTGTACTTATATACCGGTAGTGCTTTTCCATCTACCTATCAAAGAGCTTTACCACACAATCTGTGCCTCATTTATCCGTTCACACAGCACTCTACTAGATCTCTACTAATAACAATCAGAACTTTATCACAATCATACACTGATGTGACACACATCAGATGCAACGAGGGGTTCAGTGTCCTGCCCAGGGACACTTCAGCATGAGACTGCTGGCGGAATCAAACCCCTAACTCTTGCATTGGAAGACAAAGCCACTCAGCCACAGCAGTCCCATAATAGTAATAATGAAGTAAAAAAAAATAATAATAATAATACACCTGATTATAGGCCTGTCACGATAACAAATTTTGCTGGACAATTAATTGTCTCGGAAATTATTTAGATAAATTATAACATTGTTTGAAATTTGACAATAATTAGTAATTATTGTCAAATTTAATAAGAAATGTTGGTACATTTTTGGGATGTAGTTCCTTTTTTAACCACAGGATGGCAGTATAAGATTGTCTGAATCAAAGGATGGATAGTGAGGGAGAGAGCAGCGTGTCTTTTTAAGAAAAATGGGAGGGATGCCCCTTGACGTGACATGGGCTGTCTCTCCTTTTTCTTCGGTTCTCAAAATGGCAGACGCTCGGTGTGGTTTGAGCTCTTTAGCATTTTTCACAAAAAGCTTTCAATTAAAAAAATCAGTAAACAAGTTCTCAGCTTCTTTTTACAGAGAAAAACAACATTTACACAAAGGCACGGGTTTCAACTGTGAATTTTGGATCTTCGACAAGACGGAGGTTTTTCCCCCCGAGGTCGGCCTGTTAGCTTAGCTCGTAGCTTAGCTGCTTTTAACGATCCAAAAACGTGATTTTTAGATGGTTAAAACGGATTTTAAAGAGAAAAGGAGGGGTCAGAGCACCGGAGTTGAGCTTTTTGTCATCCTGTGTCTTCAGCAGAAATGAAGAAACGATAAAGCCGATAAATGAAAATGAGGTTGATAATTTTCATTTATAATGTGATTAATTGATTTATTGTTTATCCCGACAGGTCGACCTGATTACAACTGTGGCCGCAAAGAGTGACCAAATCAGTTAGGTTTAGTGGGACAATTACTTTTCAGCGTTTCCCCTTTTTTTTGGGGGGGGGGGGGGGGGAG
>JARVLU010000001.1:23060233-23074396 GCA_031762415.1 Simpsonichthys santanae
AGACACACGTCTCATTACCAGCAGTTATGGACGGCGCCCTCATTGTATAATAGTAGGAAACACTGTAAAGACCAGATCTGTTTGGATAGTTTTCTTTTTCCTTTAAATAGATGAAACTTAAAAACTGCTTTTTGTGTTTACTCTGGTTATCTGTGTCCGACATCAGCACTTAATGATCTTTTAGTGTGTGAGTGTGAGAAAAACGCAGAAACAGAAGAAATCTGTGAGGATACTCTTTCACTGCACCACATAAATTCTTGTGTGCGTCTACATGAACGTGCATTTCGTATCTTATGAACTAAAGACAGCGTTTCACACGCTGCACTCCCTCAAAGCGGTCTCTCAGCGTTCATCCCTCAGGATTAATCGCCGCTGAAGATCGGAAGGAGACGTTTTCCGGCTCTGAAAGTGATTATTGCTACGTGTCCGCTCATCTGAGCTGCAGTCACTTCCTATTATTCAGGGTGTGCGAGTGCGTGTGTGTTTTGCGGTTGCCCCCCCCCTCCACCCGGGCCGGTTGCCGTGGCGAGTGGGCACCGTGGCGACGGTGTTTACCTCGGAAGGACTGATGTCACACGTGAAGTTCAGACCTCGCGTCTCTTCCTGCGTTTCACTTTAAATCAAGACGTTTGACGGGTTAAAGCGTCTGCTCTCGTTAAGATTTATTCAAACCGAAGCGGTTCACGTCGGTTTCGCGCTCTGCTCCTCCACGAGGAGCTCAAACCATAGAAAGCTGCTCTCGTGGTCTTGTTTTGTTCTTGTCCAGCTACTTTCTATTGTTCGTTATTCCAGAGGTACAGTTAAAGAAATGAGGATAAAAAAAAAGGGGGACGAGTCGAACGCAGATCTGTTAAGAAAAGCTGGAAAAGAGCTGGAACAAAGAAAAGGGAGCTGAGAGGTCAAACTGTTAAACGCTGTTATGTTGTTAAATGTTATGTTATGTTATGCTGATGTTAATTGCAGTTTGTTAAACGCTGTAGAGGCATTAGAGGAATGGATCAAGGTAAATATGTCGGAGGACGTGGTCACGTTGGGTTTTGTTGGTTGACGGTTTAAGTCCACCGAAGCTGTTTTTATTCACCATGTTCTGATTCTGAAACACTTCAGTGAAGTTTTATGTGGTAACTTCCTAAAAGGACGGTTCAGAAGTGTGTAAACAATATCTTACCTGTAGTAGATAGCTCATTGAACAGCTCAGTTTAGACTGGACTGACGAGCTTACAGCTAGTCAGAGCGGGACCAGGTGGATTGTTTCGAACAGCATATTCAAACATTTCCTCGCAGCTCAGGTAAACACTATTTGCCGTCACCCTCTGCACCAGCAAGTTGGGATGGATTATGATTCTAGTCTGGTCAAAATTCAAAACTGTTTTTTTGTACCGACTCCTGGTCGGCATAACGAGACGAGTCCTCACGGTCCAGCAGGGCGCTTTTTATTTGATGCCTACTGTCTGATACACCCTCTGAGGAAAAGAATAAAAGAACTCGGACTGTTACGAAAATTTTCACTGCTTCGTTTTATTTTGAAAGGACCGCAAACTAAGACGCTACGATCACCTTCCACGCTGATCCATTGGACCGGTGGAAATGAAAGAGTATAAAGATCCCCGGCTAACAGAATTAGAAGCAGCACGTGAAGCCTCTGACTCTTTAAAGAGTTTTCCAGGTGCAGGACTTGCAGTCGGCAAACTTTAATTCACAAAATGTTTGTGTGTGAGCACGAAGCAAAAAGCCAGTGATGGTCCTACAACACCCAACGGCAGCTGAAGGTAGCGCTCATTAAGATGCTTTCTCGTTTGATGTTCCTGCAGGAGTAACGGATGAATTAGGAACGGCTTCCTAATGTTTGTATCAGAGACTGATAGGTGGACCGAGGGGAAGGGGGCCGTGGGTACAAAATGACTATTAATGAATATTTGTAGAAAAATCAAATTAAAAGTTTAAAGGGCGTTTTTGCCATAAAGGCTCATCCCTACTGGCAAATAACCAAAAATATATTTGAAATCTTTGATGTTGATATAAAGGTTTATAAAATACTGCTCACATGAACTTTCTTGAAATCTTTAGCTGCTTTCCTGTCAGCGGCGTTTCATTTTGGGCTTTTGCCGTGCTCAGACAAGCTGTTAGCTCATCAATCTGGTCAAAACTGTCAAACTGAGGTCATTAAAGAGCCACCTACAACAGGTAAGATATTAATTGCTCATGTCTTTTCCATATTTACTTTAAAAGAACTCTTGACTACAACTATTTTCTTATTAAAGATGTGTGATTACATATAAACCCTGTCAGTCCCTGCTTCAAGAGCTCGTCTTGCAGTTCAACAATAAACCTTCAGACCACAGAAACGAATCACTTCAATAATTAAGAACGCTCTAAGATGATTTAAACTTAATATTCTGGTATTTACACTGAGAAGTGGGTCAGTGCCGCTCCACTGTCCCCGGTGACCCTGCGCAGCGGAGTTGTGCGTTTGAATAATGGATGTGTGTGAGGGAGGGAGGTGGGGAGGAAATGTAGGACGCAGCGATGCTGAGACCCAGAGCCAACAAACCACAGACAAGTTTGTGAGGAACAAACTGTTCCCGCTGCACAAACAACTGACGTGAGACAAATAAAACACACCGGTACTCACAACAGACAGCCGGCTGTGTGTCATCAAACATTATGATCAACACACACACACACACACACGTTTGTCCTTCTATCTTTACAGGGACTTTGCATTGACTTCCATTCATTTCTATAGCCTAACCCTGACCATTACCCTGAACCTCACCATTACCAGTACATAACTAACCTTAAACCATTAACAGTACATAACTAGCAAACTAAACCTAATCATTACTAGTACATACCTAACTCTAAACTTAACCCATCCATAATTCACACTTTAGTCCTAAACCTGACCCTTAACCCACCAACAACACCTCATGTGGTCCAGGCTTTGAGCCCCATAAGGAGCAGTTCGTCCTCACTATATGTGGTATGTGTTGAAAAAATGGGCCTCACAACGTAACACACACACGCACCACACACACACACACACTGTCCTTCTGAAATGACTCAATCCTGCCTCCTCGTGGCAAACCTGACACATTGCAGAAATCTCTACTTCCTGTTTTTTCAGTTAAAATTATTGGTGATTTTCGTCCTTTAGAGTTTAATCTTCATTAATACATTTTTCTTTTTGTTGCTAAAACAGGATCTTCAAATGTTTTCTACAGTTTAACACACCTGGACACTGAATAATTTCAACCTTTGCACTCTCTCACTGCTTTGTGGGTGAAAGTTTCAGACACAGATCTGTTGGTGCTCATGGTGTGTGCTGGGGAGGACTCTCAGCTACCACCGCACCTGATCTGGGCTCAAAATCTATAAAAATGACAGAGTTGTAGCCATTTTCATTTGGTAACTGAGGCAGCCATCTTGAATTGCGTTTACTCCAAAAGTTAATTTGTTGAAAACCTACACAAAATGATTTTCTGGGAGTTTCACTCAAATCTATTCAGTGGTTTATGAGATATTTTGCTAACAGAGAGACAGGGTTTTAAACAAGGACCTAGAGCTCAGAGTATGTGTTAGGGATGACTCTCAGCTAACACCACGCCAAACTGCAACTATATTTTTCTTAAATTGACTGAGTCGTAGCCATTTTTGTTTGCTAAGACTAATTAGCTGTGACGGCCATCTTGAATCAGGTTGGCATAAAGTTAATGAGTTGTAGATGTGCATCCAGTGATTACTGTCTTTGAGCTTTATTAACTACCATTCAGTTTCTTGAGATATTTTGCTAACAGACATTTCATGGCAGCACTCTGACAGAAAACACAATGGTGAAAAGAACTCCCCAGCTTCGATCTTTAACAACACATCAAATATTTTATTTGTACAAAACACCAAACTTTTCATCTCTTTAAAAACCTGCGGTGCGTTTGAGTACAGCCTCATTCAACATTGGCGCGTTTGTTTTTTGCTCACCTGTGCATGGAAGATGGAGAGGGACTTGGCAGTGTGAAGAGGGATGAGGACTCGCACCAGGAACTGCTTGTGTTCGGCCTTCAGGGGCAGAGCGAAGCCGTTGATGATGCTGAAACGGAGCAGATAAAGAAACTCGTGTGTTCAATGACGTCACTGTTGTCATGGTAAACACCACTCCACCTGTTTGTATTTTAATTATTTCTATCTTAACGTGTGTTTTGTCTTTCCTCCTACAGAAAGTACACCTGAACCTGACATTCAATTTGTCCCTCCAACGTCCTGAGCCTGGTTCTACTGGCAGAGTGCCAAGAGTTTTTCCTTTCCACTGTTGCCTTTGTGCTTGCTCAGGATGGGAGACTGCGACAAACTGAAGATTCAAGGCAATCTGCTGCTGGCTATGGGGTGAGTTTATAAAGTTACACAATCAAAATTTAACAGCGATATTTTTAGTTTATTTAGCCTTTAATAAATTTTTAAAAATTTTTGTTGATTTTTTATGTCATATTTTCACCATGTCATTCATACATTTATAAATGTCATAATTCAAAACTAAATATTTAATTTAAAAGCTAAATATTTAATTTACAAAATACTTAACTTACAAGATAAAAAGTTAGTTAACAAGCTAAATATTTAGCTCTACATTAAATAATTAGTTTACAAAATAAATGTTTATGTTCAAGATAAATATTTAATTTACAAACTAAATATTTAGTTAGTGAACTACGGTAAATATCTAATTTCCAAGCTAAATATTTATTTTCAAAACTAAACATTTAAGCTAAATATTTAATTTTCAAACTAAACATTTAATTTCTAAGCTAAACATTTAATTCCTAAACTAAATATTTAATTTGTTAATTAAATATTTAGCTCGGACCTTACTTTTATTTCCCAAGCTAAACATTTAATTTCCAAAATAAATATTTAATTTGCTAACCAAATAGTTAATGTGCAAGTTAAATATTTAGTTTGTAAATTAAATGTTTAGCTTGGACATAAACATTTAGTTTGTAAACTAAATATTTAGTGTGGCACTAAATATTTAGCTTGCTAACTAAATATTTAACTTGCAAGTTAAGTAATTAGTTTATAAACTAAATATTTAGTTTGTAAATTAAATATTTAGTTTGTAAATTAAATGTTAAGATTAGACAAACATTTAGTTTGTAAACTAAATATTTAGAGTGTAACTAAATATTTAGCTTGCTAACTAAATATTTAACTTGCATGTTAAGTATTTAGTTTGTAAACTAAGTGTTTAGTTTGTAAATTAAACGTTTAGCTTGGGCAAACATTTAGTTTGTAAACTAAATATTTAGTGTGGAACTAAATATTTAGCTTGCTAACTAAATATTTAGCTTGCTAACAAAATATTTAACTTGCAAGTTAAGTACTGTATTTAGTTTGGAAATATGTCATTTATAAATGTATGAATAACTTGGTGAAAATATGACTGAAAAAAAAGATTTTTTTTTCCTCATGAAAGGCTAAATAAACTGTTAATTTTTAACTGTGCAACTTTACAAACGGCACCACATAGCTGGCTTCCTTAGATGGATAACTTCTACTAATGTCTTTTTATGTACATGTGAACGTTTCTGTTCAGTGCCCTGAGACGACTTCTGTTTTGACTTGGAGCTATAGAAAAATAAACTGAATGGGACTAAACTTGGAACAGAGCAGCAGCTGAGCTCATTTCTGTAAAACTGATCGATGCGTTTTGTCTCCCATCTACCTGCCCGTCTGCCTCCATCCTGACGCCATCTTTGTTTAACAGAACATTCCTTCAACATTTCATTCCTGCTGCTCCTCTCATCTGTTCCCAGCTCCTCTCTCATATTTTTCTTTATGAAGGTCTCTTCCTGTCTTGTTCTGCATCCCCTCCATTCCTCCTGTCTCTTTGTGTGTGGGAGGAGCTAAAAATACCTCTGTTACCAACAACATGAATACAAACCTTTCTCTCTCCTTTCTGCACCTCTGACTCATTCATCCTCCCCTCCATGTTTTGCTCTCCTCTCACCTTGAACTCCTCGTCTCCCTCACCTCCCTCCTCTTCCTCTCCACAGCAACCTGCTCAAGCATCTTATGTCACTACACGTGTTTTCACTTCGTTTCATGATCGTTACCTGACGACATGGCGGTTGTGAATTAGACACAGAAATACACTTCTTATGTTCGAGGAAAATCGCATTTCTTTAACCTTTGAACTTTTAAGCTTATATAAAAATAAATACTGTTCGTAATCAATTTATTTAAATGTACTCGCATTCGTCAAGTATTTTTTTTAATATTCTTGCACACTTGGACCCTTCGGACCCAACAGTTGTCAGCACCGCCTCCTTGCTCTGATGAGCTCCTAAACAACTAAGAGGATTTTGTTGGTTTTTATTTTTGGCTAAAGCAAATCTCAGGATTTTTAGGATGATCGTTCGCAGTGAAGTCTGACTTCAAACGTTTTACCTCATGATGACAGGAAGCAGTTTCCTCAAACCGGATAGAAATGAAACAAACTAGACAACGCAACATTGGTCCGTCCGATCGATTAGTGCGTGTTGATCAGTTTGGATTCCCTCCGTGCTCTCGCTTCAGCCTTTTAGTTTTCCTCAGAGGAAAATGCACAAACTTCTGACTCGTGTTTCATCGTTTCTGTCTCCATTTTTAAAACCACTCCACTTTAGAGACAAATCTGTTTCATCTTTGTGAGTTTTATCTCTAACCTCGATGGACAGATGTGTTTGTTGCAAACAAACCTGCCGAGGATTTCCAGCAGCTCTGCCACTCCGTTGAAGTGCTCAGTTTCATAAATGAACCTGAAAAACATCAGAAGAACGAAACAAAAAGATCTTTAGGCCACGTTTTATTACTGCAGGTGAACGTCTGCGGCGTCAAAAAATACAATCATACGGGAAATTTCATTTCCTGCTAAACCGCAGTGCGAATGCTTGTAGCTAAATAATTTTGCTGAAAGCAGCTGAACAAGCTGAAGCTAAAATACACAAATAGCTGAAAAATCGAAAGCACAAAAAAGCTGAAAAGTAAATTAAGAATGATAAAATTAGCTGAAAAGTACAGTAGCTAAAAAGATAACATTTACAGAAAATTGCTTAAATGTAATTGAGAACTCAGGAAAAAAAGCTAAAATAAAACCTGAAATTATCAAAAAGTAGCTAAAAGTAGCTAAAAAGCCAACATTTACAGCCAATTGCAGAAATGTAACTGAGAAAGCAGGAAAAAAAGCTAATATTAGCCAAAATAAAAGCTGAAACAATTAAAAAGTAGCTGAAAGTAGTTAAAAAGCCCAAATTTACAGAAAAATGCTGACATTTAACTGAGAAAGCAGGAGAATAAAGCTAAAATTTGCCAAAATAAAAAGCTAAAATTATCCAAAAGTAGCTGAAGGTAGATTGAGAATGCTGAAATCAGCTGAAAAGTAGCTAAAAAGCTAACATTTACAGAAAATTGTTTAAATGTAACAGATAAATCTAGAAAAAAGCTAAAGTTGGCCAAAATAAAAAGCTAAAATTATCCAAAAGTAGTTGAAAGTAGATTAAGAATTCTGAAATTAGCTGAAATTTAGCTAAAAAGCTAACATTTATAGAAAATTGCTGAAATGTAGCTGAGAACACAGGAGGGGGGAAAAAAACTAAAATTTGCCAAAAAAAGATTGAGCAGAGAAGCTAAAAGGAGCTGAAAGCAAAAGAGAAAGAAGCTGAAAAAGCTGAAGCAGAACAACAGCTGAAATGAGCAGTAAAAGTTTTAAAACAGCCCAAAGAGTTTGACGGATTTGACGAGAGCTACATTCATTTCCAATAAGAAAAACATGGCCGACAAAGCTAAATCTTTCAAAAAGTAAAACTTGCACAAACACCAAAAGTCAGAGCAGGAATGTCCTGAAGGAGCTGAACGTTTTGCTACATGAACAGCAGAAAAATGACAGAACGCGTTACGTGCTGACAAACATATGGAAGAAAAATGAATCTCAACCATGAGAATGATTTATAAACATTTATAAACATTCACACAATGAACAAATAAACATTTTTAAACACAAATGCACCAACGTGACAAAGACTGCCAGCATCACTGAGCCCGTCCTGACGGTTACAGTTCATGATGTTCAAACATTAAAAATAACCTTCTCTAAGACGCCGTCCATTGGTTTGTTTGGTCGTACCTGAGGAAGATGTTGTTGATCTGTTTGCGGATGTAAGCTCGAAGGCCCAGTAATTTTCCGTAAACACGGTGCAGGATGGTCTTCAGGTACTCCCTCTCCCTGGGGTCCTCGCTGTCAAACAGCTCCAGGAGCTACAAAAACACACACACAGCATCATACCTCCTGCGCCTGCGAGGACCGCCGTAACGCTGAGCTCCGCGCTCCGACGAGCCATTTATTCATCTAAACCAGGGACCTGCAATCTGCGGCTCCGGAGCCACATGCGGCTCTTTGGTCCCGCTGCAGCGGCTCTGTCAAGCTTTGACCAAAACTATCATAAAACTGAAATTTATAGGAACCCACCACAAAAAAGACTCGTTTTAGCAGTTTTCCTGTCAATTCCTTTGCAAATATGTGGATACTAGTATTATACACAGAGTAAAGTATACTCACTTTAACTTTCTGATTTATTTATTCAAAGTAGGATAGTCAATTACTCAACAATAAAAAATTGCATAAGCATGCACCAGTCATTGTTTTAGTTTTGTAAAACTTGGCAAAATGACCACCTGCAACATGAAAAGGAAGAAACGGGTAAAGACAATGAATGGATGGATGGATGGATGGATGGAATCCAGTCTTTTCTTTTGTCTTAAAATGTAAAAATCAAGTGTTAACAATCATCAGATACTGGTATTTTTAGTTTTATAACTTCACACCTACTGGCCAGGAAAGCCCCCTCTAACAAACTTAAAGTGGCCCATGGGCCACCAGTTGATAATTCAATTCAATTCAAAAATACTTTATTAATCCCAAAGAGAAGCTAATTGTTGTTGTGGCTCATCTTGGTTTCATTAGAGTGGTTATAGACTCTGATGTCTGTGGGCAGGAAGGATCTCTTGTAGGGTTCATCCCAAAGCAGATCCGAGCTGTCCACCCAGACCCAGCAGAACTCTCGTCCTCTTGGGAAGCAGGACTGCCTGAATGCGGGGCAGAACTCCTCCCCAAGCGATGGCCAGCCTGCTGAGCCCTTCATCACCGCTGACTTAACTGCAGGTGCTGTGTTTCCTGCAACCTCTAAGATCTCAGCAGTCAGGCACTCAAGCACCGCCTCCAGGTAGATGGTAATGCATCCACGGTGCCTCCTTTTCTACTCATTTGGGATGTGGGGCTGTAGTTGAGGTATTATTTGAGCTTTTGAGATGTTAATCAGCAGCTCCCGGTTGTAGAAAACCACCTTGTTGTTATAGTTACGCTTCATAACAAATGTCCAAAAGTAAAAAAAGGTTTCAGTGAAATTCCTTCCAGCTGCACAGCATCTGATATCAAAGGAAGTAATCACCCAAAAAAAGAGATTTACATCAGGAAAAATGAGTAATTAAAGTTTTCTAAAGCAAAATCTTAGAATGAATGTCAGAGAGCCACTCCAACATGCAGCCACTTTGAGCGGCACAATTCTAGAAATGACGGTTGTAGCAGGTTTTGCAGCTCTGGACACGTTTAGTGAACGAAAGGACAGAAATGTCTCTCTTGATCGTAAAGGTTGCAGACCCCTGCTCTAATCTAATCTAATCTGAACCGAGCGGCTCGACTCAGCGTTCAATGTTTTTATTTATACTTTGAGCCAAACAGTAACATTTAAAGAAATATGACACATCGAAAAGCACAAAATCTTTTCGGTGTTCTTAAAGCAGAGTGAATCTGAAGAGACGACAGTTTGTTCAACGTTTCAGACAAAAAGTTGTTATTAGTTTCATAAATCGTCCTGTGACGTCAGAGAGCTGGGTGGGATTTACCTGCAGGACGAACTTCTGGTCGATGTAGCGTTTGGCCATGGAGGGCTGGAAGTCCGGACTTTCAAGGAATCGCAGAAAGAACTCGTAGACCAGCTGAGGGCGGAGAACATGGAAAATGGTTATTGTGGTTTTTGTTGTCGAGGAATATTTCAGTCACAAGTTATTTACATTTTTGAACTGACCATAAAAAAACATGTGGATTTCACGCATTTTGACTCATTCTTTCCAGAAGGAGTCGTAACATCGATTGAAGGGTTGTCATAAGTTTGGGTAAAAATTGATCCTTGATTTATTAAAAAATAGAAGAAAAAAAAAACTTCACGGTGGACTTTATATAAAAGTAAAAATCAAACAATTTAAATATGAAGGGAGAGATTCTTGATGCTTTCAGAAACAAGAGTACGTCATCATTAACCGCCCGTCAACTAACTGGTATACAACAATTTATAACAACAGCACAGACAAGCAGAGACCTTGAATGACCTTTGACCTTGATTTGTGACTTTGACCTTGGAGCTGGGGTGATAAAGAGTGTGATGATGCATTTGTGTCATTTCATTAAGTTACTATGAGCAAATCAGAGGTTCTGGCCCGGTCAAGAGAAAATTCACAGACTGACGTATAATAACAATAATAACAACAACAATAATAATAAACTTCATGTGAAAAATACATTTTCACATGTGAAAACACAAACCAACATTTAGCACATGTGAAACTGTCCCAGTCTGTGTTCTGTTTTTATTTTTAGTTTGTTTTGTTCTCCTGTGTTCAGGTTTTGTTCCTCTGAGGTTTCAGACACATCAGTCAGCAGGCCACGCCCACCTACACCTGTTCCCTGTTTCACCTGTCACAGCTGCAGACACATCTGTGTGTTTGTGTGTACCTGCAGATGTTTGTGTGCACCTGCAGATATTTGTGTGTACCTGCAGATGTTTGTGTGTACCTGCAGATGTTTGCACCTGCAGATGTTTGTGTGTACCTGCAGATGTTTGTGTACCTGCAGATGTTTGTGTGTACCTGCAGATGTTTGTGTGTACCTGCAGATGTGGCCACGAGGCCTCCAGTGTCGGCTCATCTTCCTCTGGGTCAAACTCTGGATTCTCGCTGGGAGGAAGAGTGCGGAAAATATTCACTGAGATCTGAAAACAGACGGACAGGAAGAGGATGAGGAGGAGCAGGAAATGGAGGAGGAAGACGTGCACACAGGTAAAACCCAGAAGAGGAGGGAAAAAGATTTGTGAAAAAACTAAATGATGTTATTTATTTTAAAAGTATTTCATGTGAGAAACAAAAACATGTTTGCATTCTACTGTGAACTAAAACAGTGAGACGGTGTAACGTCTAACCAGCTGCTGTCAATAGACAGTTTTTAACATATTTAATATTTGTAGTTCAGATTTTATAGCAGATTTAAGAAACATATTAAGTTAAATACTTTGTACTACGTACAAAACTAAGCTGAAGATTTTTGAAGGTTGAAACAGTTTTTTTTTCCCTTTTTTTTAAGTTTTCAGAGAAGAAAAGTTTGAATTTTGAATTCAAAATACAGTATATAATTTTCTTAAGTTTTTCTCAAAAGAAGTACATATTAAAGAGGTTAAAATATTTAGAAAAATTAGCACCAACCTGGAGAAAAGCATCCAAAAAAATAATAAAGTAAAAAATTAATATTTAAGAAGCTTCAGGTTTAACAGTTTTGGCTGCTAAAATAAAAGGTTTAAAATTACCAACCTGATTTTACATAAATTTAATTTAAATTTTGTTTGAGGAACTGAAAAAAATTAACTTTTATTGTTTCAAGTTTTATATTTCTTCCTGTAAATGTTTCAACTTGATGAGCTTTAAAACATTTCCAATAAAGTCTTTTTTTTTTCCATTATGGTTGAATTTTGCGGGTTTTCAACGTAAGACTACAGACACATGGCTGATTGATGGAAGGCGACCAACCAGAGCATTGTGCTGAGGGGTGGACTGGCCATCGGGAGCACCGGGACATTTCTCGGTGGCCTGGCCCGCTAAATGATCCCAGAGGGCCCCCCCCTCCTTTCTCTTTTTGAGGCTGTCACAGTAAAGCATACACACACAGGAGGGGGTGGGGTCTGTTTTTCCACCATTGCTACTGCTCAGGGAGCTCCAATGAGGCGGACACCTGAGTGAGCGGAGTGTTTATTTAAAATAATCAAGCGTGACCTGAATCGAGCCTTTCGTACAGCCCCTTGGTGATCACTAAGCAGGCCAGGCCACCGGGAAATGTCCCGGTGCTCCCAATGGTCAGTCGCCACTGAGCTCAGCAACCGTAACATCAATCTGTCTGCTCGTTGGCTGTGCTCTTTTAGTGAGTTTAGAACATTGCAAGAGTGTGGGAAGGGTTTATAAAGCCTTAAAATGTTTATAAATACTAAAACTACAGGTAATCTAACGTCCCTACTTGGTGGATTTTCACTTATCACGGGGGTGTCTGGAACATGACCCCCGTGATAAGTGAGGGACTACTGTAACCATACAACTAGATAGTTAACCAAGTAACGAGACGGTGGTGTCAACGTTTAGAAGACATCTGGTCTCCGGTCGGCAGCAAACAGCTTTGATCTCGACGCCGCTCAGACTAGCCGTCAGCTCATCGTCAGTGTTTCGTATTTTTCTCATTTACGAATGTTTTTAACGTTTGCAGCTGATTTACAATAAAAAATAAACGGTCCCAAATAGCAAACAAGTTAATTAAACACTAACGTGTTTGACATTTTGAAATGTAAAACGTGCGAGTGTACGTGGGAGTCTCTGCCACAAGAAGAAGCTGTAAAAAAAAAAAAAATCTCTTGTACGGTTTTTCAGTTTCTAAGCAACTCCAGCTCGTGACGGGGACGTCTAACGCTGTGAACGAACGACTGATAGGTCATGCAACAAACTCTCGCTCAGTCATCATTTATTCAGCAAATGCATCTCCACTGGCCGCATCAATTGTTCACCTTAAGGCACCGCGTAAATCTTGATTAGATTGAAAATGAGTCGCCCGCTTGTTTGTTTTTTTCTTGTTAAATTCTCCGCAGAGTAAAAACCCGCGCGGGTAGGACTCGTCTCGGCCACTCCAGCTGACCTGCTTGTCATTCCACTGCTATTCTTATCCTCAAACCGTCGCGTTTCTCCACCTTCAGCCCCCCCGCGGCTGCACGCCGAGCACGTCCGGCGCCGAGACGAGTTCCGTTTAACGCGTCGGCACGCCGTCGCCTTCAGAATGAAACCATCAGACAGCTGCCGATCCGACCGCAGAGCTCGAGTTCTGGTTTGATCTGGGACTGTTTCAGCAACACAAACGTCAGAACGGACTATTTGAAGACGGTTTGATGAGACTTATTACGAGGCTCTAAATTGACTGGAATTTTAGCTTTTTTTCAACTCAACATTAAACCGTGACTGTATTTTCACGCCTCGGGGTGAAAGCACTCAGGGCTATAAGCTCTCGACGCTCTGCAGCCTTTTCTTGCTCCTTTTCCTGCTCCTCTGGGATCTCTGCTGTCCACACTCTGCACCACTTTATCTCTCCTTCCCATTCCTGCTCTTATCATTATGTGTGCAGAGTGTTCCTCCCTCTATTGTTACCCTCTTCTCTTCGTTCATCCCCTTATCACTTCATCCATACGCTCTTTTTTTTTTTTTGCTGCCATAGATTGAATTCACATGAGAGTCTGTCTGTCTGTCCGGTAACTGACCCATTTACACATCAGCTCGACCAGTTAGCATCTGGCGCCAAAAGTGGACGATCCTAATTTGCATAAACCAGACGGAAGTTTTTTACGAGATTATAAAGAGTTCTATCCTTTAGTGTAGGCTGCATTTCTTTAAAGCCTTCAGATGTAAATATTCAGTCACTTTTTTTATAATCGTGATAATAAAGTCGTGTTTGGGTCCTCGTGACGTTGGTCCGACACTCAGGAGCACTTCCTGTTTAACAAGAGTACCACATTAAACACCTGTAAACTAACTATATACAGTATAGCCTGGACAAGCTATGACCTTGTATAATCTTTGACCTTGATTAGTGACCTTGACATTGAAGCTGGAGTGTATGGGACACTGTCTAGTGACGATGCAAACATGTGTGAGGTTTCGTTAATTTATCGAGAGGCTCAAAAGTTACGAGCAAAATGAGGAAAGACCTTCATTTAACTTTGACGTTGATTTGTGACCTTGACCTTGGCTCTGTGGCGGGGGGGGGGGGGGGTGTTTCTGCGC
>JARVLU010000001.1:23085142-23103745 GCA_031762415.1 Simpsonichthys santanae
GATGGATGGATGGATGGATGGATGGATGGATGGATGGATGGATGGATGGATGGATGGATGGATGGATAGATGGATGAACTTTCTTACACCTAGATGTAGCCACACACCAAAATGGAAGTCTGTAACTCGATTTATTTTTCAAGCTATCCAGCTCACAAGATGAACGGACACATGGCAGTGGCCATCTTGGATTTTGACGTAACAACCTTAGAAACCTTTAAGTCATTATCAAAAACAGCTCAGAGGAGGGAGGGGTGGACGGTTATTTCCAATTTCCCTCTTCACTCTGCGACAGGGGACAATTCCATCCATTCCCGTTCAATCATCTTTCAATTCATTACAGTAAGATCAATACATCAAGACAGAATAATAAAAATAACCTTTTTTAAAGGAAGCCAACAGATCATAAATAACACTTGCTTGTTTGAAGCAACTATTAAATCTGGTGGGCCGGTCTTTTATTAAAGCATTCTGAATTACTTTCAGGAGCTGAACATATTAAAAATGTCCACTGAAAACAATGTTTGTTTGTAAACATAACTTGCAGACAGTAAACAAATACAGCAGGGTGCAGCTTTATGTGACAAATGGAATAAAATCTCACATTTGTTTCTCTTTACGTGGAGCAGAGCATGAGTTTTTTTAAGGTGCATGACTTGAAATGGAAGCTAAAATTGATTTTTTTTTTTTAAATCTTTGCTTTTAATATCTCACTACATCAAGAACCATTTTCCCAAAGGTAAATCATTTCTGCATGTCCAGCGATTGATTTTCTTTGTTTACTGAGATTCCAGCTGACGCGTGAGCGCCCACAGATGTGGGACGTGTGGTGATTCAGAGCGCTTTTAATCCAGAGCATCGTTGTATTTCTTTAAGAAGCGGACTTTCTGTGACACAGTGCGGTTATTGCGTTGTACATCCTCTCCTCTGCAATATCCTCCGTCTCTCCTCCTCCATTATCAACCTAACGTTGTCATTTCCTTTTCCCTCATCCATTCGATTTCTTTCCACACCCTCCCTCTTAATTCATCTTAGACAGTCAGAGTGCAAAAACTACTCCATGCCTTCTGTAACCCAACACCAGCCAGCTGGACCCAACACACACACACACACACACACACTTAGAGTCATTCAATCGCCCACATACAATCTGTGTGAGAAGGTGACCGCCTTACAGTAAACATCACATTTAAAACAGAGCTTTCCGTACATTAAGTATTACAATATGTGCAAACAAGCTGGATTTGTAATAGAAACATTTGTCTAAAAAAAATAGAGGTTTCTGTATATGAAAGGTGAAATTTTAAAACGAAAGTTTAGACTGAAAACAGCAAATAATCTGTTATTTAATGGAATAAAACAGAAAAGGTTTTGCTAATTAATGATAGTTGTAACTACTTTGAAGATTTGTGTGTAATGGGTGCCAAAAGAAATAAAATCTTTAAAAAATATAGATTTATTTTGTTGTTTCAGGCTCACAAATTATTTATTTTAAGTGAGTACATTTATTCTGAAAAATGTCATTTACTTTTGTAGCTCGTTCAAATACCTTTTTAAAATTTTACTTTAATCACAATTTTTCTCAAGCGTTTAACATTTGTAAGAGTTGAGCAAAAAAAAAAAAATATATATATTTTAAAGAATATATTTATACATATATTAAAGTATTGTTTTTAATGATTTTAATGAAATTAGTTTGATGCAAACTATTGTTTGCAAAAATTTTAATTACGTAAATATTGTGAGAAGCCAGTGTTAACCAGAGGTGGGCATGGTTCCGCTAACACGCTAATAGCAGAGCTAACTGTCCATTTAGCCGATTAGCATTCTAACTAACTTTGAAAACCTTTAGTGGGATTAGCTCTTACTCAATTTAAATCTGGTAAATTCAAGTCTGCACATTTTTTAAGACAGTTCTACACATACAGGACAACGGTGATTTCCCCCTCATATCTACAGACAAGCAGTCATAGTGTCAGTTTACAGACAATAACAGAGACTTTAACATAACATGAAGAAAAAAAAAACATTTTTACACTTAGAAACATCATAAACAGTCAGAAACATTGCACACATAATTCCTACCAGCATGCTTTGCATTGCTCAGATTATCTCTGGGACGTGACTCTCTCACACGTCTTTACTTTAATACAAAATTTTACAGAGAGAATAATGATGATGATGCACAGCAACTTTGTACTTAGTTTATAAAAGTAGTAAACTACAAAGAGGCTTGCTAAAGTGAGTTAATTAGGAGTCATGCAAAAATACACAATTAGCTTGCTAGCAAAAATACACAATTAGCTTGCTAGCACAATTAGCTTGCTAGCAAAAATACACAATTAGCTTGCTGACAAGCTGTCAAATAGTTTGATTGCTGCTAAGAACAAACCATGACGTGAGTGGTTAAAAAGATTTTTATGTTTAAGAATGGTTTAAAAAGCCGCCCAAGACTGTAGATGGTGTAAGGTAGCTAAACATGCTAACATGTTAGCCTTGTCAAGGTGGTTTGACACTTAGCCACAGAGTGGCCTGGCTAGCATGTCAAATTTTCCTACTATCTTTAAACTTGACACAATACATAAAGTTTAAATCCATTTCAATAAAACAATTTAGTATAACATTACATTTTTGAATTCTTCATAAAAGTAAGTTTCTTTCAGCTTTTTCCATTCTTCGGGGGTTCCCACAGCGAAAGAACTGACCGCCAAGCTACCAAATTCGTCATATGGGTTTTAAAAAATGAAACAGTCAAAACTAACCTAGTCTCTTTTTGGTTTATTTTGACCATAAACACAGGTTTTTATATTTAAACACCATTTTGACATATTTTGGGAACTCATATTACAATGAAGAAAAAAAAAAACGTTCTTTCTTTATTATTTTTATGAAGACATTTTAGGGCTTTGATGTGGGTATCTAGCTGCATGTTTTTCCATCTAATCCCACCATTGTTAGCTGTGAAAACGTCCCAGTTTCGAGGTTGTTATGAAACACCAGCAGTGGTGTATTTTTGTACGGTGCAGACTGCAGTGGGAGCATTTAAAACGCTTTTTCTACAAGAAACAGAAGGCTCGCAAAAGCACACTCCGACCTGCTAAACAGCGTTTAGCAAATAGGAAGAATTAATTAATTGTGCAAATCTTTCAAAACGTGTAATTAGGGTTTCAACTTGGGTTTATAGGAATTAATGTAATTGAAAGAGGCATCGAAAATACTGAAGGTTGACAAAAGGAACAATAGTTGTGGAAAACGTATTTTAAAATATTCTTGACTAAAACAACCAGATGTATTTTCTGCACTTTGAATATGGTATGTGTGGTACTGCACCTTAAAGCATAATAAACTGTCACCTGGACAGGTAGGGACAGATGGAAATAGAAACAAAGTTCAGAGTTACAAATAGTTTTGCAGGTAAATCAATTTATACTGAAATTTGTTGTTTTTAAGTAGGTAAAATTACAAAAAATGCATAATAAAAGGCATGTAATTAGTTTGTTCAGAGTTATGTGATTGAATTTTCTGTACATGAATGTAGAAATTTCATTGATTCGTTTGAGATATGCAATTTGCTGGGGTTTTTTTAACGAATACAACAAAAAACAATATAACGTATGAATATTTAACACTTAATTATCTAAAAATGTTGTGGTTGTGACACAACTTGCAGGAACTTTGGGTCAAACACATTATCTGCAATCACTGATTATTAAACTTTATATTTTTGTTTGGATATATCGTTTGTTTCAATTACCCACAACTTTTAGTTGATTCCAATAAATCCGATGGAACGTTTCCAGAATGAAAAATCCCCTCCACGACTTCACATGGAAAGTTTTTGTGAACTTAACAGAAATTTTCCAACTCGTAACAATAATTAAAAAAAATATATAAACAGGCTCACAATAGTGTGAATGCTTAAAAATCACTCACACTATTAAACTCTGGTGATTGTGTTGTTGTCCGATGACACATTTTTGAAGAGTTGAAAAGATTGTGCACCCTGCAGTGATTTGGATCGTTCACTGAACACTCGGGCCAGCTGCTGCTCTGCAGCTTCATATTGATATCAGAGAATAACGAGCAAGTGGGCATGAATTTTTGATGAGGAGAAACCCAACACCGAGGCGGCTGTAAGAGACAGCTGCGGTAAAGCTGGACGTCGGATTCATATTTTTCAAATCTGCAACTGTTTTCCAAACCAGATGTAGTTTTATTCGTTAACTGGGACTAGAAATCAGCGCCTCCGGTGACCCACGGTTAGCAGAAATATTTCATGTGACCGTCTTGTGACTTCTGGCTAAAGGCCTGATTTTCAGTTTATCAAGAAGAGAGGCTTATTGTCAGCGGGCCGTCTGACCTGCCTTATGTTACGAGCGCTGTGCTTCATGCTGCTGTGGGAAACGCATGAGGAGGGGAGTGAACGTGAAGAGAACGTCCCTCAGAGTCTGGGTTGGGACGAGCTGAACGCTTTCGTCTTCTAGACCCCGAGACAGACTTAAAACTGTCCCGCGCTCATATTTAAACACGCACGAGGCCTTCAAAAGTATTAGACTGCAACATCTGTCATAGTAAGATTTTGTTCTCGCGCAGCTCACAATGTAATGCTCCAGAATAACACCCATGAAGGTCAAACGCTACCAGCTCCGGACAAATCATGGGTATCTGCTGGCTGGAGCACGTTTCTATGCAAGGTGAACAATTGCACCCGCAGCGAGGCTTTATTTAATCCACGCCGTCATTTATCCTGTCCTCATCCTGTTTCTACAACGTGCCGATATTTTTAAACACGGCCTACAACCTAGCGACGCCTTTCAGCCTTCAGGCGGACGCCGGTTCCACGGTGAAAACTAAAAAATAATCCGTTACGTTCCCACGGCGCAGCGGAATTTTTCTTCTGCGAGTTTTTCGGCGTGATCCTCGTCCCGCAGTTGTTGTGCCATTTCGACAAATCATACATCAAAACGTTCAGTTGGTGCAGCTTTAGCCTTTTGAGACATTTAGCCTTTTCTGTCATTTTTTTTTTCTCACTGAAAATGAATCGAGCTCATTTTACATCCTTCAAATCTTTAGCTCTGTTTAAAACAACGTTTTCACTCATTCATTCCACCCATTGATTCAAGGTTCTTCATTTGTCGTTCCACCACATGTACCACATAAGTGGAACTAAACTATGTATACAGGGTACAGGTTGACTTTAATGTTAGATGGGAAAAACGGCCCATTGACCACCGTTTAGATGGGACTGTTTGTTTATGTTCAAATGATTGTTGCTGTTGGACATGCATTTTTTTTTACATTTTGCACTACATATACAAAATGTCAAAATGTCTACATTGGTTTTAATTTCTTATATATGACTTATTTGTTTTCTGTAATGTTCTTTATTCAGAATCAAAGGTTAATTAACTGTATAATGAATAAATTGACTTTACTTAAAGATGGATTTGCATTTCATGAATTATGTTTTCATTTGGCCTGCAGGCCTCTGATAGATTTTAAATTTGGCCCTCTCAGGGAAAAAGTTGGGGCACCCCTGATCTAGGCAGTTCTGGCCCACCTACAGTACGATAATGTCTGGACACCCCAGATCAATAGCTCAGCCCACAACTAGAAGCACTGATAAGCTTTCACTGTGTTTCTAGTAGAATGGATGTACCGTAGTATTCTATTAGCAGAGGAGATGTGATTTGCAGGATGTTAAATAAAAAAAACACCTACAGGTCTGTCTGCACTTCGCCCACTTCCTGCCTGTTAGACTTCCCCACAGCCGGCTCTCCTCCTGCACCACTGCTGCAGGGTCTCACTACCTGCTCCTCCAGGGGATCTTAGACAGAGTGCCGCAGCAGCCACGTAATAACTGGGCCTCGCTGTTTGATGGCTGCAGCACGTATGCTAAAGGTGTGGTACATCGCGGCGCTGCTCACCCCTCACTCATGCGCCTGACAGGAAGTAAAAACTAGAGGGACATGAGGTGTCTCGTTCTGCTCCCACGGCTTAAAGCAGAAAGGTCGTTTCTCCTCCAGAGAGGGTCAGTCAGGCTGCATGAAGAGGAGGAGTCACTTTACGAAAAGGGGTCAGAACACGAACTACGACGTGACGTCACTGCATCGACGGGAAAAATCTGTTGAGATCAGTAAACTCTCAAAACGGAAAGAAGGAAAACGGTAAATGTCACGCTCAGACTGTGAGTTGTGAATTACTCTCAGCTACTACCACAACAAATTCCAGATCAATATCTGTAGAACAAGTTATCTTTGTGTTTGCTTGGGTCTATTAGCCGTGGCAGCCATCTTGAATCGGACAGTTAATGACAGACTTTTTCTAACAAAACTTTTTATGAAATTTATTGTGCTTTACGTATGTTTTGGGGATGACTTTCGGCTACTACCATACCAAACTTCAGCTCAATGTTTGTGACACTGACTGTTTAGTTGTTTTTTTTTACTTTATTAAAATCATCTTCATAAATTTCATAAAAAAACAGACGTAAACTTGTTTTTGAAGTAGCTTTTTATAAATAGGAACTTGCTGGGGTCACGTCGGTTGATGCCAGGGTTCAAACACAGGATCAGGTTTAAAACTACACGTTTTTAGTAAATTAATTCTTGTTTTTGTTTATTTTTAACGTTGAATTATCTGCAAGTTTACAGGAAATGTTTGTTCGATTTTATTTGATCCATCGTGAAAAAGTACACAACATACATGGAAAGACCATTTTACTTTCTAATGTTTTTTTTTTTTTAAGTCAAGCTTTTGCATAATTAACCCTTTGTGTGTTACGACATTCAGCTGGATGTCACATTTGTTTTTATAACTTTTAGTTTTCACAATGTTTTATTTAGAAAATTTTTATTTTAAAAATATAATAAAGATCTCAATTCCTTCAAAACATTTTGATTGAAATCTGCTTTAGCATGTTTTAGTCTTAAGGTTAACCTTAGCCTTTAGCTGTTGTTTTTCCAGTTTTATCTTTAACTTATGATATTCATTTGCATTTAGCTAACATTTTGCTAATTTTAGCTATGACTTTGCTAATTCTAGTTTTTAGCTACTGTTTTGCTCATTTTATGTTTTGCACAACAATTTCCTGTGCGATCAGTAAAGTTCTATCTTAACTTAGCTAAGGTTTTGCTAATTCTAGTTTTTAGCTACTGCTTTGCTATTTTTAGCTTTAACTTATGATCATGCTATTTATTTGCATTTAGCTAACATTTTGCTCATTTTAGCTGTGGTTTTTGCACATTTAAACTTTTGGTTAGTGTATTACCAGGTTTAGCTATAATTTATGATTTAGCCAATTTTAGCTTTTAGCTATGGTTTTGCTCATTTTAGGATTTAGCTACTGTTTGCAGAAATTTAAGCTTTAGCTAAGTTTTAACTCATTTTAGTTTTTAGTTACTGTTTACCTCATTTTATGTTTTGGCTATGGTTTTGCTCATTTTAGCTAATGTTTTGCTCATTTTAGCTGTTTTATTTTGCAAATTTAAACTTTTGGTAAGTGTATTGCCAGGTTTAGCTGTAATTTAGGATTTAGCTAATTTTAGCTTTTAGCTATGGTTTTGCTCATTTTATGTTTTTCACAACAATTTCCTGCGGGATCAATAAAGTTCTATCTTATCTTAGCTATGGTTTTGCTAATTCTAGTTTTTAGCTGCTGTTTTACTCATATTACCTATAAATATGGTTTCATTTATTTATATTTTATTCTTAGCTATAATTTTAATAACTTGAGCTTTTAGTTGCAGTTTTGGCTACTTGTAGCTTTAAGCAACTCTATGCTAACGTTAGCTTTTGTTCTGTTTGAACTCTTTCGATCCATTTTCTTTTTCTTTTCTCTTCAGTCGTTCTGAAGTTTAACAGAAGACGTAAAACTTTCCAGTTGTTTTAAGAACTCGTGGAAAGTTTTATTTTGGTTTCAGTGATTCAAAAATACAAAATAAAAATCTAAAATGTTTCTTCCATTTCTTATTTTTCATTCCAGCTGAGCTGGAAAATGCTCGACTCTAATTCCAAGCGGTTGTGTAAAACTGCACCTTTGGGTTGTTGACAACCGTCGAAGACATGAAGACGTCCCGTCCTGCGTTGGACCGTTTGGATGTTTTTAGAAGAAGAAGCTAAACTAACTCTGAAGTTAAAGGATTAACAAATAATATTTAAAAAATAAACGCGTTAGAGCAAAAAAAACAAGCCATGAAAAGATCAAACTGTTGATGTTTGTTCCATGAGTCAAAGACACGCTGTCTCAGAGGACGAGCAGGGACAGACTGTGGGACAACTACAGGTATAGGCCACGCCTCTCATAATGATGTCATAATGTCTCCGCTGTTTTTAGGTGGAGTGGTTAGACGACGAGAACCACCCATAGAAGAACAGCCCCACAGCATGATGCTGCCACCACCGTGCTTTATAGCTGGCGCAGTGAGCGCATGTTGGAAAGACTCAGCTTGTCCTCCACACAGACAGAGACACTGATGCTACTGAGGACAAAGACTCTGGTCTACCTGAGGACAGAGACAATGGTCTACCCAAGGACAAAGACATTGGACTTCCTGAGGACAGAAACAATGATCTACTTGAGGACAAAGACATTGGACTTCCTGAGGACAGAGACAATGGTCTATGTGACGACAGACACTAGACTTATTTGGGAAAAAAACATTGGACTTCCTGAGGACAGAGACAATGGTCTACCTGGACAAAGACATTGGACTTCATAAGGACAGAGACAACAGTCTACATGAGGACAGTCATTGGACTTCTTGGGGACAGAAACAATGGTCTACCCAAGGACAAAGACAATGGACTTCATAAGGACAGAGACAATGGTCTACATTAGGACAAAGCCATTGGACTTCATAAGGACTGAGACAATGGTCTACATGAGGACAAAAACACTGGACTTCTTGGGGACATAAACATTGGACTTCCTGAGGACAGAAACAATGGTCTAGCAAAGGACAAAGACATTGGACTTCATGAGGATAGAGACAATGGTCTATGTGAAGACAACGTCACTAGACTTATTGGGGATAGAAATATTGGACTTCCTGAGGACAGAGACAATGGTCTACCTGAAGACAAAGGCATTGTACTTCATAAGGACAGAGACAATGGTCTACATGAGGACAAAGACACTGGACTTTTTGGGGACAGACAATGGACTTCCTGAGGACAGAGACAATGGACTTCCTGAGGACAGAGACATGGTAGCATCATGCTGTGGGGCTGTTCAGCTGCTGGTGGCATCTCGTCCCATCACTCCACTGAAAACAGCTCAAAGCTCTGAACATGAGGTGAGGTCCACCTGGACCGGACTCAGTTCTGACGTGGACCGGACTGAGGTCTGGCTCACCTTTGAGCAGGGGCAGCGGGGTCAGCTCCACCTGGGAGCTCTGGTACCGGAACTGGGACGAGCTGTGGGACCTCCTCTGCCGGGCTCTGCGCATGGACCTCCGCGGGAAGCCGTCCACCTTCTCCGCAGAGGGCACCGAGAAGCTGGTGGTCGGAGAGGACGGGCTGGACGGAGGCAGCTTGGTGGTCTCCATGATGATGAGGATGAAGGTTAGAGATGGCGTCGCTCTGTGTGCGTGAAAGGAGGCCTTCTGGATCAGCTGGCCAAGAGGAGGAAGAAAGGGGAAGACAGGGGGGACAGATAGTTCAGGATGTCCAGTTCCAGCTTTTTTTTAATCTAAGAGGATAAAAATGGCAGCAGCAGCATCTCTGAAATCTTCTGCCCTATTTTTTTATCGCTTGTGTTTCATCCTCACACAAACTCAAGCCTAATTTAGGATTTCATCATTTAACTCCTGCCTACAGAAGTAAAAAATAAAATAAAAAATTAATCCCTTGTGTGTTTGTTTAATCCCTTTTCTTCTCAGAGTCCGGTCCCGGCGGTGAGGGATGACAGAAAATTATCAGTCTGGGCCCACCTTGGCTGCCGCATCACTGCCGTCCTTCTGGGTTGTTCGGTTTTTCTAATTATTGTTATTATTTTATCCTCTCGAATAAAAATAAAAAAATCAGTGACTAATATCTTCTTGGAGCTCCTTTTACAGCTCCTCCGCTTCCTCCTTGACGTCCTCCGTCCGTTTCAGGGCGGAGAAACAAGCCGACATGTGCAGGTCCTCCTCCGCCAGCCAGCGGCCGACGCACTCCGCCGCCGTTCCCGCCGCTCCGTTTCCGGCCTCGCGACGAGAAATGAACAAAAATTTAAAAAACAACCGTTGAAGGAGCGGGAATGAAAAAAAACCGAAGGTCCAGGTTAAACAACAGCGCACTGCTCTGCTCCTCTCATCCTCCTCCTCCTCCTCTCTCCTCCTCGGTTACCGTTATCCGTCAGTCTCCCAGCGCCTCCTCGACGAGCTGCGTCGATGCGCGTGCAGCCACTCGGCTAGACAGGAAGTGCAGCGATCTGCCTTTCAAAATAAAACGAGGAGCTACTCCAGGTAATTTGCAAATCCTTGAAGACTGGATAAAAAAATTAAAGCAATTAACAAAATCTGCACACTTAAAAAAAAAATCTAATGGTTAAAGCCATAACATTTGTTAAAACGCACTATTTTTCTTTTTTAATTTTAGTTTTTTTTTTGTTCATTTATATCATCTATGTTTAAAATAACAACTTATTACACATCATGTGTTAACAATAGCCAACCGCATAATTTAATACAATGAGCCAAATCAACAGAATCTTGTTATGTTGCCAACAATTACAAATTATTTGTTTAAATTATATGTTTATTTGTTTCTATTTACCGTATTTTTCAGACTATAAGGCGCACTTAAAAATCTTGTAATTTTCTCAAAAATCAACAGTGCGCCTTATGTATTAATTCTGGTTGTCCTTATTGACCTCAAATCAATTTTATGTGGGGGAAAAAAGGCACTCAATGATATGTCAAAATGTTTAAGTTGCACTTAATGCGCCTTATAACCGGTGCGCCTTATAGTCTAAAAACACGGTATATTTGATCACTGATTGGTAAAAACTGTAATGAGAGCTAACAGACGTACCGTAGTTATTTTAGGGGATGACATTGAGCGGTGGGGAGAGTTAATGTAAAAGCTGTGGCTATACGCAAATGAGCTTTGTCAAAAATATTCCGAATTTTATGTCAATTTCCATAATCGATTGTCAAGTTTAGTTGTAAACAAATCCAAGGAACATTTTCTATTAAACCATTTTTTTTACAAAAACCCTGAGTTTGAGCTACATTAACCCCCAAAAACACAATTTATTGTAGAAATTGAGTTGTCAATATAAAAATTCAAGTGTAAAAAAATTGTGAGAACTTTCTTATAGTGGATTCAGCTGAGTGCTTTGTTTACACTGAGTGCGTACCCGCATTTAGAAACATGCCTGCACAACTACTTAAGTAAATTCTTTCAAACTGCACTATTTGATATAAATCAGGACAACCTTTTTGTGTTTATTTTTATGCTTTGCAATTATTACTTTTAAGATCTGCTAGAACTTAAGTAAAATAAATAAACTATTTTAATGAAATCATAGATCTTAAAAGGATCGTTTGGGCCTTTTTGAGATTAATAGTATTAATATCTTATGGGAAACATCAGCCACAGAAACAAAGTGGCCCAAATTTAGCTCCAGAAGTTGTTAAATCTAAAATCTTAAATTTAATTTAGCAGCAGCAGCCACTGATGTGCTTTTATTCTGACAGCAGAGACCGGAAGCCGCCCCGCGTCGCTCTTCTTCTCTTGACTCCGCGGATCCTGAGCTTCAAAGGTGGCGCAAGCAGGAGAGGGAGGGAGGATGTTCACTGCAGATGACGCTATGGCACGGATTTATTTGTTTATTTACTCATTCATTCAGCGCTGCGTGTTCGGGGCAGATTTTCGGCTGAAAATCCAGTTGCCGGATGCGTCATGGCGCTCCTGTCCGCAGAACTTCAGGCTGCGGTCCTTTATCTCCTCAGTACGAGATGTGGTTTTCTGCTGACCTCCAGCAGAGCTTCATCTGTGTTTCTGTCTGACTCCCTCCTCCCATCGCACCAGTTTTCAAAACAACCCATCGAGTCTGATCCCATTGTTCTTCTCCCTGAGACCCAACCAGTACCAGTACCACCCCCCATGTCTCACCTGCTCAGGTGGTGCCCTTTCAGAAACAAACTCCAGCCTTATGTAGTAAAACATTGTCTTCTTCTTGCAGCCGTTTCCTCTTCGGGGTCCACAGCGAGTCATCTTCCTCCATCTCTGTCCTCATATCTGCATCAATATATCTCCTCTTTGGCTTTTTCCTGCATTTCATCCTTCTACCTGTCCCTCCACTGGACATGTCCAAACCATCTCAGTGTCCTCTCTAACTTTACAGGTATACCAGGAGGAGACCCAGAGGAAGACCCAGGACATGCTGGAAGGACTATGTTTCTCAGCTGGCCTGGGAACGCCTTGAGATTCCCCAGGAGGAGCTGGCCCAAGTGGCTGGGGAGAGGGAAGTCTGGGCCTCCAGGCTGCTACCCCCGCGACCCGACTCCGGATAAGAGGATGGATGTATATATATACATACATATATATGCACACACATATATACGCATACACACACACATCCATCCATCATCTTTTTACCTGCTTCTTCCATTTTTGGGTCACGGGGGTCGCCGGTGCCCATGTCCAGCACTGCAGTCACTGTGTGAGAAGCAGGGGACACCCTGGACGGGTTGCAAGTCCATCACAGGGCCACATAGAGACAAACACCCATTCACGCTCTCACACACACCTAGGGACAATTTAGAGTTAACAATCAGCCTAACATGCATGTTTTTTGTCTGTGGGAGGAAACCCACGCATGCACGGAGAGAACATGCAAACTCCACCCAGAAATGCCCCCGGACCGGGATTTGAACCAGGGACCTGCTCGCTGAGAAGCAGCAGCTCTTCTAGTTGCACCACCGTGCTACACACACACACACACGGACACATAATTATAATTTTATTTACTGTATTTTTTTGCAGACCCCCAAGCACTGGCTGGAGAACCTCTGAGGTTCCGGGGACACCAGAACCACTGAGAACTTCAAAGGGACACGAGAAAACTGGGCACAAAGAAACAGACCCTGGAACTCAATAAAGATACATTTTTTTATTTGAACAATATTTTATAAAGCTTTAATCTTCTATCATGTCTACGCAGACAACCAGCGTTACTACATAAATATAAATAGTCAAACCTCTCACACCCAAGACCTCACATAAAATCCTCTATAATTATATTAGACACCATCTTCAAACATTAGAATTTATATAAATCATCTGGACATTCAAAACTGCCATCGTCACTGGATCACGGCGCGTAAACATATTTCATTTTCTCATTTTAAGGAAAAAATAATCCTTGAAATTTGAATATTTCTGCAAATTTTCAGCAGGCTTTTTTGTCCTCATCTGAGCAACAAAGCAAGACAGCAGAAATAAATAATAATAAAATAAAAATGGTTTAGACTGACAAAACATAAGATCTGCTCAGGTTGAAGCTCAGCTATCATAGCCCAAAAAAACAAAACAAAAAAAGCATAAAATTAAGTTTTAAACCCATTTTACAAGTTCATCCTTAAAGTTATTTACTTAATTTTTTACATCTGGCTGATTCCGTTCTTATTTCTTTAAAATAAAATGTCCAAAAACCAATACAAGTATAGTATATTCAAACTTTAGAGGCATAAAAAATTACAAATCATATAAAAATAAGTGCATTAATCACAAATTTGGACATTTTGAAAATTACACGGCAGCATGCGCTTCAAGATCTGACAACAACTACACACTACTTTTAACTGCATTCTCTTCTTCTGCGTTAGATTTTATTAACGCATGTTAATGAAAATAAATACGTGAACATCTTTGCCGTCACGTGCACGGATCGTTTCAAGCAGGAGTTCAAAATTACGAAAAATAATTGCAACACTGAAGAACGTCCTGTGGTCACAACCGATTCACATGAAGGATCATGGAGCTCGTGTTTGTTCAAGCAAACTGTTGGATTTGCTTTTTGGATTTTACGTCTGTGGTCGTAGAAAAAGGATGAGCCTTGATCCACTTTGAGGTTCAAACTGGAGTTTCAGAATTAATGTTCTTCACGTCCATGAAGCTGAAAGGAAACTCCACCCCAACCCAAATTAAAAAGTAAAAAAAAAAAAAATTTGCATGATGAGAGTTTCTCTGAAGTGTCTCATGCAAACCTAGTCAACGGTTCTATTAAGAAAGAGTTGAGTCGTAGGACTGGCTTTTTATAATAATAAAAAATAGTTTGAAGGTTTTGCTTATGTTGCAAAGAACTGGATTATTTAGCCGAGTTTGTGGCGTCTGGTGAAGTTCTGAAACCTCAGCATCTTATTAAGGGGTTGTTTTGAGCGTTTTCAGTGCAGCCGTTAAAAACTTTTGGGAGCCTTGGGAAACACTATCATAAAGTCTTCAAGTCTATTTTTGCAAGATTATAGAAACTGTGGTGCAAAATAAAAAATAAAAAAAGACTGCTGAAGCTTTTTTTATTTTTAGCAAACTACAGACAAAAAGTCTGACTAGACTTGATGCATGCTCAATAATCCAGGTAGAAAAATCTAAAAATAATAATAAGTTAAGTCTGGTCCTCTGGACATTCAAAAAACAAAACAAAACGAAAAATGTCTGAGGACCAGACTACTTTTTTAGCTTAAAGCTAATATTTTCTGTCTCTTTTTACTTTAAACTCCATAACACCAAAGATTAGCAACATTATTTTCAGCCATGAATAGTTTCATAATTATTCCATAAATGAATGCAGCATTAATGTACATTAATGTACAGTAATGTGTAGTAATGTGTAGTAATGTGTAGTGGTGGACACACTTTCGCTAATCCAAGAACAGCTAATAGCAGATCTAATTATTCGTTGAGTGGAAAAGTCTGTTATGCACACGACTCTATTGACTTACTACATGTTCATGTGACAAGATGTGATTGGCTGAAGCAGCAGCTGCTAGCTGAAGTTTAGCTGTTGGCTTACAACATGTACATGTGACAAGACGTGATTGGTGGACACAGCAGCTGCTAGCTGAAGAGGTATGCTAAAGATTTGCTAGTAACTTTGATAAACTGTTACAAAAACACAATTTTTTTCCCACATATTTAGTAGAATTCATGAAAAATGGTCATTAGCAGTTTTGTTGCTAGTAAGTGACTAGCTAGTGACTTTCATATTGGCTAGTGTTTGCTAGTTAGCATCAAAACTAATACCACACACACACACACAAGGCAAAAGTTGCTCCCCTATATTTAGTGGAATAAATAAAAAAAAAAATACCAAATATAGTTTGGCAGATATGAAATAATATCTCCCGAATAACTTTTTGCTAAAAACTTGGCATTTTTAGATCATCAGCTGGAGGATAATGCATCTCTGTGTTCCAGCGTCATGACTTTACTGGACTATTTCCCATTTCTTACTATGACTTTCAGAGGGTATTCGTTCGATGTCTAGATTTTTTTTAGAGCTGACATTTTCTTCCATCTTTCCGTTTGTCTTTTTATTATTTCTTAAGCTCACGCTGCACAATATGCTGTCATGGGTACAAGGATTTGACCTAAATTGGTAGAAAAAGCAGCCAAAGTCCAAAAGAAACCTTTGAAAGACGTTCAAAAGAACTTGGAGAATGACTCACTTTAAAAGATTACAACTAAATTTGGCTTTTTAGAATCTAAATATTAAGAAATTAGAGGCTGTAAATATTTTCACGATGCAGAATATTGATCTACAGCTTGTGTCAACATGGATTAAATTTTACATGTTTGGTGTCTTTGATTTGCTTCTATTCAAAACTAAGTTAGACCACTTGCAGTTTATAAAGTGAATATGCTTTCATGCTACTGGTAACCAACCCCACTCAGGATCCAGTCATTAATTTCCAGAAGCTCAGAAAGAGAGTAGTCTTTGGAAGGGTCTGGTAAAGGCGGGAGTGACTGAGTCGGTTGGGAGACCATTCCATTGCAGGTAGTTTGAGAGACAGTAATGGGACTGGGGACAGTGAGCAGCGAGAGCAGGGACTCGGGACCGGATGAAGAATGCTGCTGATGAGAACCAGCTGAAGGAGAAGGGACCAGACTAGCCTGGGTCGGAACAGATAAAGTCTGAAGTCCAGGATATTGGGGAGGAGGTGGTCGTAAAGGCGAATGTGTGCCGTTTAAATTACTAAGCTGACACGAATAAAGCTGGGGCACATTCACGGAACCATCTCGCTTTTCTACGGTTGTGTTCTCTGTTCCCAAACCGGAAATAAGGGGCTGTATTTTAGATGAAGCCGCAAGAGAAGAAGCTTGTTTCATTGAAAATATATTCCCAGGGAAGCATGAGCTTTCTGTTACTGCGGGGTTTTTATGGAGCATATCAGACGGGAGCCGAGTTGCAGAGGAGGGAGCTGGATCTGAAACGAGACTGGGACGAACGGGCATGACGCTTACGTATCCAATCTGAGGCGGTTCGCAAAACAAAGAGTGAGGAGCTGCTTGTGTTGAGAAAGAGACCGAGTAAGGTGCAGTCAGTCGACTGCATGACGCTGATGGTGATGAGGAGACCACAGGTGTTGGACTCGTTTTAGATGTTGGCGCAGACGCTGAAGACGTAAAATGAGTCTGTCTCGTGTAGCTAAAGGTTTGAAAACCCGCTGTGGAGGTAGAAAGTGATGATGAAGAGGGCTTTGAGGCCTGAGGACTTCTGGGACTGGCTTTAGAGTCGGACGAGCTGGAGTCTCTGAAGCGGCAGTAAGGTCCGTGACGCTCCAGGGAAGTCTCGTAGAGGTGTTTGTCCTTTTTCAGGGCGGCGATCTCTTTTCGTAGAGCCGAGTTTGATTGCTCAAGACGCTGGAGCTCCTGAGGAAGAACGAAATTAGAAAATGAGACTTTGAAAAACAAAAAATGCACAGGTAGAGGAAAAGGTTTGTGTCAACCGAGTCAGGTGCATCTTTATTACATCTAAGAGAAGGCCATAAAACCAAAGAATGAACAACGTCACATAATATCACACCCACATACAATCACACCAAGCCCCGTGGGGGCTGTAATTAAATAACACAGCCAGGAGATACAGACACTTTTCTTTAAGTGTCTTCCTGAGCGCTGGACCATAAACCACCAGAGTCACGGAGCGGATGATGTGTCGCCAAAACCAAAGGTCCCAAAGGAGAACTGAAACGTCTTGGATGAGTGGGAGCTCAAATAAAGAAGGAAATTCTCTGTTAATATGTGCATAAATCATGAGTTTATTCATAAAAGCAAGATATTTTACTAAAGGATGAAGTCTTTTATAGTCTAGTTAAAGCCAGTATCTCACTAGGCTGTTGCAAACCACATTCAGGAGGAAGTTCCTTAATAATAATAATTAAAAAAAAAAAAACATTCATTGGGTTTTTCACGGGATCTCCTTCTTGTGTTGCTGGAAAAAGTTTTTAAAAATTCACGTGACAAATTTTACTTTCAAATGAGTCACAGAGTCGTCTCACACTTCTAGAGCCCCGTTTTATCGAATTAGTTTCCGTGAATCAGAATTTGGGACAACTTTGGAAGGACTGATGATCTACGAAAACAAACTGCGATGGATTGGACACAAAAAAAAAAAAAAAAAAAAGAGATTAGCTTGTGATTAAATACATGATTAAAACAATGTGTGACTAAAATTGCAGAACAAATATTGCATGTCGTTCTCAGGCATGTTGCGTGAATGTCTCAAACTATTCAAAGTTAGGTACATCCACAAACCTGTCAAGTTTCAAGTCAGTGCCATGCCAAGTGACAATTTGCATATTTTTTTAAACTTTGTGTCTTTAGTCACCGAGATGCCCAGCCCTGAAAGATTGAATCTTAAATCTTGTACTGGAACAGAACGGTAGTCCCTCGACACTTCGCGGTTCGACTTTCGCGGACTCACTCTTTTGTGGGTTTTCAACGTAAGATTGGACCTGACACACGACTGGCACAAGCGGCATGGATTGTTTGTTTAAAATAATCAAGCGCAACCCGAACAGAGTCTTTAGTCCCACTTGGCGAACACTGAGCGGGCCAGGCCACCGGGTAATGTCTGGGTGCTCCCGATGGCCAGTCCACCCCCGCGCATCAGTCCGTCTGCTCTCGTTCTCTGTGTGATGAACTATACGGGGTCCCCGGAAATTCAACCCCACACAGGAGTGAACAAAAATATTTACTGAAGGTGGTGGAGAAGCCGAAACTGCGATGACGTCAGAGGGAAAGAAGGTTTGGACGTGATATGTGAGCGTAACCTGGAAGGTCCGTCAAAGACTCTCTTCAGAATATGAAGCTTGGTTCTGAGGGCTCAACTTCTGGAGTACGGGTCTGAGTTCATGGTCAAAAATACAAGAGTGGGTCATTCATATGGAGGCGGGAAAAGCTAAACTCATCAGAGGGGTTTAGCTGGAATCGATGGTCTGAAGGCAGAGCAGAAGTCGAGGTCCAGGTATCTGATGGGGAGAAGTATCAGTCTTGGGCGAGGCAAAGGGTCATGAAGTGGATCAGGAACAAGAACGCTGGATACTTCAGGCACGAGATGATCAGACAATCTGGCAGAGACTGAGGAGCGCTTAAGAAGCGCAGGAGCAGCAG
>JARVLU010000001.1:23117578-23132274 GCA_031762415.1 Simpsonichthys santanae
AGGTTATTGATTTTCTCATTTCGTCCATGTTTTTGTGCTCAGCTCTCAAACTTTCGAGTTCATTAGTGAGATGGGTTATTTTTTTTTTCATTTCCTCAATGAGCTCCAAATTATTATCCACCGACTCTTGTCCCCCCGACTTCTGATTCATCGACTCCTGTTTCAGCTCCCGACTCTTTGAATTATTCCTCTTAGGAGACATCATTCCTGCTTTCTCTGGCCTGGACACAGAAAACTCCCCGTTCCACTGCAACCAGCTCGCTGCTCAGCTCCCGTCCTACAGCAACCAGCTCGCTGCTCAGCTCCCGTCCAGCAGCAACCAGGTCGTTGCTCAGCTCCTGTCCAACAGCAACCAGCTTAGCGCAGGTCCCGTCCGCCAGCAACCAGCTCGCTGCTCAGGTTCCGTCCAACAGCAACCAGCTCGCTGCTCAGCTCCCGTCCAACAGCAACCAGTTTGTTGCTCAGCTCTCGTCCAACAGCAACCAGCTCTCGTCCAACAGCAACCAGCTCGTTGATCAGCTTTCTTATTATTGAAGTTTAAAGTAGCGTCGCTGGTCCAAGTCTTTTGTGTCATTTTGCAGTCTGTTAACCGTCAGGTGTGTGATGAAGTTTCTTTGACGTGTCGCGTGCAGAGGTCTGGACAACGCAGGGAAGACGACCATCCTGAAGAAGTTCAACGGAGAAGATGTCAGCACCATCTCCCCCACACTGGGCTTCAACATCCAGACTCTGGAGCACAGAGGGTAAGAAGCATGAGGTTCATAAACACACCTCCATCCCCTGCAGGTGGAGGCTCATCCAGGTGTTCACGGACAAGAACCAATTCACACACAGGACTCAAACTTAATTTACTCAACAGCAAAACGTCCTGACTTTGTAGAACAAAGCTTACAAGTTATTTTAAAAGTATAAGCATGTCAGTTTAGCTTTCAGGTCACATACAAGACAATTAAAAAAAAAAAAAAATTAGTTCCCAACTGACGTCACTTCCAACATCCGGGCACTTCTCCATCCAGGATAAACCAAACATGCAACTTTCCTCGTACTGTTGGTTTAAGGGAGCACAAACCCAGCCAATAAATCAGGAAGGGGAACGTTTCGATGCATCTTGAAACGGAGAAAGCTTGAAGGCGAAAAGACTTTACAACTTGGCGTTGCAAGTTTGTTCGCCGACGAGAGCGGCTCGCCAATATCCACAGGAAAAACGAACCGCGTGACATTTCAAGAACACTTTGTTGGTGGTAAAGGAACGTTCGGGCATAATAAATCTGTGATCTCGTCAATTTTCCATTCAAATGGTTGCAACTTGTTGTTTGTGAGGCTGGGATTGTTTTTCCCACGTAGATCTTAAAGAGAAGGGAGGATAGAGTTTAAAGACAAGTGAAATTATATCACCTCAAGACTGCCTGTTTAGGAGTGCTTTTTTTTTTAGATGCTTTCATTGTGAATTAAATAATTTACAACGCTGAAGTGAGTGATGGCTGGGAGTGTGCAGCGGTATCCTACTGGCAGGGTGGTTTTCTTCTAGGACTAGGTTCTGATTCGGTCTTGGATCCATGTAATGGCCGTACTCTGGTCTGGATCTCCATTTGATTTTATTGTAGTTTGATTTTTTTTTTTTTTTTTGGATCATCCACAGTCCAAGAGTATCTGGTTTTGTGTTTGCATGTGATCCAAAAGTATTTTCTTCCAGTTTAAGGTACAAATATTAACTTCTGTTGTTGTTCTTTTCTTATTTCTTCCGTAAAACCGGCTTTTTCTCAGCACATTATTCATTCATTCAACCTTTATTTATACAAGTTACCGGTAGTCTCATTGCGCCATGAGGACTCATTTACAAGAGACCTGTTCCAGACAGAACATATAAAGTACAGACACTAACAATAAAAACATGAAACTGCAGTAAATGCAGTTAAAATAAAAGTTTTATAAAAACAACTGTACAAGGCAAAAATACTAAAAACAAGAACATATTTGCATTGAAGTCATATTTTAAGTGATATTCTGCCTCCTCAAAGAGCTCGGCGATGCTAACGCAAGTTCTGAGGTCGAAGAACCTTTTCAGGCATCGTTCTAGTTAGTCGGTCGGTGTCGTCTGAGTGTAATGAAAATATCTTGTGGACATTTGCTTTCTTCTGCCAGCGTTTGATTCTTTTGTCCTTATTGCATTGTTTTGTTTCCCTTCAAGGTTTAAGTTAAATATTTGGGACGTGGGCGGTCAGAAGTCGCTGCGCTCCTACTGGAGGAACTACTTCGAGAGCACAGACGGGCTGGTGTGGGTGGTGGACAGCGCTGACCGACTCCGGCTGGAGGACTGCCGGCAGGAGCTGAGCGCGCTGCTGCTGGAGGAGGTGCACAAGATTTGTTTTTATTTCCTAAGTCCTACACAGATTTTATACTAGCAAAACATATTTTCTTTATGGTCGTTTTTAATATGATACAATGAGATCAAAACTAATTGGTCTCTTTTCTTTGTATCAGCCATCGTTTACTCCCTTTTAAAGCAACAAACACAGAGCGTCACGATGAAAAACCCTGCAGTCCTGATCGTACAGCAAGTTCATCTCAAACTAGAGAAATTGCATTTCCTGTAAAAACACGTGAATGCTTATTGCCGGACAACTTGCTGAAAAACAGCTGAAATTAGCTTTAAAAAACTGCTGAAATGGAAGAACAACCTTAAATTAGCAGAAGAAAACTGAAAGAACACACTGAATTAGGTTTAAATAAGCAGAAATCTGCACAAAAATTAGGAAATTAACTAAAAAAAGGGCAGCAACTATTAAAAACAGCTGAAAAGGCAGAAAAGCTAAAGTTAGCAAAAACAGCTAAATAGAAGCTGAAACAACTGAACCTAGCTGAAAGTAGCATAACAAGATGAAATAATTAGGCTAAAAGTAGGAGAAATTAGCACAAAAACGTCTTTGTCTGAAAACGGCTGAAATTAGCTAAAAATGTAACTGAAAAGATAGAATAAGCTTCACTTAGACTGAAAGAAGCAGAAATGAGCACAAAGTGAAAATTCTGAAAAAAGCTGAAATTAGCAGCAACAAAAAACAGCTGAAAAGTAGCTAAAAACAGAAAGAAGCTGAAATTACTAGAAGTGTAGAACACATTTTTGCTGAATTAGGATAAAAAAGGTTTAAATTAGTACAAAAAAATGTGGAATTAGCTGGATTAGCTAAAATTAGCACAAAAACAGCTGAATAGTAGCTTAAATAGCAGAAAAAGCTGAAACTTGCAGAAATAAGCTGAAATTAGTTGAAAAAGTTTAAATTTGTAGCTGAAGCAGAACAAAAAGTGAAAGGAGCAGTAAAATGTAACAGATCTAAAGAGCTGAAGGATGTAAAATGAGCTCAGTTCATTTTCTACGAGAGGAAAATGGCAGAAAAGGCTGGATATTTCAAAAAGCTAAAGTTGCACCAATACCAGAAGTCATAGGATTTCCTGAAAGAGCTGAACTTTTTATGATTTGTTGAAATAGAACAAAAAATTGTGGAACAAAAGGCTGAAAAACCTAAAGAGAAATGGATCTCAATAGAGTGAACGCTTCATAAACATTCATTTTAACGCAGGTTCACTTTAAGAGTCCAGTCCTGGTCCTGATGTGCCACCATCCTGCATCTTCATCAACCCTGAGAATTAAAGGACTTGGGTTATTCTAGTTGTTGCCACAGCAACATTTGGACAAGGTTTAAACTTGCAGACCAGTGTCAGAACATCTGAACGGTCTCTTGACTGAGCTGCTGTTTCGTCCTGCAGAGATTAGCCGGAGCGACTCTGCTCGTGTTCGCCAACAAACAGGACCTGCCGGGAGCGCTGCCCAAAGATGCGCTCAGAGAGGTGACGTCTCCTCGGCCTCATCGATCCGTCTGGTTTTTAACAGATTATTGATCGTTTGTGTTGATTCTGCCGCAGGCGTTGGCTCTGGACGACATCAAGAGTCACCACTGGTGCATTGTGGGCTGCAGCGCCGTGACTGGCGAGAACCTGCTGGCTGGAGTGGACTGGTTGGTGGACGACATCGCTGCTCGCGTGTTCACGGCCGACTGAAGGATTTATTTATTGCTGCACTTTTGTTCCATGATGCTCTAAATTAGCTGCAGGTTGTGGCTGAAGCTTTTGTACTTTGTGTTGAATCAGCTGATTTTGTGCCTCTTTTATTAAATATTGTCACAACTCCAGTAAACCATTTTTTCACCTACTTCAGTTTAACACCGCAGCGCTCTGGTCCTACCAGCCTCAGATTATTCTGCTGACGTGCATAAAAACACTTTGTTCAAACAGCCCCCCGCCCCCGCCCCCCCCCCACACACAGAATGGTCGTTTGGTTTCGTGCAAGTTATAAGTTATACTTTGTTTAGAATGTCTAAAAATTGAAGGTTTTAAGCAAAACATCAACTTTTATCATTTACTTAGTGAGAATTTAAACCAAACCTGAAAATACACTAAAATAAAAATTTCACATTTTGTGACATTTTAAATTGGCATGAACTTTTGAAGTGAAACTAAAGACGTTCACCCGAGTGATTCGATCAGTTCCAGAAGCTGCGTTCACAAACGTGCTAAAGTTTTTAAATTCAAACTTATTGGCTAGTTAATGTAAAAAAAACTGAACACGAGCCTGAGCTCTTTACATATACAGTACTGTATACACCGTGCACAGAAATACTGCAGCCACATTAGTCCCTCATCAGCTGCTCTTTGACGCTTTCAACAAAACTTAATTTTTACATCCACAGAAAGATTTTGGACAGTTGTCAATTTTTTGCATAACTAGTAAAATAAGAGCTTGATCCTTAAAAGGAAACAAGTTTCTTTAGGCTTCTTCCTTCAGGGGTCACCACTCGTATGAAAGATCTGGCAATTTGTTGTACGCTGGATGCAACCTGGACTCAAACCCGCAACCTCAGGATTACAGACGCAGCACTGCCGGCTACCACTGCCTCACCTGATATCCATTACTTATTTGCCTGTTATGATCAAAAATCAGTAAACCAATTTCCCTTTACATACGTCTTAAAAATCTATATTAAATAAGCAGTTGTGGGTTTTGTGGCCCCAGAATTTTCATTTAAAGCGAAGGGGCAGAAACTGCCCTTAAAAAAACTTGTCAGCTACAAGATGGCTGCAAACGCTACATGTAACAGGACGTATTTGTACATGAGGTAAATAAAGTTTAATGTGGATAAGTACCATCATTTTTAAAGTTGGCATTTTACACCTAATGTTATAACTGATCTCGCGTCTAATAAAATTCACACCGACGAGTTCCACTTGATTATAAATTTATTATAATTAGTTTTAAAAGAAAAGTCACAACAAATGTTCCACATTACTAAACACCAGCTGGTTCACGAGGTCTTTCACCAGCGAGACTTCAAACTCCAGGTTGTCTGCAAGAGGAGAAAACTCGTTAAGGTTGAATATGAAACTCCAATTAAAACTTTTTAACCATTTCAAGAAAATCAGAAAATACCAATCAGTCATGATTCTTCAGACTGGGGCGGTAAAACAAACTCATCACTTTCAACTTACAGGTAAACTTTTTTTTTTAAATTTTATAAAATTATAAGTCACTCACCAAGACTTTACGGACGTCCTCGATCTGTAAAAGACACAAAGGGTTAAACGTTTGTTTTGCCGCTTCTTGAGCAGTGGGAACAAGTGGAACGTCATCAGAAGTTTTTTTTTCAGTCAGACCCTCAGCCAGAACCGGCCAACTCCCAGAACCCAGCAGGTCACCTTACACCTGTCATTGTGCAAACAGGGTTCTCAGCGCCGTACTGGGCCCGGCAGGAGAGGGCGAGTACCAGGTGAGAACGGGAACACAGGATTAATATGTTCCAGTGACTGTGTCCACATTTTCATCATCTGCGCAACTGGAGCATCTTCATCGTGACAAGCTTCTTTACCTGCAATCAGTCCTGGACGAGTCGTCACCGTTCGGACCAGAACCTGCAACAAGACAAAAGATTAGAGGTGTGGTTTCAACTATGGCTGCCTGAGAGGGACTCGCCCAATCCTGGTCCTCGGGGGGGGGGGGACTACTAAACAGGTTTACAGAAGAGCAGTAACAAACTACACAGTGACCACGAGGATGGAATTTTTTTTTTTTTTCTTTTGTTACAGAAAAGGGATGTGATCAGATTTTTTTTTAAGTCAGACTCAGCCAGAACACCCGACTCCATCAGCTCAGCAGGTCACCTTACACCTGTTTGGAGGGATAAACAGGGTTCTCAGTGCCGTACTGGGTCAACTGGAGAGGCACCAGCTGAGGAGGGATGGAACGAAACATCCCATCCCATGACTTCAGCCAGAGATTCCATCATTTGCACAATCCCAGCACCAACGCTCGCATCGAACGAAGCAGCCATTTTGGCCGCCTACGCACGAACGCTCCATTCACACCAGAACCAGTTAAAAATGTTTCAAGTGTGCATGAGCTCAGTCCCTGTCAGGAGTCTGCTTACCAGTCATCGGCCTGCGGTGAAGCCAGGAGCATCTCGGCACTTGAAAGAAACCTGCAAAACGCACGAGGATTAGCGATCCAGCTTGAGGAGAAAACGTGACAAAGTTCAACACGTCGAGATCAGAGAAGATACCATTCAGTCACTGGTTCTCAGACTGGGGCGGTACCAACTGAAACTCATCACGTCTACTCTGGTTGTTAGCGCAGCTTCGGCACCAACAGAAACAAACCTTCGTGGGAAAGCGGTGCTTCGACGATGACACGGGAACATCTACAGAACAAAGACGTGCAGTCAGAACTGGACCTCTTTAAATCAGCAAGTTAAAACTAGTTTTACAGTTTCCATTCAGACTGTTGGTAACCCCAACAAGTCGTCCCCCTGCTGCCATGGCAACGCCAGTGGGTTCACCTTTTCAGGTTCTGGCATCGACACACGGCGTAAGACGCGTGCGGGTGTCATCATGAAGGAAACAAGGCGCCACGTTCCAATTACTAACTCACCTGAGTGAACAGCTGCGACCCGAGGAGCCGGTCGTCACGAGCCAAGAACCTGCAAGAAGAGCGGAGGTGAAGAACCGATCTGCTGGGACTCGAACCCGATAAAACGTCGAGACTGCGCCGACGTCAGAGGTTCAGTTTCTCAACAGCAGTTCAGACGAACGAGATTCCATGGAGATCTCATCATTTTCAGCGGCAGGCGGCGTTTCTACAGACGAGACGCGACCGTACCTTCGACCTCCATCACGTCTGCAGCAGCTCAGCCACCTGACAGGGGGGAGAGCGTTTAAATTAATCAGGCTACAAACCAGCGCGCAGCAATAAAACTTTACGAACTGATCACAAGTTGCCGTTTCTCAGACGTTCATGTCGTTTCACAGCTAGTCAAAGTGAGCTAAGTTTCATCATCACTGAAACAGCAACAAACTATGTCGAGTGGAGGAAACTCACCAGGATCCTTTGTTCAGGACTCGACATCCAGTCGAACCAGGCTCTGCAGGAAATATAATTTTATAGTTTAGCACAAAAGTCCAGTTAATCCATTGGTTTAGTTATTTTTGTTTTATGTTGGCGGTTTGATCAGGGCTTTGGTGAAAAACTGCCACGAGAGACATTAGTCGTCCAGAAGTCATCATGTCATCCTTTCAAACCTCCACAAGTTTTTTTGGCAAATGTGATTTCAAATACTTTTAGCGATTAATCTTAAAATATCAAGAAATACCATGCCCAGCCCTACCAAGTATACTAATGTAACATGCATATATTTTAATAATTATGCTTTAAAGACTATACTGTAATTTGGTACTTAAAGCAAACACTTGCAATAATTATTTCTATCGTATTTGTTTCTTCAGTCATCTTTTAAGCCATGTTATGTAAAGATTGTTTTAACCACAATGCAGAGCATCTTGATGTAGGTTTGGAAAAAAGCTTTCAATAAAAACTTACCAAGCTTGGGAAGCACCTCTCAGCTGTAACGCCACATGAAGCCTCCACCTGCAGACAAACATGAAGGTTAAAATCTCACACAAACTGAAGCTTTATAAAAGTTTAAACTCTGGGTAATCAGAGAAAGTTGGCATCACTTTATTCAGGCATATACTCGTCTTTAAATTACAATCATCACCTTTATACCCACAGCCGAACATACTCATGTTTTCACACTTTTAGCTCACCTTTGGTTTTTCCAACATCTTTTTGTTTGCATGTACAGCACATGGTGGTCACCTTTTTAAAAGAAAACAAAACCTCAATAACAAAGTTTGGAAAATTGTGATTATTGCTTTTCAGAAGGGCTCTTCAGATCTATAAGCCGTCATCACAGAAGTCAGGCATATGCTCGTCAATAGTTATGTCATCAGTGTAAGCCTTTATTGATGTTTAAATAACATTAACCTTTAAAGCTTCTTACCTGCCGTTTATGGGTCGCGTTTCTCATCAAGCTGGATTGAGCCGTGAACATCTGGAATAATAAAACATACATTTTAAATGTAATCAAACATCTGTAAAGATCAGAGGGCATCTGCTGGAGCTTTTATGCTACTCAGTTTCTGGTAAATATTTCTTCAAAGGGTGGTTCAGTAAGAGAGAATTCATAACATTCATCACTGCAGCACACAAGCTCAAGAGCAAATTAATATATTTTACGATTTACAAATTAATCTGGGCTTGCAGCACTGCAAATAATCAAATCTATTGACCGTTAAATAAATACCTCTTTATGAAGAGAGGGTCAATCTTCACACCTGGGGGACAAAAATGAAAACAGGTCAGGGTTTAGGAGCAAAAAACGACAAAGTCATCTTTCATGGCTTGGTGCTACTCAGAAAATGGTACGAGTTGTCCTCAAGATGTGATCAGTAAGAGAGTTCAATAAAGACATCACCGTAGCACTCGACCCTCTGAGGCATGTATTGTCAAATTGATTATTTAAAGCAGGAAGTTATCTTTAAGAGATACATTGTCACGCAAACCTAGACTAAAATAAGACCTACTTGAACTGAAAAACTTTCAAATTATTGCTTCAAAACATTTAAATTCACCTCCTGATCAATCTACTTCCAGTCTCCCATATGAAAGTAAAACTGTTGTGAGGAATTACAAACTAATTCACTTACCCATACTACAGTATATCTTTATTCTTATCATATTTAAGTTTGATTTTAACTGCTTCCTGTTACTTTACATGTACTGGTAGTACATTAGTAATTGTATATTATATCAAATTAGTTACTAGTGTGTCCTCATCCTTGTGCATCAACATGCAGAACCTCCTAATCCTTAGCGTGTTACTACAGCATGGGAAATATTTTTATGCATTTATTTACACTAAACTTTGCAAGTCTGGATCACCATATGTTTAATGACTATACAGTACTTGATGCTTTAGGGCTTTTTTTCTTTTTGCAATGTGATGCATTTGATGACATGTTACTGTGATATTTGGAAAAGTTTACTCACTTAAAGGTTGGATTAATAAGGAAATGGGTGAAAATACACTTTTCAGTTAAGGAATGAGGGGCTTTGTGAGACATTCAGTAAAAATTGATCACTGTAGAAAAGTCCTTTTGAATACCGCAAAATGTTAGCTTTCAATAATTAACTTTTACTCTAAAAAGCTTTAAAATGATGTATGGAGGCAACATGACAGAGGGTTTAAAAAAAAAAAAAAAAAAACGTCAAAAACTCATTGAAACATTACCTTTGGCAGCCAAGCTCGTTTAAAATGTTCCCCGTCTGGAAAAATAGAAAGCACGTTCATTAGCATGCTACATGCTATGCGGCGTAGTCATGCAGCCATGTGACTGATCCACGCAACGTGTCCGTGGACAGCATGAATCAGGTAAAACAAATTAAAACGAAACAAATCGTCTCACATCAGAATTAGAAAAAGTTCATTCACAGTCATTCAGAACAGGTCTGTGAAGTTATCATCATTGAGACGATGCTAGCTAGCACTAGCACCAAGCTAACTGCGGCCGTCTATTAAATCGAACTATATTACTTTTAAATGTTGTGGCCGTGACTCAATACTTGCATAAAAACTTCCGGACATATTATTGTTTAAGTTTAGATCGGTGTCCAAACTACATTAGCAGAATTTAATGGTGGATGGTTGAAGATTGTTCCCAGTTCGGCTCAACGCTGCACAAGAACTGAGCACAGCTTCAAGTACCGGTATATAAATATCGTTAAGACATGACCACAACATTAACTCAACTGCTAGGAGTTTAAAATAGCCTAAATGTTGCACAATAAACGGGAAAAAAAATCCTGTTTAAAATATTATTAAAATTAATCATCAAAAATGAAGCTCACCTCTGACAGAAAATGGAAGAAAGTGGACGAACCGCTTGGTTGTTTCAGCTTTTATATGCCAAGAAATAAGCTCCTCCCACAGTGACAGAATGCCCGCGAAAACCACTGCATGAGTTTATTTTCTTCTCAAACAAACATTAAAGAGGAACTAAACCCACGGTGAAAAATAAACCGTTTGCAAGAGAAAACTGTTATTTGTAAACGAAAAAAGCCTTGATTAAAAAAAAAACATTTGGAACGAAAGTGTATATTTGCCACCAGAGGGCAGTAGACACAGGAAAATAAACTCCATACAGTATACTGTACAGTAATATAAAGAGGTTCAAGGAGACTGTCATTGACGTCACATGTGGTACATAAGGTGGAACGAAATTGTGTACTCAAGGTCCCAGTTACACCCCAAAATAACAAGATATATAGTACATGGATCTGAAATATAGGCATTTGTTAAACAATAATATGCGTAATATTCATTCAGTCAACATTTATTTACACAGATAAGTCACATTGAGCCTCGAGGACTCATTTACAAGTGAGATCTGTTTAGACAGACAAAATGTAATGAAAGTGACACATGTATAGGATTTGGAGTAAAATAAATACATTTCCTAGCAAACTCTCACTCCTTAGCTGAGGAGAGAGGGCCTGAGATAATAGTCCTCCAATGTTTTATTAGTTTCATAATACTAATGATAATTATATTATAATAATTATTACATTATTATCTTATAATTATTAAATAGTTTCAATAATATAGTCAGGAGAGTTTTGTAAAATGGGATTTTAATGTTTTGTTGTCCCCAGTCACGGAGACAAAGTGGGGATTTGGAAATACACTCTGTCTATCCATCCGTGCAACAGTGGACAACAACAACAATAGACAATCAACAGATGTGTACAAATTTATTTATTTATGTTTTAACAAGTTAAAATAAAATGGCAACCAAAAGCTAGTTTTTTCCGCTACTTTTCTTTTTGATTGTCCGTTGACTTGTTAAATAATGATAGTAATAATTTGTACACATCTTTTATGACTGTCTATTGTTGTCGTTGTTGTCCACTGCTGTCATCACTCTTTGTTAAAAATGCAGGTCTCTCTTGTAAATGAGTCCCAGAGGCTCAATGGGATTAACTTGTATGAATAATGTTGAATGAGTGAGCATGATACCTTAAAACATAAACAACGGTCAATTTTCCATTTTGGTCTAAATCTAGGCATAAGAAAGATTCCTTTTAAAAATGGGTTTTCCACATCAAAATCCAAGATGGCCACCATCATATATATGTGTAGACCCGCCACTCCTATTATTTGAGGAAACTATGCTTTATAATTTTTATATTGCTTAAACGTACAGTTTCCTCAAATGACTGAGGTGGCTGAACATTACTCTGTGGTGGCCAAGGCCACCAATGGCCACCCCCTGGCTCCGCCATTGAATTTGGTGGTGGATAAAATTGCTCCCTTTTCTCTCCCAGATCCATCGCTCTGTGGACAATTCTTAGACAAGAAAAAAAAAAAAAATCCTCTCTTCTTCTACACAGTGGAGCTCCTTGAATATCTTGCACCAAAACATAAACTGTGCACTCCCTGTTCAATTCCAGTCCGGAAAAAACACTTGTGTCAAAAACTACAAACATTCACTATTCAAATCCTTCAGCGACGTGGGACACCGGCGCACTGTTTGTTACAGTTTCATTCCTTTACCCCATCAGAACAGATTTTTTTATCTTTAAGCAAAACAAACTGTATAAACTGCATTACACCTGCAGTTTAGAGGCAAGTTTTGTTTAGCAATTAAAGAGTGTAAAATATTACAAAGTGCTTCTAAGCTGCGTTGTTTTAGCACATAAACCGATCCATTTTTGTTTGCTGTCATATTATATAAACTAAACTGTTTTAATTTGTAAGATTATTGCCAAAGTGCTACAGCGCCAAAGGAAACATGAGACAGGACGCTGTGGTTCACAACTGATTTACGTGATTTGAGCCATCTTACTGGTTTAGTTTCCTTTAAGTGAAATATATTGATTTTCATTCATTCAACCTTTATTTATACAGGTTAGTCTCACTGAGTCACGAGGAAGAAAAGTAGCAGATGTTTCGTTGCGTTCAGTTAGACAGGATCTATTTCGGAAAAAGAAACCCAGTTTTTCTTTAAATTTCTTTATCAAGTTTTCAACATGGGGCTTAAAAGCGAGACGCATATAGACCAAGATTCCCAAGTACAGTACTTGTAAGAATTGACAGACTCAGTTGGAACAAGATAGAAGGAAGGATAGCCTGGCACCAACTTCCTATTTGAAAACAACATCCCTTTGGTTTAATCAGCATTTAGCAACAGTTTGAGATTAAACAAATCTGACTGGATGTCATCGAATGAAGACTGTAAAAGCTGGAAAACCTTAGCAACTGTTTTAGCTTTGACAATAAACAACTGTGTCATCGGTATAGAAATGTTAAGGATGCATCAGGGATGACCAGGCCTACATTACTTATGTAGATTGTAAAGAGGGTGGGTCCCAAGACTGAGCCTTGTGGTACACCATTGTTAACAGTTAAATGACTGGAATAATAACCATCATGTTGAACATATTGCCTCCAATCTGAGAGATTTCCCTCTAGTTTATATCTAAGTAAGCTATGATAAAGACTTTATATAATAAAATAAAATAAAAAAATAAGTAAAAAAAGATTAAGAGCATTCGTTGTTTTATTTAGTCTGCTGCTGCAACAACTAAATACGTGAAGTGATTAAAAAAGTACAAACAGGAAATGAATCAAAACACAATTTTCATTTAAAAAAAATCAATAATTAATAGTCTTTAAATACAGGATATTAAGGCTGTGGTTTCTTTAAAAATAAACATTTAAAACGTTAAGCAGCTGCAAACAAGTCAAATGGTCATACTTTTATATTCACACATGTTCAGTTCCTTCAGGCTAAAAAACCATCACCAGAACACACATGCAGGCTTTATGAGAAATACATCATAAATATAAACAAAAAAAACAACGATTAAGCTGGTTAAAAATTAGATATCTCTATAATTAGTGGCATAAATACAGAGTATTTGGAGTAATATGGGTTAAAATTAGACTTAATACTGATTTTAGGGAAGGCTATTTCACTCTTTGTACCTGCAGTTACCTGTCAGGCAGCAATAAAAGACAGTAATGATCATAAATATGTGAAAAATAAATAATCCATTCATCAGTCGCTGCCTCTCTTTCAATCTGCGCTCCTTTTCCAGGTTACACATCAACGCTTCGAGTGTTTCATTATGCTAAACCCAAAAGAAACAGGAATGGTGGATCAGATGTACAGAACTAAGACAGCTCTTCTTCTGAATAAATTAACAAAGCAGCTGGATTTAGCTGCAATAAAACAACTGATACAAAAACCCCAGCTGTTTGACGCATAAACGTCTACAGTTTGTGTGCAAACTCGACACTTGTCGTCAAATATCCAACATAAATAACAAACGCTTCTGAGGTCTTTTCTGTCACACAAAGTGAAGGCACCGTAAATATCACAGGACAAAGCACCGCTTCGGCCCTGATTTCATCACACGTTTAAAATGAGTAACTTTAAAATGTTCGTAAGCCGCTCCAGCTCTACTGAAACTCGGCTAGCACAGCTTTATGCTGACCCTTCTTCTTCTGTGAAGGTGAGGATGGCGATGATGAAGAGGACGCGGCAGGTGTGAGCGTGACGCTGTACAGGTTGGTGATGAAGGCTTCCCAGCCGCGGCGAAGTGCTCGGTCGAAAGCCTGGCGAGAGAAGGAAGAGGAGGCGTGAGCATATAGATATTTATGTTCAAGTAAATATCGTTATCATCCCAAAGGAGCAATTTGTTTCACAGTCAGTCGGCAACACAAAACACTGAGACATTAAAATAGTCTGTTTGTTCCACATCTGGGCTGCAGAGACCTGCATCCAGACGGAAGCAACCTGAACTCACCATGGAGTGGATGATCGAGATCTGCCAGAATCAGCCTGCCTCAGTTTACATATTCAAATCCAAATTGTTTGTTTCAATACTTCTTTGGTTTTGTGTGTTTACACCTCTTCTTGTGTACTCTGAAAGCTTTGGGTCACTGCTGCAGTTCAACAGAAACCAAATTTCCCTGTTCGGGCACAAACGGATCGTTGTTTCTGCAAATGGTGCAGAATCACGCCACAATTTTTCCACAAAAACACTCCAAAAAATAAAGATTTATTAAATAAAATGACAAACTCTGGCTTTTCTCGACAAGTGTTTGGAATTTAATAAACTTTTTAAAAGTTTTTTTTTTTTTTTTTAATATACAGGTAGTCCTCGACTTACGGCAGCGGCTTCGGATGTTGTCAGTCCATTAAATGGACGTTATTAGTTGTTATCATCACCATTCGTATCGGTCAGACTG
>JARVLU010000001.1:23217150-23228487 GCA_031762415.1 Simpsonichthys santanae
AGACACTTGACTTGCCATACAACGCCACCTTCTTCTCGCTCCGGAATTACTGGAGCAAACGTCAAATCAGCTGTATTTAGCCGCCCAGGTGAGATGTATTGACCATTAAAGCACATTTATTAAGGAAACGTTCAGCTGAGCCATACCTTTGCTATAATGTGACTTATGTTGTCCCCACTTAATCATTTTTGGACTGATGCAACTCGTATGGTGAAAAATATGGTAGATTTTAAACCGTAAAACAAACTTGCGTAACGACAGTAACTGCTGGATGTCCGGCCCATGAGATCTTGGCTTTCAGTAACTGTGGCCCCCTGAGCAATTTAGTTGAATAGTCTTGACTGTAAATTCTGCACACGTGTTTATTCTGGCTGTGTCTGAACACTACATAGTGAACATGATAGTTTGGACCAGGGGTGTCCAAACGTTTTCATATGTGGGCCACAAAAATGTGAATTTAACTCTCAACGTGAGCAATATTTTGGAGAAAGAACAAAAGTTTACTAATGTTGGTGGAAAAAAAAGTTCTCAATTATTGTAGATCCAAAACATTAAAAGCCACATAAATACTAAGATTATATATATATTTTTTTATTAAAATGGATTTGATTTATTGGTCTTTGTTTGTTGTTTTATTCTGTTTGGAAAGTTCAACTGTCCTTTAAAAAGAGGGTCAATCAGCCTTTTGGACCATGGATGGCCCAAAAGACTGATCGAAGTTCTGATAAATCGTCGATCTGTCAGTTGCTACAACAGATTCGTAGAAGTTTGATAAAGTTGATAAACTCGTATGTTGATGATACCATGCTATATTTATATAAAAATGACCAGTTTTCCTCTTTTATTTTATCAATCGCAATATTTAGACAAGTTTTATCTTAATCCAAAAGTCTCCTTTCTGGTAGGAATCCGTAAAGGTTTGTGGTGCTTTGTCCATGAAGTAAAAATAAAACTATTACAGCTAAAGGTTTGTATTTTGTTTAATACTGCTCATGTTGAGAAAACTGTTTTTTCATCTGTTTTGCTGTTAAACCTAAACATTATATAAAAAAGGATTACCAACTAATTTGCAGAAAGTCTCCATCGACCTCTTGAGCCTGCTGGCCAAAACGATACCATGTGGACTGCACAAAATCGCTCCAAGGGCCGCAAATGGCCCTCGGACCGCACTTTGGACACCCGTGGTTTATAGAACAAGCGTTACAGATTTGACCTGTGTTGTTACTCTTGCCGTGTTCTTCCTCTTCTATGCTTCCTCTTTTGACCCCCACCCCCCAACACACACACTCTAAATCTTTTATTTCGTTTTGTTTCTACTTTTACTTTTCTAAACCACTTCCTGTAATCCATCTCGTAACTAGAGACAGCGGCGAGTGGTACCAGAGGGAGGACAGAGAGAACTGGCAACGAGAGTTGAACCAGTGAATGCTTCTTACACAGAATACAAACAAACACGGAGTTTCTTTCTGACAAGGATTAGAAATGTCAGATGACGTAATCATCTGTGAAATGTATATTTACAAGTTTTACATGTTTGTACGTGTACAGCCTCATTATTTACATGTTTTTGTAGGTAAGCCGATTAAAAAAGGAGGCATAAAGACTGTTCAGTGGCAGTAAGGGTTAATATTCCAACAAAAGACTAATCTCCTTAGAGAAAGAGAGAAAAGAAAAATAGAAATATGAAAAAGATTAATATAAAGACAAGAGGGGGAGTAAAAAAAAAAAAAAAAAGAGAAGGAAAAATCGTCTGACTTTGGGTCCAGAGGGATAAAAGCTCAGGCTCAGATAAAAGAAGACCAAATTAAGAGCATTAAAAAAAAGAAAATAGAGAGTGGGTGGGGTACAACAAGAAAACAGCCCAAACTTCAAAGCATTAACAATGATTAAAAAAAGCAACTTTAAATACAAAGCAGATGATAACCAAGTTAGCAGTCTATCAAAGCTAACAGACCCACAGAACCTAAAACAAAAGCCATGATGTCTCAAATGACCTCTTTGTAATCAGGAAGTGAAAAATACGTAGGTCAAATTTGTTAAAACAACCAAATTTTCCACTAAAACAGATTAAAATGACTTTTTTTGCGCTCTGAGCAAAGCACTTTGCTGGTGCCGAAGGAGGTCGTTTGAGACTGACGAGTAACGAAGCAGTATGAACAATGAACACTGCTGGGATGATGGTTTAACGTTTAATACTTGTGAAGAAGCACACAAAGCGAATGGCTGGTTAAGCATGAGTGTTGAATGTTGAGACGCAGGAGTTGTGTAATCCCATAACTCTCGGACCAATTCACACCAATAATTTGAAATAAAAAAATAAAAAAATGGAAAAGATATTTTGGTTTTGCTTGTACAGTTCAGACATTTGAAGGTGTGGTTTTGAGCGATAAACATCTTACCTGTTGTAGATAGCTCTTGGAACGCCTCAGTTGGCAGAAATAAAGTTTAATTTGGACCGGATGCGGAACTCCAACAGCTGACAAAAGTGCACCGATGTCTTAAAATGACTCCAATCTTAAAAACTTTCACTGCAGTTCATGATATTTTATAAAACCCTTACAACCTAGTCATTATTTCATTGCACGGGTAATTACCATAATTTCTGGACTATAAGCCGCTACGTTTTTCACACGCTTTGAATACTGCGGCTTATAAAAAGCTGCGGCTAATTTATGGATTGTTTTTATTTTTTTGACGGGCTAACAATGTGGCCCAAACATTTAGCCTAGTCACAACCAGACACTCACATGTCTCTCTTGGGGGGTGGATCCTCGTGACTCAGTGAGACTAACCTGTATAAATAAAGGTTAATAAATAAATAAATAAAAACCCTGACCAGGTCCCAGTAGACCAATGAAACGTTGTTTCCAAACCTCCACTGGTACGTCAGCAGGTCTTACTACTTTCCCTTCTTCATTCTTTTCAAAGCTTTCTGAACTTCACCCTCACTAATCTTTCCCACTTCCTGGTCCACAGTTTCTATGATCTCTAATCGTTCCCTTTCATTCTCTTCATTCAATAGCTCCTCAAAGTACTCCTTCCATCTTCCCATCATAACTTTCCTCACTTGTTAAACATTACCATTCCTATCTTTAACAAGTCCAACCTGCTGCACATCCTCTCCAGCCTGATCCCTCCGTTTCGCCAATCGGCACAAGTCCTTCTCACTCTATTTAGTGTCCAGCCTCCCATACAACTCATCATACACCTTCTGCTTTGACTTTGCCACCTCCGTCCCTATTCCTTTTATATTTTGGTTAATGTTTGAATAAGCGAGTAAAAAGTGTTGTCTCTTTACATTTTTTTTTTAGGAATAATGTTCAAAATTACATTTTAGATTGTAAAGGTCAGAATTAAACGAGTTCTCCAAACTGAGGTCATTCAAAGAGTTTTCCAAAACAGGTAAGACACTAATTGTTCAAGTTTCCTCAGAACCCCACATTAAAAGATCTGAAGTGTCACGTTGACGTGAATCCAGTGCAGACAAACCATATATTTCTCTGAACTGGAGAGGTTTAAAATGGCTGAGGAAGAGAGGAGAGGTGGAGGTAAACATTTGATTTAGGAAATGAGAATACTGTATCCCAATCCAGAAAAAGAAAAAAGGCAGCCCGTTTCTTTTTTTAAACTCCGTCCAGGGATGGTTTCCCTCGAACTCCCTGCTCCGACTGGCGGGCCTCCGTGTGACCATCGTGGATCTGTAATCTGTAATCTACCGGAGGTTTGGCCTGATTTTCATGTCATGGAGGGCTTACCCCTCCATGAGCCAGCTGGCAGCGCCCTGGAGAGCAGCAGCCAAACTGTGGGGATCAGCGACTGACAGCGCCGCTTCATTCACAAACCATCAGGCGCGTGTTCTCGTTCTGCTGCACAACTGTGTGCAGGTGTGTTAACCAAACAACACCTGATGTCCGTGTGTGTTTGTGTACCTGTCCTTGCCGTTCTGAATGCCCTGGCCGAGCGTGGCTCTCTCAGCCAGCGGAGAGTTCCGACTGCGGCTGGTACCGGTGGACAGGATGCTGTTCTGAAAGACGCAAAATATGAAGCGTCAGAAAACGGTTCGCACTGAGATTCAGAGACAAAACTAAACATGTGGATGCATTTCAAGGCGGTGAGGTATTCCTGGAACAGTTTTGTGCAAACTTACTGATCTGAAAGGATTAATTACACAACACAAATTTAATCAGGACCTAATTAAATTAAACCTGAAGGGGATTACTTTTTTGGGTACTTTTCTGAAGGTAGACCGTTTTATCATTAGAAATTTGCTCAACTTGTCATTTGAAGACTCCACACTCCCACACACACACTTTTTATGTTGCCACCAAAGCCCACGAATAAATTAAAAAAACCTGCATCAGTTCTAACACAATCTCAGATGGAGAGAAAGTAAAGAAGCTGAAACATTTATGAAAAATACAATTGACCTAAACAAACAAAACAACAACAACATATGAACCACAGATGTACAAACAGTGATAATGTTGAGTTAATGTTGTTGTTTTTTGTTTTTGCTACCCTCTTTACGCCAATTACTTTAGCAAATGTTGTGCTATGTCTTAGGATTTTTTAAAACTTTTATGCTTTAAAAAATTTGCATTTAATTCCCAAACATTTTCCCTGTAGAAATACATTAAGATCCTTTCCACTTCTCTAAAAACAGTGTTAGTTCCTATTCTGCTGTTTTTAGCACCTATTTAGCTACTTTAAGTACACATTTAGCTACTTTTAGCTAGTCTTTTGCTATTTTGCTTTAGCTAGAGTTTTTGCTCCTCAGTGTCTAGCTACTGTTTTGCTACTATTAATATTTTGGCAAATTTTTAGTTCCTATTCTGCTGTTTTTAGCACCTATTTAGCTACTTTTAGCTAGTCTTTTGCTGTTTTTGCTTTAACTAGAGCTTTAGCTACTCAGTTTCTAGCTGCTTTTTAACTACTATTAATATTTTGGCTAATTTTAGCTCCTATTCTGCTACTTATAAGCATAGATTTAGCTACGTTTTGCTTTTAGCTAGCTTTTTCATAGTTTTAGCTTCTAGCTACAGCTTTACTACTTTGGCTTTTAGCTAATGTGTTGCATCATTTAGTTTTTAGCTGCTTTTTCAGCAAAATCATTCAGCACTCAGCATTTAAACAGAGTTAAATTAAGTTATTCAGCAGTTTGGATTTTTCTACCTGGATTATTGAGCATGCATCAGGGTAGCAGTTTGGATGGTTTTCTGTGAATTATTTGTTGATATTTGTCACATGCCTGTTCAAACTGCGGTTTGCCAAAGACAAGTAAAACTTCCTGTCATGGGTTTGTTGGTAAACTCCACTGAGAGCAATTTCTCCAAGTACCAGTTACAGAGTGATAACTGTGGACAGTGAAACACTGAAGCCTGTTGTTCCTGATGCTTCACAGCTCCATTAATGAGATGCATGATGACAACACGAACGTTCAGACTCCTTCAGACTTTTATTCTGATAGCATGGCTGGGTTTACGCGCAGATCAAAATATTGTAACTGGTTGTGCACATCTAAAGCAGAAGCTGAATAAAATTAACTACATCTGAAAATGGCTTCATAAAATGGTGGCAGCAGCTACATGTTACAAACTAACCTTCAAACATTTATTAAGTTTAATGTTTAACTAAAATTACCGCTGACCTTTGAAGTGATGGCGCATGTCAGGTTATAATCAAGAGAATGACTTTCAAAATAAAAGTCAACAGAGTTTGATTTTATAAAACAGCTTGCACAGCTGATTCATAATTGGCTCATGTTTGTCGATTTTATATTTTCAGCTGAGCTGAATTGAAAGTTTAGCTGAAAAGACGCACTTGACCCACTATATTAACATTAACACTACACAACAGATTCTGTTTGTGTCAAATAAAAAAAAATATTTCAGCTCTGTCAGAACTTATATCATTAAAGGCTGTGTGGGTCTCACAGTGGAAGGCGTGGCGCTCTTCTTGCGGTCAGATGGCACCAGAGGGCTTGCCGGCACCTTGGTGGTGGAGCTGCTTGATGAACTTTTCCTCCCAGAATCCTCCACTCCAGATCGGTTGTCTGACTGACCTCCTCTCTTGGAGTAGGAGGAGCCTAAACTCCCCAAAATCAAACAAAAACAAAGTAAATCTGTCAGACAGAACACTACATCAAGGACTTGAACTCCAATGTCATCTCCATCTCTTTCTTTGATTTTACCTTCAATCTTTCATCTCAATCTATTTTTTACTCACACACAGACACACACTACTTTGACATCAATCTCACCCTGCTCAGTGGCTCTGCGGTTCTGAGGCTTCTGGTTGGACGACACGCTGCGCTGTACCTTGACGAGGAAAGAGCCTCGGGTCAGTCAACTGTTCTCAGTATTTATAACATATAAATGAAATAATAAAACTAATGTTTACAGTTGTTTTATTCATAGAGCTGTTAAATGGGTGACATTGGCACTACTTTAAACATATTGAAGAAACAAATGGGATAAAACAAGATACAAGTTGATGTGCCCGTCTTTTTCTGAATAAACAGCCAAATGCTTTTCTGCCCCCATCTTTGGATAGGAAATGTCGTCATGTGATAGCAGGAAATAAAAAAACTTTTGGGGTCTCATTATACCTTGTGAGGCGGGGAGGGGGCATTTATGTTGCTTAAATCACTTCCCGGTCGTGGCTTAAGGCAACCTTCATCCAGCTGATGGAGGGAAAAAAAGCTTTTAATATGTGTTAATGTGAAAACAAGACAAAATGAGGTGCAGATACAAACACAAGAGAATGGGGAAAAAATGCTTTATTGCTGTTTCAAGCAAAACTAGAGAAAATTAATGTTCTGTGAAAAAGAGTGAATGATAAGTTATGAATGACTGCTGAAGAAGCTAAAAGTGAACTGAAAGCTAAATTTAGCAAAGCAAATTGATTACTGTAAAAAGTACCAAACTGCTGACAAAATGTAGCAAACTGCAAACTAAAATCTAAAATGCAGTAAAGCACTTGATAAAAGTAGCAAAATTGTAACAAAACCTAACAGTATCATGTTTACTAAAACAAATGAGCAAAATGCTACAGAAAAGCTAAAAGCAGCAAAAAAAAAAAAAAAACAACTACTACTAACTAAAACTAAATGTAGCAAATTGCTAACTAACAAAAGCAAACTGATAGCTTAAAGCGGTACTATTCTAGCTAAAAGCAACAAAACATTAGCTAAAAGTAGTAAGTTAGATAAAATGTAAAAGTAGCAAAAAGCTCGTTAAGCACTTAAAATAACAAAGCTTGAATAAAAGTAGCAAAAAGCTTGCTAAATTTAGCTAAATGTTCACTTTTAGCACAATTAGCATTAGTGTAAATAACGTTAGCATGAACTGTACTAGAAACAGAAGTACGTCTTAGCTTTAGTATAAATAGTATTAAAAGAATTAGCATTTGCAGGATTACTAGCAGGAACTTAATTAGCTTTAGCTGCAGCAATATTAGCAAAAGTATGTTGAAGCAGGTTTTTTCAGAGATAAAGTTTTTAATGTATTTAATTGAAAATAATGTAAAAGATAACTATTTTGAGAAGAATAAAAGAAAAAAAAAAAACAAAAAAACAAAAACCAACCAGGCTGAACGTTTTGATGTACGAGCGCTTTAAATAGCTGAAAGTAAAACTTTCTTTTGGCTGCTCCGTTCTTCAGGAGTCGCCACAGCGAGCGAGCGAGCGTGAAAGATTTGGCAAACGTTTTACGCCAATTGCAACCTGGACTCAAACCTGTAACCTCAGGCAATGACCACTGAGCTACCACAGCCATCTTAAAATAGCTCAAAATAAGCGGAAGTAATTCAGCAAGGACAAAAAAAAAAAAAACATGAAAAACAAACAAGAAAACGGTTGTGTGAATTCTGGTTTAGCACTCTCACCTTATGCAGCGATGCTGATGGAGTTACTCTTAAACTTTTATAGAGTATAAAAAAAAAACTGTGGTAAAACAAGCACTGTCTGTTAGCGTTGGTAACAACGCCAGACAGCAAACCGTATGTGTGAGAGCATTTTTATACCTCAGAGTTCCTGTAGTCCAGAAGCAGGTAGGTGGCCATCACTTCATTGTACTTCTGGTTCACCAGAGAATCCTGAATCTCTTCTTGAGAATATCCCATCCGCAGCATTTTCTCTGCACAGAAACACCAACAGAACAGATCAGCATCATGTTCACACTCATGTCTTTTAGTGATCATCAATGAATGAGATGTAAAAAAAGGATTTTTAATGTATTTCTGCAGTACCTGTTCTCCTGGGGTCCTTATAATCTGGCTGAGGTTCAATATAGGGTTTGAGTTCGTCCTCCTCGTAGCCCACATTCATCCATCGGTCCCTCATTATCTGCTGCTGGGATCAAACCAATCAGAATGACAGGAGTTGTCAAACAAGATGCAGGAATGACTATTTACCCTCTTCATTTACACCTATGTGTTTGTTGTTGGTGGAGTGAGGTATAAATCTCTTTAAAGTGCAGAGAAGAGTGAAAACATTCAGATTTTATGAGTTCATGCTCAAAAGTCTCAATACTTAAAAAAGAATAAGAATAAACTGAAAGGTTGGTACAAGAGAAATAAAAGTTATAATTTAAAAAACTTAAAGCAGCAAAACTAAAAACTAAAGAAATTACATTTCCTGTGAAAATGCAGTGTGAATGTTTATTGCTGAAGAACTTGCTGAAAAACAGCTGAACTTAGCTAAAAACATGATGATTTTAGTTGAAAGGGAAGAACAAGCCTAAATTAACACAAGAAAGTAGAAATAACACATATTTGCTGAATTAGGTTTAAATAAGCAGAAATTTGCACAGAAATGATGAAATTGGGCATAAAAAGCTGAAATTAGAAGGAAAAAAGTAGCTGAAAATGCAGAAAGAAGCTTAAGCTATCAGAAGGAAAAAAATGCAGAATTAATGTAGCCAAAAAAGCTAAAAATGGCATAAAGCAGCTAAATAGTAGCTGAAATAATTGAAAGTAGCAGAAAAAAGCTGAAAGGAGCATAACAAGCTGAAATTAGTAGAAAGGAGTTACGGTAATGAGGTTGAAAGTAGCAGAAATTACCACAAAAAACTTGAATTTATCTGAAAACAACAGAAATGAGCTAAAAAATGCTATAAAGGTAGCTGAAACGATAGAATAAGCTTAAATTAGCAAAAGAAAGCAGAAATGACGTTTGCCCATTTAGGCTGGAAAAAGCAGAAATGAGCAAAAAAAGTGAAAATTATCTGGAGAAAAAAAAATATATATATATATAAAAAAAAACAGCTGAAAAGTATGGTATCTAAAAAAAAAAATCAGAAAGAAGCTTAAATTACCAGAAAGAAGTGGAAAGTTTTGTTGAATTAGGCTGAAAAAAGTTGAAATGAGTGCAAAACATGTGGAATTAGCTGAAAAAGCGAAAATTAGAATAAAAAAGCTAAATAGTAGCTGAATCAACAGAAAAAGCTGAAACTTGCAGAAATGAGCATAACAAGCTGAAATCAGCAGAAACAAATTAGTAGAAGCATGTTGTAGTTAGCAGAAATAATCTGAAAGGAGCACAAAACAGCTGAAAGTAGCTGAAAAAAAGTTGAAATTTTCAGAAGGAAACTAAACGAAGCTGAACGAGAACAAAATGTGAAAGGAGCAGTAAAAGGTTGTAAACACATCTAAAGATTTGAAGAATGTAAAATGAGCTAGATTCATTTTCTATGAGGAAAAAAGTGGCAGAAAAGGCTAAATATTTCAAAAAGCTAAAGTTGCACCAACACCAAAAGTTATAGCAGGATTGTCCTAAAAGAGCTGAATGTTTTGATTTATGATTTGTTGAAATAGCACAAAAATTGTGGAACAAGAAAGATGCTGAAAAACGTATGCAAGAAAAAAGGATCACAACAGTGTGAATGCTTCAAAAGCGTTCACACTATTAAAAGCTTTTTCCAGAACTGCTGTAATATTTAGCGAGACAAATCAATAAATGGCCGTAAACAACAGATCGCTTTAACGCAGCACCCACTGTTTTATTATCTGAACAAAAGATTATCACTTTCCTTTTAGTCTAAGTTTTGTCTGATAAATGCCAAACTAACGTGTCCTTACTAAGCCTTTAAAAAGCCTTTTACACTTCAGCAACAAAGTCACATGTGGCTGGAAAAACAATCCAAGTGCACCAACTTTGTCCCACTTGTATGAGAAAACAGATTATTTGCCGAGAAACACAAAACAGTTGCCGACTGAAGTTAAACTTTAAGGACTGGAGAGATATTTGACAATAAAAAGGGAATAAAATGGGATTTCCTAGTCCTCCTGTGAGCTGCAGTGTGTTTTAGTGTTTCGTGTTTGGTGCAGCATACCTCCAGGCTGCCTCTTTTGGAAGGGTTCAGGATCAGGAACTTTTTCAGCAAGTTCTCACAGTCGGTGGACATGTAGAAAGGAATCCTGTATTTACCGCGCAGCACACGCTCTCGCAGTTCCTGCAGAGGAGTAAAAACACCAGGAATCAACAATTAATGCTTCTTTTCAACAATATAAACCACTCAAACTCAAAACATAAACTGTGGTTACACCCTTAATAAAATATTGTTTATAGGTGCACCATTCATTCAATTAAAAGGTAATTATTATTTTGTTTAAAACCATGGCTTTAAAATATTAGTACCAGTTTAAAAAAAGCTCTATAAAAACACAACTTATTTTGATTTTGGACTAAACAGATATTCACTTTTCATATTCATATAAACAAATAAATCTAAGAAAAACGGGTTAAGAATAATGGTTGTTGAGATACATCAAACAAAGATGCATCAATCACTGTTATTTTAGACAATTTATTATTCTAGTAAAGAACTGACATGCTGATTCTGATTTCTCTTTAAGAACTATAATTAAATATAACTATCTTTATACTATATACACAAGATGTTTCCCACAATTTCTGGCTGAATTTAAACATTTTACTTTGAGCTTTTAAAAAGATTCTCCGAGTAAAAAACCTCAACAAAACAGCATCAGGTTACAAAGCTTTGTCTAACACCAGGAATCTACAGTACATTTTTTTTCCAGTTTTTGGAGAGCGGTATTTGCACTAATAGAAGAGAAAACCAGATTATAGCTCCAAAACATTGTAGACCAGATGATCAGTTTAAGAGGAAGCAAAAACTAGATAAATAAAAATAAACTGAATAGAGGCAAGCAGCTGATATTCCTCTGAAAAAAAATGCTAGTTTATTTGAATAACTCTGAACAAGTTAAACAACGCCTCTCTTAATTTATCAACACCTTCCAAATACAGGTGGTCCCCGACTTACGGCGCCATCGACTTACGGCGCTCCGTACTTACGGCGCCGCCCCTAGTGACGT
>JARVLU010000001.1:23228587-23240826 GCA_031762415.1 Simpsonichthys santanae
GTGCTTTCGGTTTCGAGTTACGGCTCTAAATCCGGACTTACGGCGCCATGTGCGTTCGGATCCGAGTTACGGCAGAACCGAGTTACGAACCGTTCTTAAGTCCGGAACCCGTTCGTAAGTCGAGGACTACCTGTACTGTAATTTGCAAACTTTAAATCTTTGTCATTATGTAAAGATTTCCATAAAAAAGTGTAGTTACTGGCAGGCTACATCATGCATTAATATTGTGATAAAAAAATAAATAATTAAATTGCAATGTAAGATATATATTGCAATATTTTTTTTATTCCCATAAAGTAATAAAAATAAATTTCTGAGTCAAAGCTTTGTCCCAATTGTCACACAGGCACTTTATTAACAAACAGCTTTAACTGTACAAAATAAAATAGTCTGAAAAATAAACTATTTACATAAATTACATATGGTTGCGATAGAGCCATTTTAGCCATCGTAAATTGAAAAACTTGTGATAAATCGAGTACATTCGATACATCGAGTACATTCGATACATCACCCAGCCCTAAATCATGATAGCTAAAAATTAGGGTGGATATTATTTATCCTCTTATTTAAGGTGTGTTTGATGAGCAGGAGAGATTTTTAAAAAAAGTAAGTCATCTCATTAAGTGTGGGATCAGCCAGTCACCGGTTGAGCTTAAAAATCAGCTGATTCCAGTCACTAGTCGATTTATTGGAACATCTCTAATGGCAAAACTAAAAGTAGAACCATGACAAAACTAAACAAACCTGGATTGTGTTTAAAAGCCCTTCTTACACTGATTACATCAACTTTAATGTCATATTGCACATTAAAATGAATCAGCACTTCCACAATGAGTCATGAGTTTAGTTTTTAATTTCAGTCGGCCAAAAGGAATAGAAACTAGCATGAATACAACCGCACGCAGAACGCAGACACCAGATTACGTAACGCACAAGAACAGACACAAAAACAAACACTCCTCTTCCCAACCTTGAGGTTCTGTCCATCAAATGGCAGCGAGCCGCTGACCAGCGTGTAGAGGATCACCCCCAGGCTCCAGACGTCCACTTCGGGTCCGTCGTACTTCTTGCCCTGAAAAAGCTCAGGGGCGGCGTAGGGCGGGGAGCCGCAGAAAGTGTCCAGCTTGTTCCCCAGAGTAAACTCGTTACTGAAGCCAAAATCAGCTATCTTGATGTTCATGTCTGCGTCTAGCAGCAGGTTTTCAGCCTGTGGTGAAACAGAGGAATTAATCAGAAAGTGTGAGTTAAAGGCGCTCACTGCAAACTGTGGAATCAAAACATACACTGGAGTACCCTGAAGTACATCAAGCAGTGAAGTTTACTCCGGTAATTGTCCAGATATTTTGATATGCAATTCTGAAATGTGGGTACGTACGCAATGTAAACAAAGAACTCTGATGAATCCATAGAAAACAACGTAAAAGAGAGTTGAGAATACATTTAGGTGAACATATAGAAGTGAATCTGCTGAGCTAGAAAAGAAAGGACGAGTAAGAAACTGTCGAGGATAAATACTGGAGATCCAGCAGGACGGTGGAGCGCCGTAAGGACAGCTGGGCTTGCAAACAGGAGGGTTTTGGGAAACTTCTGCCAGAATGGCAAGTCTTTTCAACTCAAGTAGCTCTTCCACTGTTTTTTTAGTCACTTTCACCATTTTTGGAGATAAACAAGTGCAGAAGGTAGTTGGCAGCCGTTCAGATTTAGTTTCTTACTTTATTTTTTTTTTTTTAACACTGAAAAATGACTGCCTTTAAAATGAACAAAATAATCTGGGAGATGTAGGGAAAAAAGAAAATCACTGAGCTCGCCCTACTCTCCATTTAGGTGGTTCCACTTCACTTCAAACTAAGATCCTCTACCAGAAGCCTGGGAGTTTGAGGTTCTGTTCAGTATCCTAGCTGTTCCTAGGACTGAACTCTTCTAGACAGAGACCTCTGAGGTTGTTCCTGGGATCTGCTGGAGCCACTCTTCCTGTTTGGGAGTCACAGCTCCAAGTGCGCCGATGACTCTCGGGGGATTGTCCGGGTGTGCAGCGAAACTGCTGGCATAGCTCAAAAGAACCTCACTGACCTACACAAGGTGAGGTCAGTGGACAAGGTCAGGCTGATTCTGGCAGATCCTGATCACCCACTCCATGGCGAGTTCAGGTTGCTTCCTTCTGCACGCAGGTATCTTCTGCCCAGATGTAGGACCAACCGACTGAAAAACTCATTCATCCCTGTAGCGATCAGGCTTCTCAACCAACAACAATGATTTCATGTATTGTTTTAATGTCTCAATGTCTTAATTAGTATGACTGTTTTGTGTGACTACTGACTGTAAAACACATTGCCCCTTAGGTATAATAAAGATTCCTGAACTTGACTATGAGACTTAATGATGCTTTGACTCGCCACAACTTCTGTATTTCCTCTTTCGGCGTTTTGTAATACCAGAAAGAAACAGCGCAAGAAGCCTGAGAAATACTGCCACATGGAACTGCTACATCTATCACCACTACCGTCTTCTCATGCTTGTCACCCAGCACAACGTCTGGTTGGTTAGCCATCACCTGTTTGTCAGTTTGGATCTGGAAGTCCCACAGCATCTTAGCGCTTTCATTCTCCACCATCTTTGTTGCAGTGTCCCACATTGATTGTGGGACCTCCAGTCCATATTCAGCACAGATATTCCTGTATATTATTCCCGCCACTTGGTTATGGAGTTCCATGTATGCTTTGCCTGCCTGGGTCTTACGTCCTGCTATTATGAGTTGGACTGTCTCAGGCAGGGCTTACCGGTAATTTGAGCCGGATCCTGCAGGAACAGGATCCAGGAACTCTCTTATTTTGACAGGGTGCGTTCCCGTAACTGTTTGCTTGGATCCGGTAACTCTCAGGCTTACTAAAAATAAAGTTATGAACAAATATGACTGCCTTGAATGACTAAAACTTATATTGGATATGTAAACTGAAAATAAATACATAAACACTAATTTTAAACACAACTGCCACTTACGACTTCTTAATATCACATACGAGCTACCCGGTCAAGTACAGTTGAGCATTTCCGCCTCTACCCTTAAAAAATCTCCACTCCTAAAAGAGTGGTGGGTGTGAGTGTCCACCGAGCTAACCAGGCAGTCGTATATGGACAGGAGCCCACAGGCAGCTGCCATGAACAGACGAAAGCGGCGACTGGAGGTTTCACATGTGGAGTCGGGACGGTGAATTCAGCGAAGAGTCAGGCTCGGAACCGTCAAGTAATGGGGAGGGGGGGAGTGCTTACAAATGTAAGTAAATGCAGATCTTCAACAACCCATTAAAATGCAGCAAAATGCAGGAAATTGCATCTACTTTATTAAAAAAAATTCTGGGGGAGGACCCCCAGACACCCCCTGCTATTTGCATTCCAGCATTGACTGGAATATATATTATATAGTATTTATATAGTACTGATACGAGTACTCAAAATCAGCTGATTTATGAGCTAAACCGTAAGATGGAAGCAATTTGTGAGAATCGCAGGCCACCTGCGGCTTCTATAACTCGTCAGAATGTTGGAGTCGACCATGAAGAAGGCTCAGGTCACGAATCAGTGGAATGTCCATAAATCTGGTCATTTTGGATCTTGAAAGTACCAGCAGGACTCAAGGCTGACAAGAAAAAAAGTCTGCCTGGAAAAAAAAAAAATCAACAATCGTGGCTCTGACTCCCCAGTTTGGCCTCGGATGCAAGCCAACTATCAAATTTCTCCTGGGACATGGGTAAACTAAGGAAAAAGCTTTGTCTATTGCAAAAACATTATCCTGATAAAGAATAAGGGGCCGCGCTATGCTAGCAGCAGCAACGTGCATGCCGCCCATCTTTCGGACGACTTTACAAACTTACAATAAAGCTTATTCTGATTCGGGACACTGTTTGTCCAAAAAGGTTGATCTTTGCACGTATGGAACCCTATAAAAGATCGTAACAACAAAGTTTAAATCTACATTAAGAAACGGTAACATATTAAGTTTGAAAAATAAACGTACTCCAGTTAGTTAAAGACTTGTCCGACTCTCTTTAGGGAAAAAACAACAACCTGTTGGATGTAGAGAGCTCTTTCAGAGTAATGGTAGGCGGCACACAATGAGCAAAGCGAGCTGCCGAGGCTTATACTTTTGTGTGCGATTGTGCGTGTTTCTTTAAGCATAAAATGAGCCACCAAGTGGGGAGGCTGGGGTTGCCTAGCAACACGTGCGCTCTCCTTTCAACTTGCTCTGAAAACTCTGCAGCTCCTGCGAGTTTCTGGGTGAACGAGCACATTAAACACAAAACGGACATCTAACTCTAACCCCTGAGCTGACGTGAACAAATGAATGTTTCATCCAGAATCTTTTCATTGACAAGTTTAAAGGAGTTTGATGGTGCATTTTAGAGCTGATGTGATGCTAGAACCTGAAGATTTTTAATAAATAATCATTTCACCCCCCAACCCCCCCCCCACACACACACACTTTAATAAAGTCAGCACAGATTATTCTCAGCCTTAAATCCATGCTGATTAAAACTTACTCCTGCTGAATAGGACCAACCAGGGTCACACATTTCATACTTTGAGACTCAAATGTTCAGATTTTGAGTACTTTTTGATATCAAAACATCCATAAATATTTTTTAATCTTTCAAGTTTGCACTGTAGTGTTTACAAGCCATCTTGTAAGGACTACCTACTAAAGACAGGGGTGTAGATTTTCCTTCAACACTTCTATTTTAAGTCAGTTTAAAAAACGAAAACATTTTATAAGATGTTTTTGACCTAGTCAAAATATTTTTAATCAGAATTTACAAATTCCCATCATCCCAAGTTGCAAAACTGGCTAAATTCCTAAATAATAAGTCTTCATACACTGCACTATATGCTGGTCAGCTACGGTAAATACATATCCAGAGGCGTTTCTAGAAAGTTTTCAAATGGGGGCCAATTGGGGACCACTGACAATTTTGAGGTGAAACACCAAAATCAAAAGCTTGAACAGAATTTTATTATTATTTTTTTTTAACTACAGTGCTCAATTTTCAGAGAACTACTAAAATTAATTCAGGCATTTTTTAAGACTGTTTATGAATGCAGATCAACGCGACTTGCTGGATTTCACATTTGTCCATTAACTTGGGAACAATTGAGACAATGAGCAGAATAACAAAACTGAAAAGTATTCATCTAGCAGAAATCTAAAAAGCTTGAGTCTGGATTATTGAGGACATCTAGCAGAAACTTTTGATGTCCAATTTTGCCTTTTTTTTTAAAAAATCCCAAACTATTTTCTATTAAAAACGTCCCTTATCCACTTGTGTTTTAGTGGGTTCCACTGAGGTGACTGCGACAGTAATCATGATGATGTCTACATGTCTGCCTTCTGGTCCAGTAAGAGGATTTAAAACCCTGAATAACACAATGGACCACAATGACCTGGATCAGAGCAGAAGCTGTGATTGAGTTTTGGAGCAAAACACTTTGAAATAAAGAGAAATTACAGAAAGGGCACTAAAAGAGGAAAATCAGAGGGGAGTCGCATACAAACGTGCTTGGCTGTGTGTTTTAAGTTGAAACTCAAAAACCGTAACGAGCCCATTACCTCACCTCTGTGATTAACCTTTGGGTCGGTTGTTTGCGGGGGCAGCATTTAATCTCAAAATGAAATCACATTAAGATTAATAGGCTGAGACAGAGAGCGGGAGCTTCCTCTCCATTCCCAAAAACATGTATGTTGGGCTGCTTTGCAAAAGAGTTCAGTGATCTCAGTTTGGGATGCACAATATTATCGGCATGGTATCGGCCGATATTAGCGATAAAGTTAAATATTGAACATTCCATCAAAACTCACCGATACACAGTAAAATATATCTATTGATGTACTATTACTTATGCACTTTTCACTTGTCGCTTGTGAACAGGTTGAGTTTAGATTTGTGAAAATTTGCACGGTTCGAATGTTGTCATTGTGTTAAAGAAAGTAAATGTCATGAATAAATTTGACATTAAACATAACCCAAGTTGAAGTGTTGCATCATTTTCAGTCTCCTTTTTGGCATCTGCATTTGGCAGCAGGTCAAATTAACAAAGACTAATGTAGTATTTTAACTCCACAGCAGAGAAAGCTATGCAGTCTCTGTAGGTTTAGGGGGAAATATCGGTACTGGTATCGGTTACAGGCCAAATAAGTTTTAACATTCCGGCAAATCGGATATCGGCCAAAAATCCAATATCATGCATCCCTAATCTCAGTGGGATTTGCCTGATGGAATAAAGGTAAATAAATAATAAAATTCAACCACACATTTGTTTAATGTGTGTGCTCTCACCTTGAGGTCTCTGTGTACTATACATTTCTGATGGCAATACTGCACTGCTGACACAATCTGGAGAGAAAAGACGAGATGATTAGACAGCTCATTAGACAAATAAGCAAAGACACTGCGTGTGCTTTATTAGGATTTAATTAGGAGACAATTAGGAGGAACAAGCGAGGGCACAAGATCTAAACTGTGCTCCTACCCGTTTACATTTTATTGCTCAACCATTAATTACTTTAAAAAAGGAGTTTAAGCAAAGTTGTTCTTTAAAATTCTCTTCAGGTTTGTCATTCATTAACTGTGCAATTCAATTAGCCTCAAACGTTTCAAGGTTGTCATAGCACCTAGCCAGGATACAAACACATTCTTACACTTTGATGGTCTTTGTTCTGAATCTCGTTACATTTCACAGATAACCAGTTTACTTTTATTTCACCCCTTTCAATACGAGTGTGTTTTACTGTTGGAGATAAATAATCCAGTAACATATCGTACAATCACATTAGTTGGGTTAATGCAGATGTAGCATTCACAGTTTGGTTTTCTGCTTATTTCTCCCCCTTGTTTTGGGCATCTGACTACTTCTGTACTCAATGAGTTATTTTTACTAATTTTCATGTTTAGCTTGTTGCGCGTCATGACTTTAAATCTTGTAACTTTTAAACTTTTACCAGTACTGTTACTGCTAATCCTCTTAAAGCCAATTATACTACTGATTTCCACTTTAGCATTTAGCTAGCCTGTTAGCTAACTTATTTCTAGCTAGCTCTTTGTTGCTTTTAACTTGCATCGAGATCATTGCCCCTTTACATAACATTTTACTACTTTTAGCTTCTTATTTAGCATTTTGATTGGCTTATCTAAATCAGGGCTATTCAACTGGCGGTGCGAGGGCCAAATCAGGCCCACTGGTGAGCTCAATTTGGCCCACAAATGGGTTCGTTTAAAAATAAAACTAGACTTGAAACTGTAAAAAAGGCTTAATTAATGTCAATAACTGCTGGATTTCCAGCCTGAGCTCTTGGCTTTTAGTAACTGTGGCCTCCTGAGCAATTTAGTTGCTTTGCCGCTACATTAAGTTTTATTGCTAGTACTGTATTTTGCTATATAATTTGATAGTATTAGCTAACATACTTTTAGCTAAGTAGTGTTTTACTACTTTGACAGCATTTTGACACTTTTATTATTTGTATTATTAGTTTTTTGAATTTCAAATTTTGTAAATGGGAACTGGTTCTCAAACATTTCACCTGGTATAATAACGGTCAAATAAAATAATTTGTCAAAGTTGACAAAATGCACAAACCCATTAAAATCTGTTAAGACCACTGCTCATGTATTTATTTCCTTATAGAGCCATGACTTTACATGAGAAAATAGTTCGATTGCACTGTTTTGTAACTTGCACTATAATCAAGAATCAATAGTAAAATTGTGAGATGATATTTTTGCCATACTGCCCTCCCCTAAAGGACTTTTCCTCGTACACACCTGTCTGAATTTGGCACGTGCTTCTTTTTCCTTCATCCTGCCATGGGCCACCAAGTAATCAAAAACTTCTCCTGAAATAAAAAGAAAAAAACAAGATTTAGTGTTGGAACTTGATGCTCGTTTCCTTCAAACTGGAAAAAGACGAGACATTGATGAACTGAGCTCTTTGCTTTAGGGAATCGTAGAAGTGCTGCAAGCCTGAGTTAATATCTTAACATTTTATTTTCTCAGCATAAGATAATAAGAACTTATCAACAATAAGTCATGTTTTTCCTAAGGATTACATTTTACATCATTAGCCTTACGCTAGCCGAGACCTTTAGCTTGTTACATAACACACAAGCTGTAGGGTCAATGATTTCACAGGAACATGTGCTTACCTCCACTAGCGTACTCCATTACCAGGTACAAAGTCTTCTCTGTCTCTATCACCTCAAAGAGCTTGACTGCAGGCACAGAAAAAGAAAGAGGAGGAATGGGGGAGGTGGAAAAGGAGTATTGGATAGAAGTTGAGAGCCATCGGGCAAAAAAAGAGGAAAAGCAAAAACAAGAAAATAACGAGCATTTGAACATGTGACCTTGAAATGTCCCAACAGTGACGACACAGTGGACACTCGGGTTTATTTGAGACTCACCTATGTTGGGATGATTCAACAACTTCATGATTCTCACCTCCCGGAAGAGCTGCGAGAAAACGAGGCAGAAACGCTGCATCAGTATAAAAACCACCGGCCTGCAGACTGAGGTGGTGTTTCTTTGTGTTCTATTCTTCTTCTTCTTTCGGCTGCTCCCTTCTTCAGGGACACCACAGAGAACTAATCTGACTTAAAGATTTGTTGATTGTTTTTATGCCGGATGTCCTTCTTGACACAACCACAGACCACCGAGCTACCACAGCCCTCTGTGTGGAGCAGAGAGCTGCTATCTAGGACACCCGGGGGAGCAGATGGTGTGTGTTAAGAGCCTTGCTCAAGGGCCCAGAGTGGGGTAAATGAGGATGGAAGGAGGTGTGGATGTTTCACCTTTTCCACCCATATTTTGATGTCAGTCCGGGGAGTTGAACGAACGACCTTCTGATGACAGGCCCACCTTCTTAAACCTCTGCACCACCACTCCCCCCTTTCTTTGAATTCCACATGTTGCTGCCTAATATGTGACGATTTCACATCATGTTCTTCATGCGGAACGTTTGTGCTTTTACACTTTTAGAAAACACAATTTTATTAACATGCTGACAACAGTGTAAAGGTTTATAAAATAAGGGTTCCAGTGAACTAATATGAAAAATTGAAACTGGGCTAGTTTTGGTCCCGCTTGGACTAGTTGCCAGCTCGTCGATCCAGAAAGAACTAAATTGAATTTATTCAAACTAAGTGGTTTAGAGGCCTAACCCATATACAACAAATACAATAACTAGAGACATTGTATTTACTGAGAAAAAGTAATGTGAATGCTTATAGCAGAAGAACCAGGTCTCTCTTGTAAATGGGTCCTTGAGGCTCAATGGGATTAACCTGTCTAAATAAAGGTTGAATGGAAACTTGCCGAAAAACAGCTGAACTTGGCTTGGAAAAAAAAAACATGCTGGAATGTAACTGAAATGGAGGAGCAAGCCTAAATTAGTAGAAGAAAGCAGAAAGAACAAATATTTGTTTAAATAGGTTTAAATAAGCAAAAATAAAAAAACAAAAAAGGAAATCGGCTACAAACAAAATGCTGAAATTAACAACAACAATTTAAAAAACAGCTGGAAAGTAGCTGAAAAGGTGGAAAGAAGCTTAAAATACCAGAAGGAAGTGGAAAATGCTGAAATGAGCTCGAAAAATGTGGAATTAGCTGAAAAAGCTAATTTGGATAAAACAGCTAAATAGAAGCTGAAATAGCAGAAGTTAATTCGGCTCAAAGCAGCAGAAATCATCACAAAAACCTTGAATTTAACTGAAAACAGCTGAAATTAGCTAAAATGCTAAAAAGGATAGCTGGAAATGTAGAACAAGCTTAATTTAGCAGAAGAAAGCAGAAAGAACATGTTTGCTGAAAGAAGTAAAAATGAAAACAAAAGTGGAAATTATCAGGAAAAAAAAGCTGAAGTTAGCAAAAACCAGCTGAAAAGTAGCTAAAAAAGCAGAAAAATTAAATTACCAGAAGGAAGTGAAGAGAGCACACTTTTGCTGAATTAGGCTGAAAAGGGTTGAAAGGAATGCAAAAAATTTAGAATTAGCTAAAAATAGCATAAAACAGCTAAATAGTAGCTGCAATTGCAGAAAAAGCTGAAGGAAGATCCTGAAAGGAACACAAAACAGCTGAAAGTAGCTGAAAAATGTTTAAATTTGTGCAAAGAAGCTGAAAGAAGCTGAGCTGGAACAAAAAGTGAAAGGAGCAGTAAAAGGTTGTAAACACATCTTGAGATTTGATGGATGTAAAATGAGCTCGATTCATTTTCTATGAGGGAAAAAAATGGCAAAAAAGGCTAAATATTTCTAAAAGCTAAAGTTGCACCAATACCAAAATTCAGAGCAGGATTGTCTTGTAAGAGCTGAATGTTTTGATTTATGATTTGTTAGAGAACTGCAGGATGTGAATCACACCGAAAAACGCCTGGAAGAAAAATGGATCACAAAACTGTGACTTTAAATCTACAAGCCACAAAAAACATTCTGACAAACATTTTTTGTCTCATTTAAAGAAACCAAGACACTAAAAAATATATATTTAATGACTTTATCCAACGTAATACCAAATATTCTCCTTCAACGTTGATTTTCAGAAGATGCATATTTATATATATTTTAGGGACACGTGACTATAAATTAAATTACTTCTGCTCTTTCGGTGTCGTCTTTGCATTTTGCCACACGAGTCTGGATTTAGATGCGAGTGCTCCGACTAGATGAGCGTCTTGTATGTGCGTTCAGTGTGCGAGTACACATGGTTGGGCCGTGTGCGTGTAAGTGGACAGACCCCACCCTGCCACGATCAAAGTCAGTAATTGCAGCTTGTTTCCTGTAATTAAAACTCTCTCTGAAAACCGGACCACTTCAGACGGATACAGAGGCGCAGGGAGAAGAGGGAACGTGTGGGGCGGGAAAAGCGACTTAAAGAAAAGGGATGGGATGGGTGAGACTTTACATTTGTGCCTGTTTGTGTGAGGAAGAGATCGAGTTACAGAAACTCACCTTTTGCAAACTGGAAGAGTTGAGCTGAGTCTTATCTATGATCTTGACAGCCACCTGGAAGCAAAACAGAAATTGATTATTACTAGGGATGCATCATCCACTCCCCCCACCCCACCCCCGCTTCAGATACCGATATGATACAGAAAAACAGTGCTGAATTAACTTAAAACATTTTTTTAAACAGACATAAATGTACTGAATTATAACTTTATTGAAAACTTTGCACCAGTTAAACACACCAAAAGCTTCACAAGCTTGGATAAACGTGTAAAACAACACACCTTTAATTTGTTCAGTCAGTGCAATTATGAGTATAATATCCAATGTAAAATAAATAATAAAAGATACAGAAACTGACTAACACAAGAGGTTGACAACTTTGGTCAAACATGAAAAAAATACACTTCAACAAACCTTTCAAATGGTTTAGGAATTATAAATATAGCGTATAATAAATAATTAAGGAGCTGAAATAAGAGGAAAACATCTATAGCTTCAGTAGCTTGGTTGGCAGGTATTTAAAATGAACAGTCCTCAAGGATTGGTCATAATGTCACGATACCCAATCAAGAATTATTTTTTAATATCGGTACCGATACGAATATCGGCTTGGTGCATCTCTACCGATACCCGATAAAGAATTTTCAATATCAGTACGATATCGATATTAATATCGGATTGGTGCTGTATTATTACAGAATCTTATTTTGCTCACAAAAAGCCGATGGCACATGAGCAGACCCACAGTGTTGATATATTTTGTTGTGAATGACTCTGATGCTGCCACAACCAAACTGAAGCAAACATCTACGACTGACTGACTTATAAACCGTTTAACGTTTTTTGAGCTGGCAGTGACGAGCCATCTTTAATCAGGTTGGCTCCAAACCTAAATCTGTTGTGGAGATGCATCTAATGACTATTTCCTGAAAGATTCATCAGAATCTGTTCAATGGTTGATGAGATATTTTGCTAACATATCAAGCTGACTCAAAATACCAACAATTAAAAGTAGTTGCGGCAGCCATCTTGATTAGGGTAGATGCTAATCAACTGTAGATGTATATTCAATTATTACTATACGAGAGGTCGATGAATAGAGTTCAAAATCTGACTTCTAATCTACAAATCCCTCAACAACCTAGCTCCATCTTACATTACAGATTGTACTGTTTCATACTTTCCTAACAGAGCACTTCGCTCTCAGACTGCAGGTTTACTTGTGGTTCCTAGAGTTTCCAAAAGCAGAATG
>JARVLU010000001.1:23243761-23262613 GCA_031762415.1 Simpsonichthys santanae
TATGATCTCTCCCACTAACTCCAGTTAAGACTCTGACAGCAGCATTTTGGATCAACTGAAGACTTTTTAAAGAAATATTTGGACAACCAGATAACAAACCATTGTAATAGTCCAGTCTAGACATGATAAATGCATGAACCAGTTTTTAGGCATCATTTTTAGATAAGATACTGCATTTCTAATTTTAGTAATATTACACAGGTGGAAGAAGGAAGTTCTAGTAGAATTTTTAATGTGGGAGATAAATAAAAAACGTCCTGATCAAAAATAACACCAAGATTTTTAACATTAGAACTGGAGGTCAGATTAATGCTATCCAAGGAGGTAGAAGACTGAAAATTTTATTCCTAAAATGCTCAGGTCTATAAACCAAAACCTCAGTCTTGTCTGTATTCTAAAGCAGAAAATTTAGGGTTATCCAGGTTTTTATGTCTTTAAGACATGCTTGTAGTCTAAGTAGCTGATTGGATTCATTGGGTTTCATAGACAAATATAACTGTGCATCATCAGCATAACAATGAACATTTATCCCATGCTGTTTAATAACTTTACCTAATGGAAGCATATATGAGTTTGATGCTTAATTTTTCTGACTATAAAGTTCTCACAACATTCTGAAATTATTAATTTAGCAGAAAAAAAAATACTTCAAGCTCCAAGTAGCAAACTACAAAAACAGCCAAATGCTGGTTCTGATTCAGACAACACAGCAGAACCACAATATGGTAGAGCCATTCATCAGATAAACGCCATCAGAGTAAATGTAGATTCAGGTAGATTTGAAATGTGCTAAGAAGAACAAAGTCCTGGTATTAACGTTAGGACTGACTGCTTTACTGGCGTCTTCCAACTGCAGGTCACGTGGTGTACCATTAAGTTGGACTGGATGGTACACAATGTGACGGAAAAACCAAAAACCTCAGCACCAAACACAAAACGTGTAGAAAAACTTTGATTTGTTAAAATATTTGTATTGTTTGGAGGTTTTAATCTAATTAATACAAAAACTGTTGGGTTAGCACACACATAGGATAATTGGACTTTCAGATAATTTCTCCAGACTGCTGCTTAAGGGGCAAAAAATGAAATCCTACAAATCCTTAAAAAAAGTTCAAGAGAAAACCTAAAATCAGATTAACGTTTTCAGCACATGCCCACCTCTTTTCCAGTTAGGACGTGTCGTGCCAGCTTGACCTTGGCGAAGTTGCCTTTGCCAATGGTTTTCAGTAACCGGTAGTTACCGATGTGCGGCTGGTCATCTGATATGGTCGTGGACCCGGAGTTTGGACATCGTGACATGTTGTAGCGACCGGATGACTTCTGTTCCTGCAGAAATGGACAAATATGTAAGTGTAAGGCAGTGCGATGAGTCGTAGAGATAAGATGACTTGGGGACGGGCAAAATTAGGCACACATGTTTTGATAAAATAAAAATTAGAGAATGCTTTGTCCTAAAATGACACAACCTTCTTTGTCCCCTCAGAGGACATTCTTTGTACAGACTGAAAAAGCAACAGATCTGAATTCTGGAAATAAACGTTTGATTTGTGACAAATCGGATGTTTCACCCAAGTTTGGCTTCCATCTGTGACTAACTTTTCTGCCTGCTTAAAAATGCAAAAATGATGCTTTCCACAAACGGCTGAACAGACCTCCAAAATAAAAGAAGTTTCGGACTTGCTCATTTCAACAATATAGCGAAATGTATTTACAGTATTTGAAAGTAAGCAACCAGGGATATATTAAAGAATTAGAAAGTTCCTGGAGAAACTTTGATGGGGACTGCCACGTGGTGGCCATTTTTAAATTTTGATTTGACAGTATTGTGTTGGAGTTCGCTCTTAGCTACCATCACACCAAATTTCTGCTTAAAAATGGCAAAATATCAATGAGTTAAAGTCTTTCTTCCTTTTAAGCTATGGTGGCCATCTTGGATTTTTGATTTGGATTCAGTATGTGATGGGGAAGGTTCTCAGCTATAACTACACCAAATTTCAGCTCTGTGTGTAAAAATAGCTGAGCTAAAGCCATTTTAATTGAGCTTTGGTGGCCATCTTAAATTTTTTTTAATCATTATTTATTGGGTAATGGTCTCAGCTACTACCACACCAAATTTCAGTTTAATATCTCTACAAATGGCTGATTTACAGTGTTTTTCTTTTTTAGCTCAGGTGGCCATCTTGGATATTTAATTTGCAGTCAGAGTCTATGAAAATTTACTAATAAAAATGGTGAACTTGTTTCCAAAATTAATCACCATGGCAACTCGAAATGCCTATAAACTTAATAGCACACATGATGGTGCCGAGCCAGTCGTTTTGATTCAAAATTTGTGGGGGTAAACGTTGCAGTTTGGGCCACATTAAAGTTGATGGAAGAGTAAGATATAAAGTTAAGAAACCCTTGGCAGGTGGATAATAATAGGTGGCTGCCTTACTAGGCAGTCCCCAATAAGCAAATGAATCAACAGAGACAATAACAATCTTAAACCATCAAACTGGTGAAATGCACCGTTGAAACTCTTTTAAAATGACTACTAAAATAAAAACTTAAACCCACTTTTACTCATTTGTGTACAGCCCCTGGTAAAAATAATGGAATCAACACTATTGCAAAATGGTTTTTCAGTTGTTTAATTTTGAGCCAGATTGAAGAAGAGTCTGGTTTGTCATGTTACATCCATTAGTTAAGGTGGAACAGTGGTTGGAGCTGTCGCCTCTCAGCGAGAAGGTCACAGGATGTTGTCCCTATGTGTGGGTGGGAATGTGAGTGGTTGGTTGTCTCGATTGTCTCCATGTGTCCCGTGATGGACTTGCAAGCTGTCTAGGGCGTCTCTGCCTCACTCACAGTGACTGCAGGAGATAGACACCAGCTCCCAGAAAGGAGAAGCAGATTGTTTTTAGTTAGGCCCACGCTGCAAAAGCCTGAGGCGATGAAACAAAGTACTAATCGTACAGTTTCTCACGATTCAATTTTCTACTGTCTTGGAATCAAGTTCACTTTTTCCCCTGTGCTTGATCTAAAAAAGCCATTGTGACCGACTACAACAGTTAAATTCCTTTCCTGTCATTTCTTAAGGCCAGAAGGTTGAAATTTAAAAATATATATATAATTTGTTGCATGTTTGGGAAAAAAAATTTTAATGCACCAATTCAATGAACATCCTTCCAAGGGTGGTGATTCCAGAATTTTTCAGAGTGGCTATAATTGCACATGTGCTGAAAACAAAATAGTTTCTGAGGATACTGTTGTCAGGCGGTCTTGAGTAATCCAAACCTGTTTTCCCATTAAAATAATAAAAACGCATAACTACCACTTCTCACGAACACAGTGGCGTTTACTTTGCAAAACTGCTGCAGAACAGCTGTTTTTTTTTTTAAAACACCATTCATCCATTTGTTGCTGCAGACAAGTTATTGCTGTAGAATTTAAACATAATTTTATTTACGCTTTTAAAAGCAGAGAACTGTTTAATCTGTGGTAGACTGGATTTGAAAATGGAAAGCAGAAAGCTGGCAGGTTTTAACTATGTCCAATAAAGCAATCATAAGAACAGGAAAACTTTTTTTAACTGTTAGCCAACATGCGAAATATATGAACGAAGCAACAGAAGCTTCTGAACAAAACTTTATTAAATATTTAGTAGTTTGAAGAAGAAGAGCAGCATGCCTGAAACATTACTACGTATAATGCTTTGTACAAGAACGAGACGTGAAATATTTTCCTCTACGTGCATTTTTGACCGCGTCTATGCAACTTTTTTTGAAATGCAGAAGTTAATTTGAAGGGAGAAAAAAAAAAAAAAAAAACAGCAAAGGCAAAAATAATAATTTAAATTTCAGTAAAGCCTAGTATGATTTTATGAATGAAAACAAATTATTCTTAAAAACCAGTCGGTCCTTTAAAAGCAACTCTCAGAAAAGAAAACACAACCTTGCTGGGCTTGCAAGTTTTGCACGGTTGGCTACAGCGATTGTGTTTCAACTCCAGGAAAGGGTCACGGCAATTGTGTGCGTCTATATATGTCTGTGTGTGTGTGTGTGTGTATGATCTGAGAGGACAGGTGACAGGGATCCGGGTCAGACGAGAGGACGACTGACACCAGGGTGACGAGACACACGCACACACACACACACTATGGACCAAACAACAAATGGTGCACACAAACTAAAACACACAATGTTGTGAACACAAAGGAGCTGACATGCAGGTATTTGTGTGGATACCAACGGTATTCACTGTCCTTTGCTGTACAGTAAGAGGACTCAAACAAATACTTTGTTCTCCACCTCAAATGTAAACAAGTCACAAATGACCTAATTAAAGCTCCACCACTTCCTGTAAATTACCCGCCCTCCATGTTTTTATTCAACCGTTTCCCTCTGTCTCCAAGACTTGGGTCATGGGAACAAGGATCATCATGATTACCCCGGCAGCTTTGAGTATTTTATTTTCTCCCATCTCCAGATGGCATGATCTAATGTCTGCATCTCCATCGCCCCCCACCAGCTTCCTTATGCTGACACGGCAGGCTTGAATAAAATGTAATGGGCCAGATTAAGCTTTAACGTGGGGGAACAAGGATTTAGAAAAACGGACTTGTCACTTCAAACCAGGAGGACAGAGAAAGGGTTTTATGTGGTTTTAAAAGAAGGATAAAAGCAAATGATTTTTTATTTTTGGAACAAGTGGGAGGCAGACCAAATGTTCTACATAAGCACTAATGAAGACAATAAGATGCAACTGAAGGGTTCACGGATCATTTTGAACTTAAATATTGTTCTGATAGAAGTTTATGCTCAACTTCACACAGAATTATTTTGAGTCCCGCTGTAACAAACTGTAGCAGCTGGTCATATTGAACCCTCAACAAAACATTTTGTATTTGAACAGAGTCTACGAAGTGTCAAACACATCTGTCTGGATGCTGAAAACCTTGATGAAACCAACAGATGTAACAACTAGCAGCAGCATGTAGCCTTGTTTTGAACATATACAAAGCCTGAAAACCAATAAATAAAGAGGTGTTGGTGGACCCTTTAACTTTTCTATATTTCTGCATAAATATGAATTAAAACATCAGTTTTTCGCACAAGTTCTAGATGTAGATAAAGAAAAGCCAGTTAAAAAAATGAGACAAAAATATTACTTATTGAGGAAAATGATCCAATGTTACATATTTGTGAGTGGTAAAGGTATGTGAACCTTTGCTTTCAGTGTCTGGTATGATTCCCCACGCTACACACTGGCTTGGAGGAATTGTGCTTAGAATGTGTTGCTCTGCAGCATGAAAACATCTACTGGAGAAACAATTTTGTTATTCGTATCATTGATTTTTTTTATTGCCTGTCTTCTTTACGTTAATTGGCTGATAAGGAAAAATGACCTCGATAAATGCCTCAAGTAACGCCATGAGCTTCACTACCTCCACCATTACAGCTGTCTTGTTTGTTTGTCGGAGGTTTGCTCACCCTGAGTTACATGTTCGATAGGGTGCAGTGATCGTACTGTGAGCGTCATGTCAGTTCCAAGCAGTCCACAAGATAGATGACTGAAAACATTTGTTACTGTATGGTAAACTTTGTACAGAGTGCAATCCCTCAGTGAGGACTGAACTTGGCAAAAGGACCTTCTCCTACTCCGCTCCTGGTTCCTGGAATATCTTGCAAAAAGATCTGAAGCTCTCGACCTTGACCTCTCTATGTGGATTTAAACATCTAAGTTCCTGGCAATAACCAATGCAGACATGTTCCTGTTTTTAGCATTTTATATTGCTTTACAACATAGCTGTTTTTATTTTTTTAAATACCATTTTCTTTCATTTGTTCTTCTCAATTTGTACACTTTCTTTATGATGGTCCACTGGTGTCATTACTCTTTGTTAAAATCAGGTCTCTCTTGTACATGAGTCCCCGAGGCTCATTGGAATTAACCTGTATAAATAATGGTTGAATGAATGAAAAAATATTAAGTGTTTCACCAACCATTATACAAGCATGGCGCCCCTCTCTGTCAACAGAACCGATCACCCAGCTACCACACACCCCCCCGCCCAAAGTGCCAGAACTGATGTAGCACTGAGCTAATGACACACAATACAGACGCGCTAGCTAAAAACCTTTCACTATGGATGCCCATTAGTGGAAAACTGATTGTAGAATTGTGTCTGAAGCCTCGCTTTTTGTGTAACTGTTGACTTTTCCTTCTCTCTCTCAGAATGATCTCTCCTGACAACCATAAAGTTTTTAGATTTCTGTCATAAGCAGCTACAGTGTCTTGCAAACTAGAGATCATCTGACCCTTGCAATTTACACACATCCTCTGATGTCTCCAACTTATCCATGGCGCTCAGCTCTTCAGTCCTCCTTCCTCTCCTATCCCCTTTCATGTCTGACTATTTTTGTCTTCTGATTCTTCCTTCATTTTTGGGCAGCTGCAGGCTACGCGAACCCCCTACTGACACATGCAGACACAGATATAAACACCCGGACATGAACACAGCCACCTATCCCCTCAGTTTTAATTATAGATGTGTCAGAGGACAATAAGTGACGTCGTTTGGCTCTCACGTTATTACTCTCTGATGCTGAATTTAACTCAACTGGAGGGAACTGCAAACTTGCAAAAAAAAAAAAAAAAAAAAAAAATAACACTTCAGTATTCTGTAGCGTATTTCTAATGTAACATGTTGAAGACTTTCCACACGCCTGTTTATTCCTGAATGGAACATGGACTCATTCTAGTTCAGGTCGTTCAATGACAACAGATGAAACGACAACTTTGTGAAGCAGGAAATGAACCGTTTGGGGTTAAAACTTGATGAATATACAGTATCTCATACAGGTCATAAAAGTAATACTGTACAGTACACTAAATCTAAGGCTGCTCATTCGAACACGGCACAGGATTAAAAATGACCCAACAATGTTGTCAAATGCTCCTCTGTGAAAACACCTTTTCCAACATATTGTAGCAGAGTTACTTTGCAGAATCTTTGAGCTTTTTCAAGAACATATTACTTCTAAACGTACTGGTACAAAAAGCTACGCTCCTACATCAAGTAAAAAAACTGACAGAACAATGATAAAGAACATACAAGTGACATCATATAAGAGTCAATTAAGATTTATTTCTGTTATATATAAAATGGTGCACATTTAATAAATAAAGCTACCAACTGGCTAGAGCGTTGGCAATATAAATCAGGCATAAGTTTAATTGGGAAAAGTTCAAGCAAATTACCAGTACCCCTATTTCTGTGCATTCAAGTGTTTCCCCCACAATTACCACAGAGTGGAGGTCAAGGAACAATATTTCTGCAAACATAATACAGAAAGACACAAAAAGATTCAAGCAAGAAACATTCAATTTATGAGCCTCGCTACTTCTATTTGAGATTCTACTGGATTTTGTTATTGACAAATTGTTGTGATTTTCTATTGTGGTCTTATCATAACCATGTCTTCTTCCATTTCCTAAAAAAAAACACAATATCACTTCATCAGAGGTACATCAGCTCTGTAATGGATGACTTAACAGCTCATGAGTTAAAAATAAGCAGCATAAACAATGTTACAGCACAGGTTTTAGTTTTTTCTTCTTTTCTGCAACAGATTTGTTTGGTGAGTACCATTTTAAGTCCAGCAGAGAAAAGCATGTTTGCGTTAAACTAAGGATACTATCGGCATGGTATCGGTCAATATTAGCATTCAAGTTATGTAAATATTGGACTTCGGCTGTTCTATCAAAATAAATCACCGATATAAAAGACGCTGTTTTTGTATGACAACCCAGTGACAAGGATGCCTGCAGCGCCAGCACAACGTGATGACGTCACTTCCGCCTACCTGATCTGATTATGGCGGAGAGGAAGAAGTCAAAATAATGGCGTGTGGAAGTCCCCCCCCCCATTGGGAATACTGGATTCCGAAGATTTGTGGACTACGTTGAGCCTCGCTACATTGTCCCCAGTCAGAGATATTTTTCCAACGTAGCCTTACCCAAGTCCATCAGATTTCAGCCATCATTTCTAACGTCATTGAGAAGCTAACAGCCGATAGCACTTGGGTGAGTTTTACCACAGACATTTGGACGTTGTGTTAGCCCCGTTAGCATGATCAGTCTTATGGCACAATGGATAGACAAAAATTTTGAACTTAAAAAGACTGTCCTTCATGCAGTGTGACACCTATACTGTATATATATATATATATATCTATGTATACAGTATATCTATGTATAGGTATTGGTTATCAGCCAAGTAAGTTTTAGCATATCGGATATCGGCCAAAAACCCAACATCGTACATCTCTACTTTAAACCTGAAAAACCCAGCTCCTGTATTTGAAGCATGGTGCACAATGTGCAGACCTTTTATGTCTGCTGTCTACCGTGTGGAAAGACCATTAGTGTAGTGTTAACATCCTGCTCTGCGACCAAGAACCCCCACTTCAACACACAAGCAGGGAGTGAAACATTACGGGCAAGATGCTCGCAGCTGAAAACCATTTAATGCCACACTGCAAAGCATTTGCACACGATCAAAACACACAAACAAGGAAGTCAAAGAAACTCTGGGTAGAGCTGGTTCTGTTTTGACTCTGGCCTGGTTTTCACTGACCTTTACTAATCTAAATTATTGAAGGAATTCGCTCAGATGCAAGCGGGTGGAATTTTACACGGTGCAGAGAAAGAGAAGAAAGCTCTTCGCACCGTTATAAACGAACAGCTGATACTCCATTCGAGACAGGGGAAGTGAAAGAAATGAACAAATAAATGGATGATAACCGTGCAGGCAAAGCAGAGACAAAAAAGGGAGGTTACCTTGAAAACGCTTGAGAAAACGTGAAAAACTGAAAAATAAGAAGTACTCGCCAGTTATTTCTTTAGACGGCAACTCAAAATATCAATCAATTAAAACTAATTACATTTTTGGAATTTGTTTTTAGTGGTTTAGTTTTTAACATTCCCCAAAACATAAAAAGTTATGGTTTGTTTTGTAGACAAAGCTGGTTATTTTCATGTAACTTTTTTTTTTGGTTTTTGAAGAAAATAATTTTTTATGTACAATATGCTACCAGTATTTTTTATGTTCCTTTAATTTCTAAAAATGACGACTATAAATACACAAACTCTTTAGTACTGCGATCAAAAACAATTAAATATGGCAACATTGCTTCTTAAAAAAAAACATTGCCACTTGGGGTTAATTGTAAACACATTGTTCCCCTCGCTGGAAGTAATTACATAAACATGAACGCCTCTTCCTGAACAGAAGAGGTTTGAGAGTGAAATCTTTTATAAAGTTTAGTTTTCTGTTATTGGGAACAAACAGAACATCTGTACTAGAAGTAACAATTGTTCTGTAGAACCTCTGATCACATTTACCGTATTTTTTGGACTATAAGGTGCACTTAAAATCCTTTATTTTTCTCAAAAATCAACAGTGAGCCTTATAATCCGGTGCGTCTTATGTATTAATTCTGGTTGTACTTACTGACCTCAAATTGATTTTCTGTGGTACATGCCGCTCTAAAATCTGTGAAAATGTTTGTTTCATTTAATGCACCTTATAATCCGGCGCGCCTTTATAGTCCAAAAAATACGGCAATCACCTACATTACATTTATTTTATTGTATAATCAAAAATGAATAGGTTTTAGATTTGCCTCAGTCACATTAATTACCATGTTCTGCCATATTAACATTAATGATCTTTATTACATGAGAAAATATAAGGTGTGTGTAATGTGGGGTTACAAAGGAGTGGAAACTTTCAGGTAAATTTCCAGAAGCCTTCAACAGAAAGTCGAACTGGGGGATTTTGGAAATATTCCAAGTTGGAAACTTTCCATGGGAATTATGAGAATTTATGGGAATTATGAGAATTTACGGAATTGCCAAACAAAAATATATAACTTTATATCGTATACAGTATTTCATGAACTTTTAACTTATTTCATAGGCAAATAATGAGTTTGACCTAAATAAATTTAACGACCTCATTTGTGTACAACCAAATCACTGTTGTATAACCACACAACTTTAATAAAATAAAAAAATAAAAACATTTTTGCAGTTTTCTACTCGTTTTTGACGTCATGTACACAACTGTACACGACAAAATATTTTGAATTGAGACGGCTTTTTCAACGACGGGTTAGAAAATCTTAACGCATCAGCACTGAAGGGTGTTTCAGTCGTTAGGGATCCACCTGTTTTAATTATTTTCATCAGAGCTCTCGTTACATTTGATCAGATCTGAGGGTTTGGCTAAAGGATGGACACTCTTAATTAGAAGCCAAAAATAGAGGAAGATAAGAACAAAAAGAGGGAAAGTGCAATTCCAGCCAAAGTCTTGGTTCAAAGAACTGCTGTAAAATGAGCTGCATATGGTCAGAAATATTGTGCTTGCTTAAGAATAAACTGGCTTATTTTGACTTTATAAAGAGGAACATCTACTGCCTACAACAGTTGTGCAGTATAATCGATAGCTGCTTTATTCAGCCATTTTTTAAAAATGCATTTTTCAAGATTAAATTCTGATTATTGTGCTCACATGACCTGCAGTAAGTAGACTTAATCAATGCACCCATTATATGTTTAAAAGTTCAAACAAAACACACCCTCAAGTTGTTGCTTATATTAAAGGTCAGGCTTTGACATCATTTTCAAAAAGTTGCGTTTTAGCTGTCTACACAAAATGTGCTAGGGTGGAATGTCAATACCACCCCCCCACCCATCCACACACACACGCTGGAACCCGTTATTTAAAAATTATAATTTTGGGCTCCTTCAATGGAGATTCCATGTGAACGCAAAACTGAAATGATAAAAATAATACCACAAATATATTCCCGTGTGAACAGCCCGTTAAATGAAAACCCTCAGCCTTAGCAGTAAAGTCAGAAGCAGACACACATCAGTGTTTCCCCAACCGTTATTCAAGGAGGGCGCCCCGCCCTGTCAAACAGAACTGAGCACCCCGCCTACCAAATCACCTATCCCCCACGCAACTTCCATACAGAGAGCAGAGATTGTAGCAGCTCAGCTCAGACTCCAAACTGCAACAACCACGTAAAACACAACAAAATACAAACGTAGCGCTCCGCTAACCCCACCTCACCCCGTCGACAACTGCAGGCACTAAGCTAAATACGCACTAACGTAGCGCTACGCTAACACCCCACCAACCCGTTGATAAAATCCCAGAGACAAGCGCCCTCTCAAGGCAAGCAAGTAACTTGAGGGAATCCCTGCATATATTTAAATACAGTAGTCCGTCACTACTTTGCGGTTCATTTTTTGCGGCCTCGCTCTATCGCTGTTTTTCAAAATAAGATTGAACGACACAAAATTGACTGATTGATGGATGAGCTGCACGACTGGCATGACATTTTTATTTAAAATAAATTATTTTAAATTATTTAGCACCTGTCTGCAGTCCAAGCGTCTTCATGCAGCGTGTCATATCTCTGCTCTGCAGCGGAGAAGTGGGAGTGGCCAAGAGTGCTGGCAGGTGGCAGAGTGAAGCAGGAGGCAGACAGCTAACATCATGACCTTCTGTGCTCTTCTAGAGCATTTAGAAACATTGTTTGGAATATTGCAAGAGTGTGGAAAGGGTTTAAAACACATAACTACTACTTACTACTTGAACTACTTCGCAGTTTATCATTTATCGCGGGGCTCCAGGGTACGGATCCCCCACGATGAACGAGGGACTACTGTACACCTTGTGTCCATCCATTCATCCATTTTCTTCTGCTTCTCCAGCGTCGGCTCGCGGGGGTAGCAGACTAAGTAGGGAAGCCCAGACTTCCCTCTCCCCAGCCACTTGGGCCAGCTCCTCCAGGGAAATTTCAAGGCGTTCCCAGGCCAGTCAAGAAACACAGTCCCTCCAGCATGTCATGGGTCTCCTCCTGGTGGGAAAGTGTCGGGAACACCTCACCAGGGAGGCGTCCAGGAGGCATCCTAACCAAATGCCCGAGCCACCTCAACTGGCTCCTCTCAACGTTGAGACGCAGCGGCTCCACTCGGGAGTCCCTCCCTGATGATGGAGCTTCTCAACCTATCTCTAAGGGAGCGCCAAGACACCTTGCGGAGAAAACTCATTTCAGCCGCTTGTATCAAAGATCTTGTTCTTTCGGTCACAACCTAAAGCTCATGACCGTAGATGAAGGTAGGAACGTAGATCGACCGATAAATTGAGAGCTTCGCCTTTTGACTCGGCTCTCTCTTCACCACGACAGACCAGTACAGCACCAGACACCTTATGTCCTTCTTCTAAATTTTACAAATTACTAACCTTGAATTTTCTCCACTTAGTGAACACACAAGAATAGATTTTTTTTTTTAAACAAGCCAGTCAAACTTAAAATATATATATATATGTATTTAAATGGCTATTCTTCAAACACAGAGGTTTTGCTCCGGTTTTTCTCCCGTTCTAAAAACATGTCATATTTATCAACAACCGCCCTGTTCTGGTCTAATTGTGGTGGAGCTGAGGGCGTGAACTGTAAAGCAGCAAGGTGTTTTGACAGATGACATTTGAAAACTCCTGCAGGCCATAATTACTGTGTAAGCATGACTACTTAAAGTGACCAAAGGTCTTCATTTGAATATTGCTTACTTTAAACAAGATTTTAATCATTTCAGGGTCAAAAGAAAACACAGTTCTATTGGCAGTGTCTTAGAGTAAGGTCTAATTGGGTTGGTATAAAAAAAGTGTACTTTTGGATGCAGCCCAATAAGCTTTGAGATATCAAGTGAACAACATCATTGCATTGGTTCTGAGAAATGTTTTGTTAGTAAGAAAGGGACAGCGCAAGTCCAATAGTCCAAGCCTCCCCTCATAACGTGCACATAATCCAGCACAGGTATTACTGTGATACCAACCGAACCAACTCACCAACACCGGAGGGAAAGAAAAAGTGTTGAGAGGCCACTTACTTTAGCGAGGTGGTGTCACACCGAGTCTCAGTGTGCTGTGAAGGCAGCGTGTGTGTGTTTAGGAGTGTGTGTGTGTGTGTGTGTGCTTTCAGATTGGATTCACCCCAACTGCCCTGGTATGACCATGTGTATGTGTGTGTGGAAAAATAAATTCAGAGTTCATGTTTGCACTCTTACTATCACCATTAAAACACCCTGCACAGCACTTCCTGCGCAACTTTGTGGGTGTGAACAGTGCATGAGAACCACCGGCACGAACACGTCAGAGCAACTTTCACAAGGTGGCCCGGTTTAAAAAGCAGGCGAATACGTCATTCCTTGCAACATTTTGTTCTTTGAGATCATTTGTCAAAACAGCAATGTTCTCCTGACTGTGTGATCTGTTCAACATTTTTATCCTGAGCGGGGATTTTTTTTTTTTTTTTCTTGAGGTGTGAACATTGAGCCTCTCCGTTTGGGAACAAAGTCAAACAAATGAATTCCTTTCAATAAAAGCATATTGTCCTTTGATGCCAGAGATTTGAACTGAGGTTCATTAAAACCTGCCAAGATGTTTGAGATATTTTGCTAACAGACAACACAACATAGACCCTTTGATTTAGGTGACAAGAACAAATATATCCCAGTGAGTGGATACTTTTCGATCCTGCCGCATTTGACTAAAGAACTCAGAATCAAACTGGTCTCTGGTTGGAGCTTCTAAAAACAATTTAAATGATTAAAGTTGGTTAAAATCAAGTCATACAATATGACAAACAAAACCATTCTGACCTTGAATGTCTAAATTTACCAGTTTACTATAACCCGACTGCCACATGCGTGCAAATGATGGTAACTTCAGCGTTTTCCAGCTAAATAAAGCCATGCTGCCAGTTCCTAGTCTTTCTGCACCATCTCCAACATGAAGCTTGATAAGTTTCTGCTGTAATTTTAAAATAGTACTTTTTCCACCCCACAGCAGCCGATTAGACATGTCAGAGCAGGATCTGGATGGGTGTATTACTACATTCAACTTTTAAGGCTCTGCTGTTCCACATGTTGGGTCATTACCGGGGTTTACCGGTCAACTAAAAGGAACTCAGCCTTTGTCTTTAAGCAGAGACGAGTCATAACATTTTGGAGTCCATCCAATTCAAGATGGCTGCCACAGCAAATCGACATTAGCCAATATAAAAATGGTTGTAACTCAGTACTATTTTATAGATACTGAGCTAAAATGTGGTGTAGTTGAGCTTCATTCACAAATCGGTGCCATTTTTTAAAGTTTGACCAAACTGACTTCTACTGTCATTTCTAAACATGAGATGATGATCATCTTGTACGCTGGTGGGCGCCATGCTACGTTTTTATTTAAAACACAAGATACTAGTGAGTTTATTTCCTTAAATATTCATGTAACTTCATGTTAACGGAGTAAAAGTGTAATAAAAAAGCACCCGGAGGAGTGTACGTTCCCTCACCTGTATGACGTCACATTGTTCAAATCAACAGTTGGCTGCCGCACCTTCGGCTCAGCTCAACCAGAAAGGCCTGTTTTACCCTCTGCTCTCAGCACCAACCCAACAAACAGCTCAAAATCTCGTTCTACTGCTGGTTTAACACCTTGATTCCCAGGATCTCTAAATATATGACAATCAAAAAGTAGCTCTGGTCTTATTAATAATTAACTGTGAGCGACTCCTTGTGTTTTTGAGGGTACACTTGATAGTGAATGACCTTCTGAGTGTGTTTGAAACAGGTTTTCTACTACTAGGGCCTTAGTTGTGTCCTTTTGTTTGTATAACCGATCTGACAAGGTAGGTGGCATAATTTATGTTTTCTAGGAGTGGAAAAAAAAAAAGGTAGTAAACGGAGATATTGACTGACAATAGTGCGATAGAAGGTACCGGTACAAGAGGAAAGTACCCGATTATTAAAACCATCCCTCAAACTACCTCTTGACAATTTATTCACACCTTCAGGAACTTTTATTCTCAGGTATATAGTATTTCAGGCTCGTAATCTCACTGCAAGCCTTTCTTTCCTGCTCCCAAGGTGTCAGGTGAAAACACCAACCTGTGCCCAGCGAGACTCAAATTTCTAATACTGTGTTTGCTTTGTCTTTGTTGCCATGGTGCTTAGCAGCATTTTAATCTGCGAGTCTTACTGGGACGGGTTAAAAAACGTCTAAGGGAAATAAAGAAACCAGATTAAAAACAAAAAAACAGAGATTAAAGACTTTGTGGTAAATTAATATAAAAAAAAGTTTTAGCACACAGGAGGAAGCGGGGTTTTAGAGTCTCCACTGAGGGCATTTTTCACAGCAGCTAGTGTTGCTAATCTCATTAATTAGAACTGCACATAAACAGGACACCTTAACCTTTAATCACATTAGAAACCAGTATTTTCTAGTTATTTATTGGTCAAAAGAATGGTGTGAATAGATCATTACCTTTGAACCTGACTGCTAACAAGACTATGACTTGAATTTGGCACCACAAAAACAGGGAGTAAAGGTCAACAAGAATAATTTATAAGAAAAAAGACAGCCGTTTGTGAAAAAAATGTCAAGTTGTATTACAGTAGTAATTCAGTAATTCTCAGTGAGAGAGCAATTTTACTGTTAGTTGTTGATTTAGGTCCATGAAGACACCCAACAAAGGATTTACTGGATGCAAACTCTACCATTCTTTAATGAAATGCATATCACCCACCACAGTTCATACCAGAGGTTTCAACTTGGACCAGGTAATCCATTAGAGCAGCGCTTAAGGTATGACTCTCAACTACTATCCCACAAAATCTGAGTTAAGAGTTATACCCATTTGTGTTCACTGAGGTCGATTAGAACTGGCAACCATCTTTAACCAAGTACACACACAACCAGTTACACAATCTCTTGCCTTTCTTGGCAACAGGGGATTAAAAGTAGCCAAAAAACTCAACGGGAATGAAACTGTACCAGTTACATTCAGGTTGAGGCTTTTGAATTCTGCTATTTGACAGAAACAGACAAAGAAGTACTGGTATGATGTAAACATTCCAGTTACAGAAAAATCTGCACCTATAGTTTAAAGCAGGGGTGTCAAACCCACTTATAAATGGGGGCCAAAATTAAAACCTTTTTTTTTTTTTTTTTTAACTAATGGCTGGTTTCAGACTTTACATTAACTCAAGTTAAGATACCAAACATCCTGTCTTGGTTGCAGGTTCCTCAACACGAGTTTGATTGGTCTCATTTGAAGTTCTCTGTTGCACTTTTGACATCATAATCAAGGATTACTGAAAAAAAATAAAGTATTTTACATTTAAAATAACATTTTGGGGCCTTGAGTTTGACACATATGGTTTAAAGCATCTGAATTAAACTATAGTTGCTCATACACTTGCATATATCTGACGTAATATCTAAGTGTTATTAAACTTAATGCATTGGAGGGAGTGGGGGTGCACGCGTTATAGAAGGCAAGCCTGTGATTGTAAGGGCACTGGTTCAAATCCCACTGACTGCAACATCAAAATTTGAGTGGGAAAGGTAAATCACCCACATCTGCCTCCCCACTCATATGCCCCCATTCTGGGCCCTTGAGCAATAACCTTAATGCCCCCATCTCCTCCCCCAGGCGCCCTAGAAGGCAGAACCCTGGTCCACACATGTGGGCTGTGGTAGCTTCAGGAAGGGCACCCTGTATAAAAACAATTGCCAAATCCTCACACGAATTCACTCGGTGTGGCGACCCCTGAAGAAGGAAGCAGCCAAACAAAGAAAAAAATAAAATAAAAGTTAACTTATTGCATCAGTTGCATTTCTAAATCCACAACGGACAGTTTTGCTTTGCACCAAATGTACTTCCTCTGTGTTCATAATTCACCAGACCTGTTCAGCTCATGTCCTACTGTACTTTCAGACAATACACTGCTAGAAATACACACACATTTAATATCAACTTCAGATTCATCAGGGTATTTGTAAATGTTGGATAATTTAATCCTCCTATCATCAGTTCATTAAATAAATAAGCCACACAGGAAAAGAAGATACAGACTCATCTTCACATACATGGTTAAATGACATTTGACATCAGCAAGTGAAAAAACATCCATGACCTTTCACATCTCCATCAGTAAATATTGCTTTAGGGAAAAGAAAAAAAAAAGCATTTCTTGCCTTTGTTTAAAATTAAATTTGTCCATCAGTTACTTTAGCTATAAAAAAAAAAAAAATCTCATTAAGAGTTGAGAATAGTTTGGAACAGCTCATTTTCAGAGGATCTTAGCCACAAAAATTGCTTTAACGCCCTCCACCAGTCCACCCCCAAAACAACTACTCAAATCAATTCTCGTCTGAAGTGTACTCGTCAATCTTTGAATGCAAACAACTCATAATTGCTGGCAACAAAATACGACTCTGCTGGCTTTGTTCATTTACTACATATGAAGCGTTAAATACTTGAAAGTGAATAATGTGTATTGGTTATTTTTAATAGATGAAACATTCAAAAAAAATTGTGAATTTTGACTGTTATTGTGGCTTTAAGTAAACACTAAATTAGCTGATTTTGCTGTAATGCACAAAAATATATAAATATTAAGCATGAATATCTCTTGTTAGAAGAAGCATCAGGATTGGAAGTGACCCAACACAGGCCAGTATCTCTTGTCAAATCAGTTCCTGAATAACATTATATCACTGGGAGGATTCTTTTTCCTTATACATATTAAAATACTGCATTAAAAATATATTTTATAGAACTGTTGTTAGCTTTCATTAGCATATAAATGTCTTAGCTGTGACCAAAAGACTTGTCTTATTAAAGCTACCAAGAATCATTTTATTATTCCAAATAGACAAATTCAAACTAGTAAAATAATAGATTTTATCAACTGTGGAAATCTGGATTCCCTGAACGCTCAAAAAGATGAGCTGCTACATTCACCCATCTCACGATATGAAATTTACTAGAGTTTGGTGGAAAACTTCTGACAGACATCGTGAATGTCAGGGGACTTCAACGACTCTGCACAATTTCATCTGGAATAGTACAGTCTGGCAGTCACCAGCTCAAAAACAAAATGCAACAGAAGAAAACTAAACATCTCCTCTAAATATATTTACACAATTTTTTCCCACCCATCTGATTTTACTGTCTTTTTTAAAGCAAAGACCTTGAAAAACTACTTTATTCTCTCTTTTTGATTAACCGACGTCTAATTTCAGGCTTTTTAAATCATTATAAATGTCAGTTGTGACATTTCAGTGGATGATTATTTGAACTAGAAATAACTGCTATGACTGTACTTATATTGTGCCTTTCTGTGTAATCAAGATACTCAAAGCTCTTTACAACACAATCTGTGCCCTCATTTACCTCCACACTCACATTCATACATCACTCTACTACATCTCTACAAAGATAATTGAACAAATCATTCTAAAGAGACTAATCAGAGCTGTATCACATTCATACATGATGGGATACACATCGAAGGCAATGACAGGTTCAGCGTCTTGCTCAGGGACACATCAACATGATACTGCTGGTGGAATCGAACCCCCAACTCTCTCATTGGAGGATAAATGCTCTAACCACTCAGCCACAGCTGTTGTCTAAAGCTATTAGCAAACTAACAATTTACATAATCCTTAAAAAAGCATTTTATCAAAAATATATTGTAGGATGCATAGGCAGGGTCAGCTAATACATCCCTACAATTAATTATTCAAGACTAGTTCAAGTCAAAAGAATATTAACCGTTTATCACAGATTCTCTTCTTTTTGGATTAACTAAACATTTTATGTGACCCAATGAGAATATATAGTGACATGAGACATTAATTATATTGGACCCATCAAGCAAATGAGGTCATTTATTTAACAGATCATCAAATTAACATCATAACATATACACATGATTGGCTCT
>JARVLU010000001.1:23266165-23281478 GCA_031762415.1 Simpsonichthys santanae
GAGGAAAAGTTTGCCCCCAGCCCCCCTGTTTTTTTTGTTAAACTACCATCAAATCTCCTGAATCTCCAGCAGGGAGTAAGAATTGTGATGTTCGCAACATCATAACAAGGGATCAAAACAATTCTTCATGGGCGGTTATGGACCCTCGTTCAATCAGTAGCCACTCTTGCCTGGCTTAGATAATAGATATGCAACATAAATGGCTTCCTCTACTAAGGCTAAGGCATTCAGGGTTAAGACAAGTCAGATACGTTTAGGTTGTTCAAAGCTTCTGTCTCTAACAGTTTTAGTTTGAATTTGAGTGTTTTCATGCTAGTGTTACCAAGAGCATCTAAGACTGCATGATCTATCACAGCTTATTATAAGTTGATGACACCCAACTACCATATTTTCTGCCATAAACATCGCACCGCCCTATAAGTGGCATCAGTCCAAATATGTCTAATAAAGTGAAAAAAAATTCAGAAATACATTGCTTCGCTGTATATGTCGCGTTTGTTACACGTCACCACAGACAACCCCACTTGGCAAGACTGACCCCAAGTGGGGTGAAATGTGGGCCGGCCCGGTGTTGTGCCAAAAATCAACTGGATGCCAAATGACGGCCGCTGGGGCGAGCACGGGAGGACTTTAACAAGAATTTAACAAGATTAACATTTAAAAACAATGGTTTGCTTGAAATTATAGTAAAGATGTGTCTCAGTTTAACTTTTGCTTAATAAATGCACTTTGACAGTCAAATCAGCTGCATTTTCAAAAGCCAATACGCAGAAGCATGAATGCACAGAGGACGACTCGTTGTGCATTTCTTCAAAATTTAATGAGATAACCACCTAAAAACAATTATTTGTTAGCTCGACTTAGGGCTGGGCAATATGGACCAAAATTAATATCTCAATATATATATATTTTTTTTTTTACCAAAATCGCGATATACGATATATGTATATACTGTATAGATATTTTTTCTTTCCATAAAGTAATAACAAAAATTTATTTGAGTCAAAGTTTTGTCCCAGTTGTCACACAGGCATATTTATTAACACTGTAGCTGTACAAAATAAATGCCAAAAAATTAAACTATTTACATATAGGCTATTAAATAGTTTATTTTAGACATCTATTTACATATATTAAATAATAATCCTCTTCAGCTGTAGTCAGCTGTACTTGAGAGGCTAGAGCAGTCGGCCTCCAATGGGAGATTTGGAGGTTCGATTCCACCACCAGTCACATGCTGAAGTGTTCCTGAAACTCCTCATTACCTCTGGTGTGTGTCACATCGTGTATAAATGTGATAAAGCTCTAATTATTCTTTAGAGATCTAGTAGAGTGCTGTTTGAATGGGTCAATGAGGCACAGATTGTATAGTAAAGAGCTTTGAGTGTCTTGATAAGATAGAAAGGTGATTTATAAGTACAGTCCATTCAGCTGTGCCTCCTTCACGTCAGTCAGCCTGTGTGAAGCTGCTGTAGTGAGCCACCACTTGAAACCTTGAAGCTCCGTCAGATCTGACTCCTTGAAATAAACCACAGTTCAGAGTTCATTTAGCCGTGCTGTGTGCCTTTTTAGAGGAACAGAGAGAGGAAGTGCGACATTAATAAAGTAGCAGTTTATCATATTGCTAAAGATATGGTCCTTAGCGGCTAAAACATTAGCCGTCTTGTTAGCCGCTAAAGACCGTATCTTTAGCGATATGATAAACTGCTGCTTTATTAATGTTGTGCTTCCTCTCTCTATTCCTCTAAAAAGGCACACAGCACGGCTAAATGAGCTCTGAACTGTGGTTTATAAGGAATCAGATCTGACAGAGCTGTTAGCTTCACACACGCTAGCTGCTTTGTTTACTAAATGGCTCCTCCTTCCCAAGTGCCCGCCCACACTGGAGAAGCAGGAAGTGGAGGGGGAGCGAAGCAGAGGGCTGTGTGGAGAATGAGGGGGGCTGCCTGGGAGAAAAAGACGTCAGGATTTCCAAGTATAAAACTATATTGTTTATATCGAGATAGTCTCAACTTATATCGCCAAAAAAAAAAAAGAATTCTTGGTATTTTAAAAATAGAGATATCGCCCAGCCCTAGCTCGACTTTATAGTAAAGGTGTGTCTCAGTTGAGCTTTTACTTAACAAATGAACTTCAATGGTCAAATTGGTTGCATTTCGCCGGGGAGGCACAGCAAAATAAAGCTAATGTGACGGTTGCTCCAGGCAGATGGCAAGCCGATTGTGTCACTAATAGCCACTTTTACCTACTACATGTCACAACGGCATGCCATACTACTCGAGTGCCATCTAGCAGCTGAAAATGGTAGTGTTCAATATTTTCTGTCAGAATGAATGAAAACGATGATATCTCAGCCAAAAAATAGTTTGTAAATATGGGGAAAAAATCCATAAATACGTGGCTTCGGCGTATGAGTCGCAGGGCATGCAAATTATGCAAAATAAATAAATAAATAAATGAATAAAAAACCTGCAACTTATAGGGTGAAAAATACAGTACTACTACCACATCAAATTTTAGCTTAAAATCTGCAAAACTTGCAGACTGACTGCAAGACTGACCCCCAAGTGGGGTGACCTCAAATGCAAAAAAGTTGAAGATGTACCACCAGTGACTGTTTTGGGATTTTCAATAAATCGGGTTTTTGAAGTTTTGATAATGCTACAGACAAAAAAATAAATAAATAAAAATAAACACACTCGAGCAAAAATGCCTTCACCTTCAGGCAATAATGAAGTCAACCCTGTTAACTGTGCCTGAAAGGAGACACTACTAAGCAACCCAAAACATCTGGCAAGACACTTTTCTGTCTTAAACTTAGTGTAAATACCAAAATACACATAGAGCACCAAGTACCAGTAAAAAAAAATAACCATGAGGAAACTTTTGGACTGCATGATGTTGAACTTTGCCAAATGTGGAGGTGTCACTGTTCTACATGTGTAGAAAACAATTAAATACTAATAATCAAGGATCAAAATAACAGAGATGCTGTTTCAGGAGAATCACCACAAAGTTCAAACATTAAGCCGAGGGATTTGGTTGCTTTCTGATTAAATGAGCAAGACTAGAAATCTGAAAGAGGCTGCAAAATCCCTGAGGACAAAATGAGGAGTTAGCAAAAGTAAAAGACTTTTTCACCCCAACAGTCATACCAAAAGATTTTATGCAGATGAGTTACAAACTGTATTCAAAACACCAATGGAGTGGGCCACAAACTTCTGTTTTACCCTGAAGCTTAAATCGTACAAAAATAGATTTCTGTCTGAAACTCTTTCGAGGCTGGAATCAACTGTTTATGCAGTTTGTATTAGCTCGAAGCAGAAATATAAAAAAATACCAGTATAGGCTGCATAAATAAAATAGTTGAGGAATTAATCCAGCTTTCAAAAATGACTGGATGTGTGCTTTATTATAAGGGATGCAAAGCAACACCGTTATAGCTCATCTCCATCCGGAGTTTTTATTTACCGGTATTTAGTTTTAAAATACATATTTTTTATCATTTATATCTTTTTTTTGTTTTTAAATTTAAATGTCAAAATAAGGGATTATTGATGATTTGTTTTAAAGTGCTACTTAACTTTATTAACCTTTTTCAAGAACTACTTTTATGAGTTTTGTGACTTTAAAGTTAAGAGGCAGTTTGTATTCCCTAACATATGGTTCAATTGAAGACAAAGGAGATGGTCATTGATTTAAGAAAACACTCTTCAGTTGCAGCTCCTGTAGTCATTAATGGTGAAGCTGTTGAGGTGGTGTAGCAATATAAATATCTGGGAACTCTTCTGGATGAGAAACTGACCTTTGACCTCCATGTAAACTCACTCTGTAAGAAGGTCCATCAGAGGAAGTATTTTTATCGGAAGCTCTGTGGTTTTAATGTTGATTCAACTTTTATGAGAATGTTTTATTCACATATACTCAATATACACATAAATGGAGTCTCTTGACTTTTACCTTCATCTGGTTGAATAGTTAACAGGAACAAACTCTTGGGGATTGTCTGGATGTGCAGCAAAACTGCTCTACAGAACATCCCTGACCTACACAAGGCAAGGTCAGTGAATAGGGCCAGGCTGATTCTGGCAGATCCTGATCACCCACTCCATGGTGAGTTCAGGTTGCTTCCATCTGGACGCAAGTATCTGCTGCCCGGATGTATGAAGAACAGACTGAAAAACTCATTCATCCATGTAGCGAACAGGCTTCTCAATGAACAGTGATGACTTTCGTATTGTTATTTTAATGTCTCAATGTCTTGTGGATGTTTTGTGTAACTAATGACTGAAACAAATTGCCCCTCAGGGATAAAAAAGATTCTTGAACTTGATGTATTTTTAATTTAAAAATACTGTAAATATGCTATATTTAAAGTCAGTGGGTTTTGCTGGTGCTCATGGACGCCGTCAGTGGAAACACTTTATCTGGAGCCATAATTTGCCTAACAAACAGGCCCATTAGATAATGCTGCACTTTGCTCGAGCTAAAGTAAATTCAGGTTTTATTTTATGCTGAACGTTTAGGTTTCGCTTTGGTCTCTGGCAGACACCAACAGAGTCTGGGCTCTTTTGTAGAAGTTTGAGGTGTGTCAAGTTAAAAAGAACGACACTACGTTCTGTGAGAGATGTTAGGTTGGTATAGCCCAATGGTCATAAAATTAACCGTTTCATTCTTGGCTTGCACTCCCGTAAGGGTGTAGTCACGTACGGACACGTCATTCCATAAGTGTGGAGTTAAGCCTGCTCCTGTGTGTCTGTATGGTCAATATGCCTTTCCTGTTACAGTATAACGGAGATAACGAGCTGTTTAATGTGCTAACACACTCACACTGACTCATGGAGTGAGATCAGGGTATCCACAGATAAACTTCAGATTCTGATTTTACAAGGAGCAAAGTAATATTTGAACACCTAAGTCTCCACCACCAAGAACTTTTCCTTTTGGCTAAAAAGAGCATGTCTTCACCTGGGCTCAGAAGCAAAAAGCTGAGATAGAGACAGAGATTGTAGCGTTTTCCCCTTTTTTACAGTATATATTCAGTGTCTGTGTTGGTTAAACTATGTCATGTAAGGGTTTCAAGGTCAGTAAATCGTCACCACAGGTACACACACACAAAAAGAAACAAAACAAAAGCAACACAAATATAGATATGTCCATTTTAACTACATAGTCAACATGTGGCTATCATGTTTCCATCCAACAATTCAGAGAAACGCTTTCATTTAAGAGACTAATGGCATGTAGTGCTCGTCTTTAATGAAAACTGCAGCTGTTTTCATGCAAAACATGTGAAAAATGTGTTTAAGCTCATGGCTGACACCTTAAAATCTGAAGTAGGGGCTTTGTTCTAGCCTGCTAGCATTGGGATTTGCGGCAAAACCCGGGGATTTTATTTAGCTTTTGAACTGTGAGGCACACCTAAATGTTGCTGCAACCTATCTTAGAAACTACTCTTATTTTCTGTTTAGTTCTTTAAATCCTTTGGTAAATATAGGGATATTTGTGAAGTGCTCTGGAACCACTTGGCATCAGGGCAAGGAGCGCAGAGCTGTTTGGTACCACACGCTGATGTGTATTGTTGTGGTGGTTTTGATGACTTCCTGCAACTGAATAACACCATGAAATGACAGCTGTGCACCAGCTTTACACCCGTGAGTCACATGAAATCTATTGTCATAATAGCTTTTGATCTATTTGTAGGCGAAACACTTAAAAAAAATTAATCTTACAAGTTTGTATGTGGAGCAGAATCACTAAATCCTCATGATTTTTTTCCCTCCCATTTATAGTTTAATACATATTGTTTTAATTAAAATACTTCAGGATCTGTGGGTTTTTTTTTTTCACTTGCATATCAGTTGTTATTGTTATTATATATTAATTATTATAGGATATAATTTACTATTAATAGGATTTAATTTGAAGAGAATAATGTGCTTTGACTTACAGTAATTATCACTTGTGTACTTTTCAATTATTTTACATTATCAAAATTTTCATCATGGAAATACATTTATTTTTTTCATTTCCTTCAAAAACATTGTTCTTTGACATCTATTTCACAATAGTTCTTAAATTTAACTTTCTTTTCTTTGATATTTTTGGGTGTAACCAGGACCTTGAGCACACAATTTCATTCCACCTCATGTACCACATGATGTGAAAGACAAAAACGATACTTGAACTTGAAATTGATGTCTTAGGTTCTTTTTAGTTTTTACCTACTCTCACATTAATCTTCACTTTTACCAATGTTTAGCTTTTAGCAACAGTTATACTGTTTAGCTATCAGCAATAGTTTCTGCTAATGTTTAGATTTCAGCAACTCCTTCTGTTAACACAGCTTTCAACAACAGTTTGGCTAATGTTTAGCTTTCAGCAACCGTTTCTGTCAATGTTTAGCTTTGAGCAACTGTTTCTGCCAATACTGTATTGAGCTTTCAGCAACAGTTAGGTTAATGTTTAGCTTTCAGCAACAGTTTCTGCCAATTTCAGCAACCCTTTCTGCTAATGTTTAGCTTTCAGCAACCCTTTTTGCTAATGTTTAGCTTTTAGCAACCCTTTTTGCTAATGTTTAGCTTTCAGCAACCCTTACTGCTAATGTTTTGCTTTCAGCAACACTTTTTGCTAATGTTTAACTTTCAGCAACCCTTACTGCTAATTTTTAGCTTTCAGCAACCCTTTCTGCTAATGTTTAGCTTTCAGCAACCCTTTCTGCTAATTTTTAGCTTTCAGCAACCCTTTCTGCTAATGTTTAGCTTTCAGAAACCCTTTCTGCTAATGTTTAGCTTTCAGCAACCCTTTCTGCTAATGTTTAGCTTTCAGCAACTCTTTCTGCTAATACAGTATTTAGCTTTCAGTAACAATCTGGCTAATGTTTAGCTTTGAGTAATAGTTATTTTTGGCAACATGATCGCTAATGTTTAGCTTTCAGTTATGGTCTAGGTATTTTTCAGCTTAAAGCTACTGTTCGTCTAATTAAGCGTTTTTAGCTACGTTTTCTCTAACTGAAGTTCTGTTTAGCTTATTTTAACTTCATCAACTCAGTTTCAGCTAATCTCAGCAGTCAGCACCTAGAATTTTTTTTTTCACAGAATATGCAACTCTGTAATTATTTGTTTTTACATCACCAAAACAACAAACTAGCCTTTCCTGCAGAGGAGTCAACACTGCCTTGAGTAAACAACATGTATGACCTACTTCATTTTAGATAACATTTTTTCCAGGAAAGAGTCACGTTAGTTGCCCTAAATTTAAATGCATTGTCACAAGGTGAACAAAAACTCTAAGAACCATAAGTGGTTTCTGGACATCTGTAGTGTCCAGATGTTGTATTCCAGCAGGTCAAAGTGACCAAACGTTCATGCCTTGAGACACAGACTAAACAGAAGCCTAAATTTGTTCTGCTGTGCTACAGGGAGTGGGAAATCCAGTGCAATTGCGTGGGCAAGCTGGTGAATCATTGCTGTGTGGCAAAGACAACAAAGACACAGAAAAAAGGCAGGAAAAGATCAAGCTTGCATGTGGATGAATACAAAACAAATGTAACGTTCTGGAGATTGGTCTTACCTGCCCAGTGGAAATTTCAATTACCTGCCCTTGCGAGGGCCTTGTTGACATTTTTTTTTTTAAAGTGCAGAAAAAGGGGGGGCAAAGAAACCGTGAATTGGTCGATCAGTCAGTGCTTCTTGTTCATTTAAAACCCGCGTAGGTGACAACTTCCAACAAAAACCTCCCCGTTGAATCAACAAGTTGAGTTCCCACAGCAGTGGCTACACGGTTAGCCGGCTACCGCACGTCCCATGTTTGTCAACAACGCAGGAAATAAAGGTCGAGTTTTCTTCAGCCACCTTCTGGGTATAAAAAAAAAAAAAACATTCACATCCAAACCAACTTGTATCGGTCGTGAGCGGCGGAGACTTTTGCCTCTTCTAGTACCGTGACGTTCCGGGCCAGCTAGCTGCCTGAGCTAGCTAGCTCGAAGAAAAAGTTGGTCAACGGTCGAGTTGAACGAGTCTTGCCCGCAGCTCAGCCCCGAGGTCCACAAACTTTCAGGCCAAAAGTCATTCCCGGGACGCCAGGTCTCGACCCCTCGGACTCCGACAGAATTAATCAACTCAATCCCAGTGGGAGGTCTTTGGAAATGGGTCCGAAAAGTAGAATCGGCAGCATGGCAGGTGGGGGAATTAAAGACGTAGCGCTGGCTAATTTGGCTGCTCGACGTTAGCTCGTGCGGCTAAGTCAACAATTTAGCTAACAGCCCAGCGACCCCCCCAGTCAGTGACCGCAAAACTCCAAATCCACGCAAATTACCGCCACTCTCTCTCTCTTATTTATTTTTTTTTTTTTTGGTTGCGTGATTGGAATAAGGTCGTTCACCAGTGCGGCACTGCGGTGTGGCGTTAAGATCGTCCTGTCGGTGCGCCGACAAATATCCCAGCAGCGACCAGCCGACCGAAAGGAGGTGGAATCATCCAGTTGTAGGGTCCATTCTTGGTAAAGTGGGGCTTTCTTGTTAGCAGGTTAAGCGGTGGAGGCAGGGGCGGGGGGGGCGAGGAGCTGCGCCCGAATGCAGTCTATGATCCTGCCCTGATACCGGAACAAGCTCGCAGCAACATGGCTGCTTGCACCGCGACTGAAAGAGAAGGATTGAGGAGGGAGGGAGGTCGGAAGCGTTCGGCTCCGCTCGTCTTTTTCCGTAAACTCTTGGCAGGTCGAGGACGGACACTCGGGTTGAGAAAGCAGCAGGTGCAGTGATGTTTCTCACTCACAGGTGTAAACAAAACATTTGGGTTGTCTTGATTTGGGCTCACCTGTGTCAGAACACAAGTTACGTAGAAGCTTCCATGAAACAAACATATCCTCAAAATGTGTTTATTTTGTCATCTTATAACAAATAATGGCATCTTATAACAAATAATTATGACTTAGCTATTTTATTATTTATGACACGGTATTTCTTTTTAAGACTTAGCATCTTATTTAGCACTCTCATTCAGCTCATTTATAATTACTACATCGTTATCTCATATCTATGAATAAGTATTTATATTTTACTGTAATATAAACATAGCTTAACATAATTATGATCTAGTATCTCATTCTTAACTGTCTTATAATTGTGGCATAGTATCTTAAATTTATGATAAAGTATCTAGAATATATTTTAATAATTCTGACATAATTCTGACTAAAACTAAATATTTATATTTGCTGCCACATACAGCTTAACATATCCTAATTATGACTTAGTATCTCATATGTAGAATATTTTTTGATAATTCTGATATTTATCTCATATCTATGACAAGACTAAATATTTATATTTGCTGCCACATAAGGTTTAACATCCTAATTGTAACTTAGAATCCCATACAACATTTAGAAGATTATCTTACAACTATAAATATCTCATATGCATGATGTAAAGTTTTTATGTTGTATTGTCTCATAAATATGGGTTAACATCTACTGATTAAAACTTAGCATCTCACAATTATGACTCAAGAAAAAACACAAGTATCACATACATAGAACTTAGTAGAACTTAGGAAGTAGTGAAAAATGTCAGCGGTGTGGAAGTTATTATTTTTTTTTTAAGTGTCGTAAACTGAGAGCAGAACCGCTGTTTGCAACGACTGCTCAGCATCAGTGATGCGAGGAGGAGCGTAAAAGAAGTCCTACAACACTTCACACTTAATTAACCATTTCAAGAACCACCATTCTGACCATTAGGATAAGGTTGTGGTGGCCAGAAAGAAAAACAAGAGCGGTCAACCGCGGAGAAACAAAACCTCATCTGCAGCCCATCCATCCAAAGACCATGCAGAATAATGTAGTATTTTAACTCCACAGCAGAGAAAGCTATGTAGTTTCTGTAAGTAGGTGTGTGTGTTGGGGGGGATATCGGTATATTGGATATTGGCCAAATAAGTTTTAACATATTGACATATTGGATATCGGCCAAAAATCCAATATGGTGCATCCCTATTTCATACTTTCTTATAATTAGAACTTACTTATCTCATAGTTACATTAAGAAACAGTAATTATGGCTTATCTATGAAATTAATGTTTCATAAAAATATGACCTAGTATAATTTTTGTGACCTAATATCTCAAAATTGTGACATTGCATCCTATATCTGTTAGTGATATTTAAAACCTTGCCATCTCCTCAGCTCAGTGTCAAACTTAGCATTTCATATTACGACTGGCGGCAATTCCATCACAGAATTACGCAACCATACAAACATTTATGAAGCGTTATTGCAGCAAAGCTTAAACTTAATCATCAAACAAGAAGATATTGACCAACACTGACAATTTCCCTATGTATATTAAATTTTCTGTTTAATATTTAACTATTTGTAACTGAGCATAGACGTCCCAAAAGCTACAGGTTATTTATTTCGCTCACACTCTAACCTGCCAAATTATGGGCTCAATTCGCAGCCACTCCTCCAAAAACAAAATGTAGATACATGTCCATTTCATCCGTTTGTGTGACTGCAGGCGCAGACATCTCCAAGTTACTTAGCAACAACTGAAGGCTGCCTCAGATGATGTGGGAAAATGGAAAAAAATAAAGTGATGTCTGAGCTATGTCAGCGTGGAGGTCTGCAGAGTCGCACAATGCGAGGATGTTGTGCGGAAAATAAAAGAAGAGTTCAGGAAACGAAGGGCTCTGAGAGGCCTGTTGGGAACGACTGGGAAGGAATCCAACTGGCAGGATTTCCCGAAGAATCAAGTGGTGGGGGAAACAAAGGGATCACCTTTAAAACGGCGGGAGCACACTAAAGGGGAAAGACAGAAAAATAAAGATAAATACTTGTGTTTTCAACATGCATCCATTTATTAAATTCCATGTGAGCTCAGCCTCAGCTGTGAATCATTTTAGTTTGTGGCAAAAAAAAATGTTAGGAAGTGTCGCCATCTGCAGGATTTCTTACAATTACTACATCAAATCTGCAGAATGAACTCATTTCACTCAATTTTTAAGACACTGATATAAAACTGTGTGGTAGTAGCCGACACATATTGTAAGCTCCCTCCACAACAACTGTCACCAATAACCTATGTGCAGTCAACAAGCAACATGAACCTGCTGGGTTTAATTTAATAAAACTCAGTTTTATGACTGGATGTAAATCTACAGCTCTTTAACGTTTGCAGCAAATCAAGATGGCTGCTGCAGCCAACTCCTCTTACAAATAACTACAATGGTAATTTGGTCGGATTTACAAATTTTTTGCTAAAACTGATTGTCAACTCGCACGCCACGTTCCACTCACCAAGCCGTGTTTAAATTTTAAGCATAAGCTGCTGGGGTCAACCATGTTTGTCTGTTAGCAAAATATCCTGTGAACCACTTGATAGATTCCAGTGGGCATTTGAGAAACAGATACAACTTCAGGAGTCAATCCACTTTAAGGTAAGGTGGCCACCACACCTAATTAGCATTAGCCAATAACAAAAAGACAGCTACAACTCCCCTTTATTAAATCTAAATATTTTTTTTTTTTTGTTGTTTTAACATGTTTAGAGTTTAACGTTTCAGTTTGCACTTTTTAAATTATTTCTCAGAGACTTTATATTAAACACGTCGAGTTAAGTGAAAGCATTTTCAGTGAGTCTGAAAACAAAGAGCTACAAACGTTAGCATTAGCCTTCCACGTGGATTCAGGCTGCAGTGCATTATGGTCCGTTTCCACGGCTGTAGCGCGCAGCTTCTGTGCGCCAGTTTCACCAAACCATGTGACAAGATTAAATGAACCCCACGTCTAAAGAGCTGAACTACTCTTTAAAGTTAAAAACACATTTTAACTAAGGAAACTGCATTTTCTGTGAAAATGTAGTGCGAGTGGTTATTGCTGAAGAACTTGCTGAAAAACAGCTGAAATTAGTTTTAAAAAAACATGCTGAAATGGAAGAACAAGCCTGTTAGCAGAAGAAAGCAGAAAGAACACATTTACTGAATTAGGTTTAAAGCAGACATTAGCTCAAAAAAATAAAAAATGAGCTTAAAAAATAGCTGAAAAGTAGCTAAAAAGGCAGAGACACTTAACTACCAGAAGGAAGTGTAAAGAGCTGAAATGGGCTAAGAAAATGTGGAATTAGCTGAAAAAGCTAAATTTAGCACATATACCGCTAAATAGTGGCTGAAATAGCAAAAAAGCTAAAACTAGCAGAAAAAGCTGAAAGGAGTATAACAAGCTGAAATTAGCAAAGAGCAATTAGGCTGAAAGTAGCCGAAATTACAATAAAAACCTTGAATTTAGCTGAAAACAGCTTAAATTAGCTAAAAAAAAAGTTAAAAGCTATAGCTGAAAAGGTAGAACGAGCTTAACTTAGCATAAGAAAGCAGAAACAACACATTTGCCCAGTTAAGCTGAAAGAAGCAGAAATGAGAAAAAAAGTGAAAATTATCAGGGGGAAAAAAGCTGAAATAAGCTTAAAAAATAAAATAAAAACAGCTGAAAAGTAGCTAAAAAAGAATACGCTTTAATTACCAATAGGAAGTAGAGAACACATTTTTATTGAATTAGACTGAAAAAAGTTGAAATGAGTGCAAAAAATGTGGAATTAGCAGACAAAGCCAAAATTAGCATGAAAACAACTAAATGGTAGCAGAAATGGCAGGAAAAAGCTGAAACTTGCATAAATAAGCTGAAAGGAGCAAAATAAGCTGAAATTAGCAGCAAGAAAATAGAATAAGCACAAAAATATCGTAGTTAGCAGAATTAACCTAAAAGGAGCACGAAACAGCTGAAATTAGCTGAAAAGTTTAAATTTGCACAAGGAAGCTGAAAGAAGCTGAAGCAGAACAAAACATGAAAGGAGCAGTAATGGGTTGAAAACAGCTCTAAAGATTTAAAGGATGTAAAATGAGCTCAATTCATTTTCTGAGGAAAACATGGCAGAAAATGCTAAATATTTCAAAAAGCTAAAGTTGCACCAACACCAAAAGTCATGGCAGGATTGTCCTGAAAGAGCTGAACGTTTTGATTTATTTGTTGAAATAGAACAAAAATTGTGAAATAGGAATTGCGCCTAAAAATTCCAATTATCCGACCCGTTTTAATATAAAGTCGACCGGCTGGAGTTTTATATCAGACTGAAAAAGTGGAAAAATTGAAAATGAATAAAGATTCAGTGTCTTTATTTTTTTTTTTAATGACGGTAAGACTGAGCTCAAAATATAAATGTTTATTAAGAATAAAGAGTAGACAAATTGAAGTTTTTTTAAATTATTTCCACAGTATGTAAACATAATAAAATACATATTTATGTAAATGTTCCGTAAGTTTACAAAAAATAATAATAAAACAGCAATATGTACCTGAGAGAACAAGTTTCATGTGTGTGTGTATTTGAAGTAAATGTTTTAAATCAGTGTCGATGTTTGTTCTAAACGACAAACCTGTGGTGGGAAATGTTTATTTAGAAATAAGAAGTCTCTTGTTGTTGTTTACCGGACTGAGTCTCAGGTTAAATCCCTAAAATCTACAGCTAACCTGCGACTAGACAGAACTTTAATGCAGTTACACAAACTGGGAATAAAAATAAAAAATTCTAAACCTTAAAGAAAAGACGTTAAAACGAATTCATGATCAGACAGGAAGTAGAAACTCTTCCACCGTCCGGTACTTTAAAGAGCGCCGAGCACTTCCTCCAGAGGAACGCTCGTCAGGTCCGAGTAAAAGTTCCCCTCGTTGTCTCCGCCCCCGAACACCAGCAGGGTTCTTCTGTCGGACGCGACGCTCGCCTCTACGTCTCCGCCCTCCTCCGAGTGGGGGCGGCGACCGGGCGTTTCCATGGTGATGATGGAGTGTCCCGCCCTGGGGACGGAAAGCCGAGGCAGCGTCAGCTCCGTCCAGGTGCTCGACTCTAAAACGACAAAACTCCACGTCAGCAAAGAGTTTTATTTTTGGATAAATCTAAAATACGTGACACGTCGCGTCGGACCGAGGACGAATAAACAAACAATTCTTTAGAGTCCTGACTTTTTAAGCAACATTTTGATGTTGTGATAACCCCTGGAAAATCCATCTGAATCTTATTTTTAGTGTACCGTACTTCCTGATGTATAAGTCACATCAGTCCAAATATGTCTAAGTGGGAAAAAACATAAAGAAAGCGCTTCACCTTACACGTTGCATCTATTACGCGTCACCGCTGACAACCCGGAAATGTGGGCCGGTGTTGTGCCAAAAATCGATTGGCTGCCAAATGGCGGCCACGGGAGCGTGTACGGGAGGACTTTAACAAGGTTAACACTTAACAACAATTATTTGTTTGCTCGAAATTATAGCAAAGGTGTGTCTCAGTTGATCTTTTCCTTAATAAATGCACTTTGACAGTCAAATCAGCTGCATTTTGCCTGGGTGCTCGTAAGTCAGCTGATTTGACATTTGCTCCAGGAGTTGGGAGAGAGACAAAGGTGGCTTTGTAGGTCAAGTCAATTGTCTCATTAATAGCCACTTTTACCTATTAACGAGACACTTGGCTTGCCATATTCCTTGTGGGCCATCTAGTGGCTGTAAATGATAGTATTCGATATTTTCTCTGTCAGAATGAATGAAATCATCAGATCTCAGCCACAAGTTAGGTTATAAATATGAAAAAACATAAATAAGTTGCAGTGTGTGCAAATTTATGCAAAAAGGTGCAACTTATATGGAGAACAGTACGGTGTTTAGCAGAAAGTATTAAAAAAAAAACATCTAAGGCTTTTTGCTCCAAATCATCATTAGCTGATAGTTTGTCTCAGAACATTCCTTAGGGTTATATTCCAGACATGTCATTTAAAGGGACCCAGAGATGAGGTATTTATTCAATCATACAGTATTTTGACAAAATGCAATTAATGCTAATTTTATAACCAAAGCACAAGTTGCCTATATCCTTACAGACCACTTTGTTCCTTAATACAAGTTTTGATGTGACATAAATAGACAAAAAGATGGAAACAATTCACTTAAAAAAAAAGATCAGAATGAGTTTGCAGCTTCACAGAAAGCTTCACTTATATTTAGAAGCTGAATGTCGAAACGTTGCAATCCTTTTTTTTTATTGCTTTTCTTAGCATTCAATGGCGATAATGTTTTCGTCTTTATCTGTCTGTAAGCAAAACATCTCACGATTTACTAAACAAATATAAATATAACTTTCAGGATGTGATCGTTGGACGAACAGCTACATCTGAATAACTTCTGGAGTCAACCAAAGTCAAAATGGCCGCCAAAGCTAACCAGATTTATCAAACATGATTTTACAGATGCAAAGCTAAAATACAACACATACTAGT
>JARVLU010000001.1:23287685-23299615 GCA_031762415.1 Simpsonichthys santanae
ACACACACACACACACACACATATCTGGGTCGCCAACTAGTTTTCAATAATTGCATCCAAGTGAGATACTACTTTTACAGTTTTGTGCTAATTCTTCTAGTTGTTTTATGCAAAATTATTTTTAATCCATAACAGCTTTGCTTCAGAATGATCTTGTTAAAAATAACTAAAATACACCCTTTCTTAAATTATCTAAACCTGTTGTTTTTGCCTCCACTCAGGTACCAATATTTTCTCCAGATCAAACAAGATATATTAACTGGAAGGTGAGTTTGAAGTCCACTGTGAATTTGATATTGTTTAATCGTTGTCGATCACTCTGTCTTATAAAACCAAGACTTGTCAGACATGACAAGAGGAGTACAAATTTATAAACATACATTTTATGCAGATCTGCATTCATTTTACATAATCAAAACAAGTATATGTTCTTTGAAGGAGAACTTGATGATTTTAAATACTGACTTATAGTTGAATTATTATTATTAGTACTTCTTTATTGGCTGATGTTTGTTTGTTCCTGCTATTTCCAGATTGCCCTGTCCTCACAACACTGCTGCTCTGCTGGCGTCCTATGCAGTTCAGTGTAAGTAGTGCTCCCAGTCATTTCACATAAGAATGGAAAGGAGATTCATTAGGGCTCACTTTAGCTGTGCACACTGTTAAATGTAATGACTGTGGTTGCTGGGGTGCATTTACAACTGCTGCTCAGAAGCCGTGGCGATACATTTTCAACTATGTGGTGAGATTTTACCATCAGCAACATAAATATTAAATGAAATGTTTTATTTATTTATTCATTTTTTTTCTAAAAGTCAATCTTTAATGGTCATAATGTGCAGAAGCAAATCAATAGGAGAAAGGTTTACTGAACCACTCAGTGGACGTTTGGTTTAATAAGACTTATTTACAGTGCGGCTGCTCAGATTTACAAAGGCAGTGATTTATTCTTGATACACTTCCTAATCAGTTAGACCCACCCTAAATGCAATTTAGTTTACACAAGCCAGGCAGACAATCTGTGTAAAATATAGTTGAGGCTTTTTTCAACACCTCATTTTATTTACTGCGACTATAAACGGCCTAAACTTCGCTTTATTAATTGTCAGCTTAGAATAATTAACAACAGTAAAGGTACATCAGAACAACGAGACAAGATTATCCACTGGTCAGGAGGATTTACATGCCCCTTTTTTTTTTTTTGTACAAAATGCCTAATAATTTTACATTTGTTATAGCATCTGTGGATAGCAAGAAAAATAGACCATCATTGCAATAATTTAATACAATTTTGTTTTCTTCCTTTGAAATCTAAATTGTAGAGCCTTGAACTGTTAAGGGACTTGTTACAATGACTCAGTGAGTTTGTAAACGTACATTTATGAATGGATTTTTAAGTTGCTGACTAAGTTCAGTTTGTTTTCACTTGTAGTTTACAATAAATGGCTTTGTCTTCCAGACTCATGACACGGCAATCGTGATCTTACATCCCTTTTCTTTTTAATAGCTACTTATTATTTCATGCCTGCTTCTTTGCTTCATAACTGCGTATTTATTCCATCTAATACTGTCCCTGGCTCCTCCCCCCTTGACATCCCCCTCCCCTTTTTTTTGCTCTCGCCACCTCCTCCTGTCCTCCTGTGGGATGTTTTGCAATGAATCTGTACAGCCTCAGTTTGTAGGTCAAACAAGAGATTTGACCTAGACCATCAGCACCCTGACCCTGCAGCTTTTATGCTTCCACACACACACACACCCACACACACTGTTGCTTGGGTGATGCTGTCACTTCTCACAGTGCCAGCACAGATTATGGAGATAAATGTTTGCTTTGGGCGGAATAAAAACGGCTTGAAGCAGCTGCTATGCTGCTAATTTAGTTCAAGTGCTGCTGAGTCTGAACCACAAACTAATGCTTGCATTCATAAAAGATCATAAATCCCTTCTGATTGATGAAATTCTGGGTTTATAATAAATTGAATCAGCAATTTTCTCCTCGGACAACAATTGACATCCAGAAATACTTTGATGCTCTTTCTGTTGGTGCTCCCCATACAGTTACAACACATCTTTATTATTATTTTTTTTCTTGCCTAATGTATCGGACCCGTTGACCAATGCCATCATAACAAGGTGCTCAGTCTTGGTCACCTGTTGTTTTAATGTTGCAGCTAAATCGTTTATGCTCCTGGTGCTGTGTAGACACCAATAAGCATCTGAGCTGCAATTGATTGGTTGGTCAATATGCTTCCGCTACCAGCTTCAGCTTGTAGGTCAGTCAAGGGACTACTTTTAGCTTCAACTGCAAGCGAGCGAGTTAATTGTATCTGCTTTTATCCCCTCATCCCTGTGGTTTCTGATAATTATGAGGACTTTAATTAATTTATTTGTTTTTGTCCGCAGACTCTTGTTTTCATTATCATTAAATAAAATGTATATATTAGTGGTGACCTTTTTGTTGGTACCATTGAGACAATGTTGGGATATGTGTTTTATGCACACAGACGTGCCATTTGTTGAGGCTGTAGAGGGTAAAAATGTATAAAATCACTTTGGTATGATGTGTATCATAGTCTTATGTGATTTAGTAAAATGTGGTAATTCGGTTGTGCCCCCCGCACCCCAACTGCCTGCGCAGACGTCACATCCACGTTAAAATGCATTTACACCATCATATTAAATAACAATGTTTTTGCACTATTTGGTTTAATCCTCTGCTGTTGTCACAAAGCGTTAATCCAAAGTGCACAGTGTCATTAGAAACAGTTCCTGTTTAGAAAACGCTCCTTTAATTCTCTGTAGAAAAGTGTGAGGACATTTGCACCGATGGTTTTTCTTTATTCACATCTTTCTGAGTAAACAACCCACGCCACAAAGCGAGATTACTCATGGATCAACAGATGTTGCAACTAAATCTGTGGTTTGGTGTTAATGCAGAAAAGTCAGTGAGGGAAGTAAATGGTCGCCACTAGCTTAACATGTTTATATTCTAATCTGTACAAATATATTATTGCATATTTGTTACAATTCTGATATAAGCATTAGATTAAAGCTGGTTATAGTTTAGCATTTATTTGATGAATTGTCTTACAGCTGGTTTCTTAAAAAGATATACGTAGTCCTTCGTTTATCTTGGGGGATCCATACCCTGAAGCCTCGCAATAAGTGAAAAACCACAAAGTAGGAATAAAAGTACAAGTAAAAAGTAGTAGTTTATTTTAGTATATTTAAAGGCCCACACGCCTGCAATATTCTAAACAATGTTTCTAAACTCTAAAGACTCTAAAAGAGCACAGAATGTCATGATTTCATCTCTCTGCCTCGATTGTACTCTCGGCCACGCCCACTTCTCTGCTTTGCATGCTGATCAGCTGATCTCCGTTTAGAGCAGGAGGAAGCTTCTCCCAAATCTATGGGCTGCACACGGGTGCTAAATCATTTAAAATAATTTATTTTAAATTTAAAAATCCATGCCAATAGTGCGGCTCATCCATCCGTCAGCCAACTGTGTGTCATGTCCGATGTTAATTTGGAAAACCGTGAAGTTGCGAGGGACTACTGTACTTTGAGCAATTATCAAATTGGTCAAGTGGTTCATGATATTTTAGTGACAAAACACGACCAAAAATAAATAAATAAATAAACTACAGTTCCCTTTAACGTTTGACAGCAGGGGGGCCACCAAGGGAGTGCCAGAGAGAGCAATAGCCCCTCAAATAATTTGGCACCTCCGCCCCTGGCCAGTTTTATCTTTGAGTCCCAACATTTGCTTGGTGTGTTTTTAATTTCCTGTGGCGATTTAGAGTTAATCAAACCTCAGAAACTTAAAAACAAACATTGTTTTTGACAAATTAGGAGTTAAAAATATAAATGCAATCTTAGTCGTAGTGAAAAAAGACAGCTGGTTGAAAGCCAGTGTCCACAACGTTAGGATGTCTTTTTTTTTATTAAATAAACATAAATTTAGCTTCTTGTGTCTTTTTTATTCACAGCTTTACTTTTAGAATCACCTCTTGTTTTATTAATAATAAGAGCAATGTGTCTTTAAACTTAAAATAGCTGTTTGTAGTAAACGTTTTGTTCAATATACTCCTTTAAATTAAAGATGTGCGTTTGACTTTTGTTGCTGTTGGACAGCGAGTTGAGAATTACCAGAAAAGCTACTTTGTCACAGTTTCTAGCGATCAGGTTACCTTTGGTGTGAATTCTTTAACAGCCAGGATCAGCTCCGGCTCTGATCTGAACTGAAAGAGGAAGAAATTGTGTTACATCACCGCAGCGATGAAACCTGAACGCCCTGAAGTCTCACTCGATAAAGACAGGTTGTGTTGTTACCTGGTGTCCTCCTTCCAGTGAGACGCTGAGCGTGACGCCGTCTGTCCACGTCTCTTCCTCCCACTGCTCCCACGTCAGACACCTGGAGGTCAAACGTGAGCCGGTAAATCGAAACGGTTCACGTTTCCGTCTTTTAGTGAAGAAATAATAATCCAGAATGTTGAGTCAGTGCGGATCCTCACGCATTCAGTTAAAAAAAGCAACTACCAGTAGATGTTTAATGGGAATCGTCTAAAATAAGGCAGGTACATATTATTATTATCATTATTATTATTCACCTGACTCCGGGTTTCTTAACTTTATCTTACTCTTCTGTCAACTTTAATGCGGCCCGAACCACAACCCCCATAAATGTTTCATCAAAACAACCAGCTCGGTGCTGCGACGTGTGCTGTTACTTTAATTGGCATTTCAAGATAAAACGGTGACGTCATCTGCAAACGAAGACGCCATTTTTCCTATAAAAATGCCTGACAAATAAAACATTTCTCACACCATCTGCTGCCGCGAGGTCATATGATTTAGTGATGAAATCTTAGAAAGTCACAGTTGGATTTGTTTGGAACCCACAGAAAGTAAACATCAGATGTATCTCTAGAACCGATTAACGTTTGGAGCCATTTTAATTCAACATGGCTGCCACCGCAAACACAAAGTTGACTATAGCTCGGCCATTATTTGAGCTATTGAGCTGAAATTTAGTACGGTTGTAGCCGAGAGCGAGTTAATGACGGCCGCCTTAGCTAAAAGGGGAAAAATAGGATAACTTAGCCATTTTTAGAGCTATTCAGCTGAAATGTAATATGGTGGTAGCTGAGAGCGAACCCCAACACAAAGTGCTGTCAAATCAACGTTTTTAAATCGGCAGCAGCGTGGCAGTCCTGGTCAAAGTTTCTCCAGGATCTTTCTAGTTTTTCTTTATTATTTTATTTCTTCAGCTCTGACTGACCACTCGGGAGTTTAAAACTAACACAAGTAGGTCTGTCACGATAACACGTTTTACCGGGCGATTAATTGTCTCAGAAAGATAAACAATAATATTGTTTGAAATTTGACAATAATTAGTAATTATTGTCAAATTTAAGAAGAAATGTTGGTTCGTTTTGCGTGTAGTATCTAGTTTGACCACTGGATGGCAGTATAACACAGTTTTGAACCGAAGGATAGACAGTGAGGGAGCGAGCAGCGTCCAACCTCATCTCACACTCTTCTAATTGCTACACGTGATTAGTTGATTATTGTGTATCGTGACAGCCCTAATTGAAGATGACTCTCAGCTACTTCTTGAACTGACTAATCAGGTCATTTAGATTTAGAAGTATAACTTTCACTTGGGAGTTGCATTAAAATCCTCGCGGTTTGTAAGATATTTTGCTAACTCCACAACACACCCCGGTAACAGCTTTGGCAGTGAACAATAACACGGTGGACGCAAAAGGAAACAAGCTGCATGTACTTTGTATTGGGATTGTTTTGTGCACATCAGAAGGTGGAAGAACATAAAGATGCACGAACTAGACATTTTGAAAATGCATCTTTGACCATCTTTGCCTGGGTGTTTATAACTATTTACACCTTAAACGTAAATATCCTGCATGTTTGGCCAGGCTACTGGAGCAAATGTAATTTATAAGTGTCAGTCATGAGAGACAAACAGTATTTCTTGGGTCAAGGAGGTCATACTTGTTGTAAGGAGTCAGTTTTCCTATAGTGATGGGGATCCGATCAGCATCATTCAGCTCAACGTGAACGCAGATCCTCTTCCCCCACGGGCCGCTGCTGAACAGCACCACTTGCCGGACAGATGGAGGAACTGCAACACACACGCTGCTCGACCCGTCCGAACTGAACACGGAAAAACATCCAAAAACGACAGGAACACTAACTTATCATTCAGAAAAAACAACACCAGACATGATCAGGTTCACTGTCACGCGTTTTATAGCATATTATCTGTAAATACGGCGCGTTTGAGAACAAGTGACGAGCTTCAGCAGCGATATAAATACCTTAGAAGCCTTTGAGGCGGACAGTTTACACCGAAAACAGCGTAAACTCCGAACTCTTCCATCTTCACAATTTCCTTCTGAAGTCTTTCGCTACTATTGTTTATTTTAACGCGTTTAAAACGTTAAAACGAGAACACAAGAGCTTCGCTCCCGCCTCCGCTATGTGTGTACGGTTTTCTAAACTGCGCGCGCGAGTTTCTTGGGTAAAAGATAGTGTGTGCGCGCGTTTTACTGTTCAGCGTGTCTTGGAAAGTAAGTGAGGGCGCGCGATTGCCGCATGTGGCGTGAGCGACATCACACCGCCCGTGCTATACACCCCTTTAAGCATATCGAGCGCTGCGCAGCTTGGCCTCTGCGGCTCGACAAGCTGCGTTCAAGAGCACTAAAAAAGTCTGTTAAATTTGAACATAATTTTACATTCTAACTTGTTAACTTTGACCTCTGTAGTTAGATAAGTTGCTGACAAATAAGGAAATTATACCGGACAGTTATTCACAAATTTAACGTATTTAACGATATATAAAACGAATTAAAGTAAAATTTGTACTGGTAATTTGAACCGTTTTTAAACAAAGCATAATAAAACAAGCGCATCATATTTGTTATATTCATTATATTATATTTAACGCTATAATTCGGAATACGACTAATTAATTGTCTTGTTTCGTTGTTGCGTTAAAACAAATATTTAAGTCGTTGATGAAACACGGGGAACTTGTTCTTGAACTCACCCCAAGGAAGAGAAGCTGTCGCAAAGCATTGTGGGATTGTAAACCGGCTAAAAAGCTTCTCGAAAGAACCGTAAAGATGATGGTGAGTGAGTTAGCATTCACGTTCCGAAGTCATCCATAATCCGTCTCCATCCTTGAATTTATCTTTCCGCATGTGTGCTGGAATATTAATCATTGGATTAAACAGGCTTTTGGCTATGATGAAAAGTTTTTATTTTATATAAAGTTATTTAAAATGTTATATTGTTTGTTAGCCAAACCCTGTTAGCATCTTATAGCCAATGGGCGTATGACGATTAGAGCGATGCCACTTTGTTTAATAAATATAACTATAGATAAGTGACATATTTAGTCGACTATTTTTGAATAGTTTCAGGTTATGTTTTATGTTGGTTTTGTTTAGTTTGTGATATCCATGTTTTATTCAATAGCTAACAGGAAGCTTCGTCACTGTGTGTTTTAATTAAAATGGATTTTCTCTGATTTAATTAAAGCCTGCTTACATTTGCAGTTCATTTTACATTAATTTTAAGTTAAAACGTGCAGGCTGAAGTAGACATCCGGGTATTTTATTTACACCCAACTGCATGTTTAATGGTGTTTAAGCAACACATAAGCTTAAAATATTTACACATTTACTGGTTAGAAACAGGATATTTTGAACGTAAGAAGGTAATTAATTGTGCTACTGTAATATTATGTTGTTAAATTAGTTAACTGGTCATTTTATGTATTTTGTCTATGAACACATGATTTGCAGAAGTGCATATTTGTAGAAAATTACAATCATTACATATAGAATATGAATAAACAGTGTGTAGAGTTCTTGAAATCTGGTTTTTGTTTTGTTTTTTTACAGGGAGGACTTCCTGTATTTAAACTTTAATTGCATTCTGCTTAGATATTTGTTAAGAGGCATTCGCTACATACTGTGAAGTTTATTTTAAGTGTTTTGTCTTTCCTGCAGCCCACACCGGTTATCCTGCTGAAGGAGGGGACAGACACATCTCAGGGCATTCCCCAGCTCGTCAGCAACATCAATGCCTGCCAGGTCTGGAATCTGTCCTCACGTTTGTGTTTACTTTGTACACATGGCAGCTGTTTATTAAATCCCCTGTTCGGGAATGCATTCCAGCCTTTAGTTGTCGTTAATTACCCAGAATGAAATTTGTTTTGTGTGTGTCTTATCTTGTCGTTGAACAATTTCAACACAAGTGAACTTTTGCAGTCAGCTTAAAGGACACAGACACTTGGACTGTCCGGTTTACAGATCAGCTGTTCCCCCTCGGTGGTTTTACCTTGCGTTAGAGGAGCAACTGTTCCAGTATCTGAGACAAACGAACGTGGAAAACATCTGTTTGAGCTTGGACTCTGCTCTGAATCTTTTGACAGAATGTCTGAAAAGTGCTTTAGTCCCTGAATGCGCCTGTTCTGTTGTCTGCAGGTGATTGCTGAGGCTGTCCGGACCACCCTGGGTCCCCGGGGGATGGACAAACTGATGGTGGACAACAGGGGTGAGGAGAGACGGATTATAACGACGTACAAAAAAGAGTTTGGATTTTAGAAAGTTTGTTGTTTATGTTGTCCGATCGTGTTTTTCAGGCAAGGCCACGATTTCCAACGACGGCGCCACCATTCTGAAGCTCCTGGACGTCGTCCACCCTGCAGCCAAGACTCTGGTGGACATCGCTCGCTCCCAGGACGCCGAGGTGAGCTTTGTGTCCACCAGCAGAGTAGATGTCGGCAAACTGTTATAAAATTCAAACTTGTTTGGTTTTGCTCCTGAATCCTCAGGTCGGAGACGGCACCACGTCCGTCACCCTCCTGTCCGCAGAGTTCCTGAAGCAGCTGAAGCCGTACGTGGAGGAGGGCCTCCACCCTCAGACCATCATCAGAGCCTTCCGCACCGCCACCAACCTCGCCGTCAGCAAGATCAAGGAAATCGCTGTCTCCGTGAAGAAGGACGACAAGCAGTGAGCGTCCCCTCCCTCCGCCGCTGAGATCTGCTCCTCTCCCGTACGGTTGAATCGTGAATGTTGTGTTTGCGTCTCCTCAGAGAGCAGAGGCAGCTGCTGGAGAAATGTGCCGCCACAGCGCTGAACTCCAAGCTGATTGCCGGGCAGAAGGAGTTCTTCTCCAAGATGGTGGTGGACGCTGTCGTCTCTCTGGACGAGCTGATGTCTCTGAAGATGATCGGCATTAAGAAGGTCCAGGGAGGAGCCCTCGAGGTCGGTGCAGACACAGATAGAAGAAATGGATTTTGCTGAAACCTAGTGCCTAATGTTTGTGTAAAAGAATACGGATCATTTTTTTATTTCTTGGTCTTTAAGACTTGTTGTTTGCTGTGTCATATCTGGAGATAATGGACTTGATGTTTTGGTGTTTCCCCTCTTCTCTGGTCAGGAATCCCAGCTGATCGCCGGGGTTGCCTTCAAGAAAACCTTCTCCTACGCCGGCTTCGAAATGCAGCCTAAACGCTACGAGAACCCGAAGATCGCTCTGCTGAATGTGGAGCTGGAGCTGAAGGCAGAGAAGGACAACGCCGAAGTCCGTGTGAAATCAGTGGAGGTGCGATCTCAACGCAGCGAACTGGACTTCAAATCACCTTTTGTCTCTCCTTTTTATAGTCTTGATGTTTGTCCATCCTTTGCTTCAGGACTACCAGGCCATCGTGGATGCAGAGTGGAACATCCTCTACGACAAACTGGAGAAGATCTATCAGTCAGGAGCCAAGGTGGTTTTGTCCAAGTTGCCCATCGGGGACGTGGCCACCCAGCACTTTGCCGACAGGGACCTGTTCTGTGCCGGCCGGGTGCAGGAGGAGGATCTGAAAAGGACCATGATGGTAAGAAAATGAACCAGATGAATCTAAACTTTAAAATAATGTTAACATTGTTTTTTTAGGTTGATCTCTGCTGTTTATTTAGTAATAAATTCTGACTCGGAGCAAATTAAACTCAGATATCTGCTGATATAAAAGCAGTCACATGTTTTTCCGATGTGACCGTCAGGCCTGTGGAGGCTCCATCCAGACGTCTGTAGGAGCTCTGACGGATGATGTCCTGGGACAGTGTGAGCTGTTTGAAGAGGTCCAGGTGGGAGGAGACAGGTAAGACAGTTTAACCAGTTTTTGCTCATTTCTTTTGGGAACATTAGAAATGGGCTAAAGAGACTTTATTTTACAGAAATGAGTGTTGTGTGTTACAGTGTTTGGTTGCAGAAGGAGAATAACAATGTTTTAATGTCACATTAACTTCTGAAAGCATTTTACTTGCACATACCATACCACTTTATTTATAAAGCACTTAAAACAGCAACAAGACCAACCAAAGTGTAGTACAGAATTAGCTGAAAAACTAAACTCGGCACATACAGCTAAATAGTAACTGAAATAGCAGAAAAGCTGAAACAGAAATAAGCTGAAAGGAGCATAACAAGCTGAAATTAGCAGAAATCAGTAAATTAGGCTGAAAGTAGCTGAAATTATCATGACGTTTGTCTGGAAACAGCTGAAATTAGTTTAAAAAAAAATGCCTAAAAGTAGCTGAAAAGCTTAAATTAAGAGAAGGTTTGCCCAATTAGGTTGAAAGAAGCAGAAAAGAGTACAAAAAAGTTAAACATCTTTTTTTTGGGGGGGACCTGCTGAAAAGTGGCTAAAAAGGCAGAAAGAAGCTTAAATTACCAGAACAAAGTGGCGAGAGCACATTTTTTGCTGAATTAGGTTGAAAAAAGTTGAAATGAGTGCAAAAAGTGTGGAATTAGCTGAAAAAACTTGAATTAGCATAAAACAACTAAGTAGTAGCTGAAATAGCAGATAAAGCTGAAACAGGCAGCTATAAGCTAAAGGAGCATAACGAGCTGAAATTAGCAGAAAGAAGTTAGAAGAAGCACAAAAATGTTGTAAGCAGAAAGAATCTGAAAAGAGCACAAAAGAGCTGAAAAACAGCTGAAAGTAGCTAAAAAAAGTTACAATTTGCAGAAGGAATCTGAAAGTAGCTGAAGCAGAACAACGTGAAAAGAGCAGTGATAGATTGTAAACAGAGCTAAAGATTTGAAGGATGGAAATTGAGCTCAATTCATTTTCTTTGATGAAACAAAATGGCACAAAAAAAAAAAAGCCTAAATATTTCAAAAAGCTAAAGTTGCACCAATACCAAAAGTCATGACAGGATTGTTCTGAAAGAGCTGAACGTTTTGATTTATGATTTGTTGAAATAGTTTGAAAACTGCGAGACGATAATCATGTTGAAAATGTACGGAAGAAAAATGGATCACAACAGTGAATGCGTCATAAACATTCACACAATAAAAACTTGAAATGTCAGATTGTTTCACGATCTTCCTACTTGTCCTGTAATAATAATAATAATAATAATAATAATAAAGCCATCTCTTCACAAACCCTCGTGGGTTTGGCGTTTGTCTTCTGTCTAAAGTGTGTTACCTTCTTGTTGTTCTCTCGCAGGTACAACTTGTTTAAAGGCTGCCCCAAGGCGAAGACGTGCACCATCATCCTGAGGGGCGGGGCCGAGCAGTTCACCGAAGAGACGGAGCGATCGCTGCACGATGCCATCATGATCGTCCGCAGAGCCATCAAGGTCCGTCGACGCCGGTTCTTTTCAAAAGACTCGTAACTAGGGTTGGGCATCGTTCGAATTTGAGCGATTCCGGTTCCGATTCCGGTTCTTCGTTTCGATTCCGATTCTTTGCGATTCTCGGTTTCGATTCTTTTTGTAGGCGGGGTTAAAAAGACATGTCAATTCAAATCAGTTCAGTTTATTTATACTGTATAGTGGCAAGTCACAACAGAAGTTGTCTCAGGGCACTGAACAGAAACAATCAAATATAAAAATAA
>JARVLU010000001.1:23320114-23332533 GCA_031762415.1 Simpsonichthys santanae
TTGATGTGAAGGTTGTTCTCTTTGCACCAGCTCTCCAGGTGTTCCACCTCCTGCCTGTAGCTGGACTCATCATTGTTCGTGATGCATCCCACCACAGCTGTATCATCTGCAAAAAAATTATGCAAGCTAACAAGGTTTATTATCTGTATGTTAGGTAGGCTGCCATCTTGAATTGGGTTAGCTACAATTGTAATAAGTTATACAAGTACATCCAATAATTGCTTTTCTTTTTTTTTTTTTTTTTTTTTCTTTTTGTTTGCAAATTTCATTAAATACTGTCCAGTGGTTCTAGAGATGTTTTGCTAACAAACAGGCGCACAGGCAAAAACACCTCCTGCCTTTTCCCTCCAGCGGCTCAAAAAAGTAGCTTCCATGTTCAAACGTTGCTTTTGCTCATCACGATTATAAGTCTGTGCCTACAGTTATATGGTTCACGACTAGATGGAGGTGAGGAGAGGTTCTGGGGCCCAGCTAAAAGAAGAAGTGGAGCTGAAGAACAGCTGTGCAGCATCAACACTTTGCAGGATGTAAACACAGAGTGAAAAATGTCAATAAGATGTAAACTTGACAAAAAGTTAACGATTCTCTGTCACGATGATGGATTTAATGGGGGAGGAAACTTATATAAGCATGAGTCCTGATGTTGGGAGTAAAGTTGAGAGGCAACAATGTGTGTGTGTGGGTGTGTGTGTGTGCAGGGCGGGGGTCTGCTCTCCACTTCCTGTGTTTGTACGCCGGTCCCACTTATTGTTCACTCCTAATGACATCATCATCAGAAGGAAATGCACACGCCCCGACAGCCTCAACCCAAGAGCCAGCATTAAGTGTGTGCTTGCTTTTATCAGCGTGCATGCATCTGACTTTTTGCGTGTTAATCCAGGTGAGTGAGTAGCAGATGAAAGAACACATTCGATTACTTCATCTGTGTGCGTTTGAGGCTCCAGACGTGACGTGACGACTTGAACAGAAGGAAATCAGTGTTTGTGTATGTCCTGCAGAATCAGACACTTTTACACAAGTTAGCCCCGATGCGTTCTTGTGTGTGCGTCTTTTTAAAAGTTCTTCTATGCACAAAAGAGGGCGTGTTTTTGTGGGGAGGCGTATAAACAGAAAAGTGGTTCACTTCTGTAATCTGTCCGTGGATTGAAAATGATCCTTTGTGGGAAAAATTATCAGACTTGATCTCATACTTTGTGGTTTTTCAACATTTGTCTTCTCAACAAAAAGATTCTCACTGGTTTCACGGTACAAGTTAGAAAGTACCATTTAGTTGGTACAGGTTAGTAAAAAATACACGCAAAAAATGTTTTTCTAGCTAAAAGAAAATAAAACACTGGCTAAAAGAAGAAAACTGCATATAAAAGCAGCTAAACATTAGCTAAATGTAACAAACTAAATGCTAGCTAAAAACAGCAATACATTGGCTAAAATTGGCAAAACACTATTTAAAAATAGCAAAACACTAGCTAAGAGCTAAAAGGAGTAAACTTTTAGCTAAAGGTTAAAAGTAGCAAATGGCAAGCCCAAAGCTAAAGGTAGTAGAATGGTAGCTAAGAACTAAAAGTAGCTTAAGAAGATCAAAACAGAACAAGCAGCTGAAATCGAGTGGTTAAAGCAAAAATAAATAAATAAATAAATAAAAGTTAGTTAAAGCTAAAGTAGGAAAAGGTTAGCTAAAAGTAATAAAACTGTGGCTATAAGTAGCAAAAATCTAGCTAAAGCCAAAAGTAGTATACAAATACAAAAATAAAGCAAGTATGTTTTTGATTTCAATTCAAATTCAATTAAAAAATATTTTATTAATCCCAAAGGGAAATTAATTGCTGATGTAGCTCATCCTGGTTTCATTGGAGTTGGTATAGATGCTGATGGCTTTGGGCAGGAAGGATCTCTTGTAGCAGTCCATCCTGGATCCATAGAAACTGGCTGCAGATGCCGATCCCTTCGCCCAGACCCAGCAGACCTCTCAGTCCTCTTGGGCAACAGAACTGCCTGAATGTCGAGTAGAACTCCTCCCAGAGCGATGGCCATTTCTCCCAGCAGCCTGCCGAGCCCCTCGTTGCCACACACTTAAGGTGTTGAGGGGTGAGCTCGATCCTTCTGCTGTCACGAGTCACTGTTGCTAACTCCAAGATCTCGGTGGTCAGACACTTGAGCACTGCCTCCAGGTACACAGAGATGCATCCACGGCACCTCCTTTTCAACTCGTTTGGGATTTGGGGCTGTAGTTGGGGTATTATTTGAGCTTTTGAGATGTTAATCAGCAGCTCCCAGTAGAAAACCACCTTGTTGTCATGGTTACGCATCATAACAAATGTCCAAAAGTATAAAAGTTCTCAGTAAAAATCCTTCCAGCAGCACATCATCTGATACCAGAGGAAGTAATCATCCGGAAAAAGCAATTTACCTCCAGAAAGAAACAGTAATTAAAGTTGTCAAAAGCAGCATCTCAGAATGAATGTAAGAGAGCTACTCCAACAAGAAGCCACCTTGAGCGGCGCAGTTCAAGGAAGGAAACTGACACGATGCCATCTGTCAATCAACCCAGTAGGCATGTCAGCAACTGACCAATCAGCGATCGCAATTTGTCCCAAAGTGAAACGCCAGAGCTCCACCCCCTTTTCCTCCAACATTGTCGGGGTTTTGCGTTACGAACGCTTTGCGGTCAGAGGAATTTTGTGAAAAATCAAATCATCAGAAAAATGTTTGAGCGTTGTCAGTGGGGAACATGCAATTCAGACAGAGTTATCCATAGTGTTTAGACATAATCCAGATTATTCCATTTCCAAAACCTAAACAGAGAAATGGAAAAAAAATTGGAAAAGACGGATAACAGCCGAAGGCCGACCTCATGATCAGCCGAATACAAGAGTGATAAATGAGAACTACCACATGTTCGTCTCCACAAAAGAAACTGCAAGTAAATCTTCTATTTTTAGTCATAATTACATGTTTCAATGGTTAAATTAAATATATTGCTTGATTTGTGTGTTTTGTAGATGTTGCAAGTTCTGGTTGCATAAGTTTAATGTTTATTTGCTATAATCAGTTAACACTAAATGTTAACTGATTATAATGTAAAGTTTATTCTCAGTACATACTGAATTTAACCATAAGGGGAAAAAAAAAAAAATGCTTCAGGTAACGCCGTGAGCTTCACTATCGCTGCCATTTCATCTATGTTTGTATGTCGGAGGTTAACTCACCCATGGTTTCATCATATCAATTGAAGAAATAGTGTATTTCAGTGGGGAAAATATTCATTAAATTCTATATTTTGTAAAGTAAAAGCTACAAAAATGAGAAATGATAGCACCCGTCTCCTGAATGAGCTGATCATTTTGATACGAGTGGCTAAAATAGCATAAAGCATGTGGATCTAGTTAGATTGCAAAAAAAAAAAAACGTGTGAAACAAACGCAACAGGAAAACAATGGCGTAAATGCTGAATCATCTATTGGTTTCAGGAATGCTGTCGAGGAAGCCTTCCCACACAAACGCACTTGTTTTCGTTTAATTTAAGGAATAGTGCAAGCCTGACCTGAAAGCACAAGAGATGTGTAGGAGATGTGTTTGTTCTCTGTGCCTGGATGTAAAAGTCCTACCAGGTACGCAGCCTCTCTCATAAACTGCTTGGCAGGTTGTCTCCACACAGCAGGGACAGTGATCACCCATCTGATTTCCTCCCCCTCCAGCACTGACGACGACTGGTCCTTCACCTCCTAAAACAGAACCTCGAGTCACCCACAACGCCTCGGTTCTTTGAGCGTGGCGCCACGTCCGAGGCCTTACCTTCAGCGCGTGTTCTCTGAAGAAACGGAGGGCGTGAGCAAACACCTCGATCGCTCTCACCTTCCGACCATTAACCGCCTCCAGATCCGTCTCCATTGTCAGGTCCTGCAGCAAAAACGGTAACTTACGGTGACGTTGTGCGCCACCGTGGACCACAAGCAGCCATAACTCTGTCAATTTTCCACATAAGATGATATTTTTTCAAACTTTGGCATAAAAGACATGCAATGCCCGTTCTTTCAAGGCCTTTACTTCGAATGTGTTTCTTACACTTGTGCTGTGGATCTTCATTTTAAATTTATCAAAGTAAAGCCAGTGCTGGGCTTCCTCCGGATCCAAGTCGTGGTAGAAGTCTCTGGCTGCAAACCCAAAACTGTGGAACCTCAATTCGGGCGTCAGGAGCAGGCACGTTGGGCTCTTCTGGTTGGCCACGCCGGGGTCCCCACCCTCCCAGCGTCTGAAATGGTTTGGACACCCGCTTCAGATGTTATGGCTGCTATTAGTTATCATCTCCATACGTAGCGTTCAGACTGCCCCTCCTCTACCTCCTAGTAGGTTTTAAAGGTACGTTATTATTGCAGATAATATGGGCAAGTGGTTAGATAAGAGTCTAGGGTCAGGGTTAGGGGGTTGAGTTTAGAGTCAGTGGTCTGGGTCAGGTGTAAAGTTAGGTTTAGGAAAAGGATTATAAAAAGGTAAATACACTTGTGGTTTTACACACGAGCCGCGATACATATTATCAACCATAAAAACGTCACTTTAAACTTACTAGGAGGTAGGAGGGAACAGTCTGAACTAGGGATACACAATATTATTGGTATGGTATTGGTATCGGCTGATATTAGCATTAAAGTTAAATATCGGACATCGGCCATTCCATCAAAATAACTCCCAGATCTAAAAGGCGCTGTTTTTGTATGACAACCCAGAGACAAGGATGCCTGCAGTGCCAACACAACGTGATGATGTCACGCACGCCTACCTGATGTGATCACGGCGGAGAGGAAAAAGTCAAAATGTCGGCGGTGTGGAAGTTTTCTTTATTCGTTGAGGGTGTCGGATTCCGAAGATTTTTGGACTACGTTGAGCCGTAGCCTTACCCGAGATACAAGTTGTCATTTCTGACGTCATTGAGAAGCTAATAGCTGATAGCACTTGGGTGAGTTTTACTACAGACATTTGTACGTCGTGTTAGCCCCGTTAGCATGATGAGCCTCACGGCACAATGGACGGACACAAACTTTGAACTTAAAAAGTCTGTCCTTCATGCACAGGAGTGCAGAGGATCCACACTGCAGTAGGAACCTGGAACAAGCCTCCACAAGTGAAACAGCATCGCAACTGACTAATGCTAATAAATAACCTTTAACACTTTTCATTTAATATAAGTTACAGTGCTATGCATATCATGTGGCTGTTACTGAATACATGGCACCAGCTCTTACAGCTGTGACACAATTTTTGTAGCAAATAAGCCTAAAGAAGAGGGGTATGTTCTGACAAAGGAAAGGATATAAAAAATATCTGTATCGGTTTTCGTCCCAATAAGTTTTAACATATCAGCATATCGGATATCGGCCAAAAATCCAGTATTGTGCATCCTTAGTCTGAACGCCACCTATGGGGATGATAACAGCTAATAACGTCCATTTAATGGACTGATAACATCCGAAGCCGCTGGTTTGGATATAAACAAAACCATTTGTAATGGGGGGAAAATGGAATCAGAGCCTTACTTCATCATGTGTATGGCTTCTGAGTCCTCCGTGAAGCTGAATGCGTAGCCACTGGAGGTTGTCCCAAAGTCTATTGCCACAACAACGGAAAATGGACAGGCCATCCTGGGTCTGACCTCCACCCTCTATGAAAAAATAAAATAAGCTTTTGCATACAATCACACAACACTTTGTTTATGAGCAAATATTTTGAATACATATACTATAGACATGCTTCGCTCTCTCAACCTTTCAAACACTAAATTGTAATTTCTCCACATTTATGATAAAAAAAATCTGACTTTTAGGGCCATATTTTTATGCTTTAGCCTCTTAATTCAAGTCTCAGTCCATCTTTAATGTGTACAAGCCATTTCCAGTCTCAGTTTCGTTGGTTTATGGGCACCAAATAAAGGCTAAATTTTGGAGCACCTGCTTACATAGTATTTTCAGCCACCTTTAGACTTGTGACTCCTAAACAAAGTCACAAATTGGCCCAAAAAACAGTTTTTTTTTAATATGCCTGAATCTGAGATACTTCCTCACATTTGATTATCCAACAGACCTCTGGGCTTATGTTGTTTATCTGATTCCTTATCTGCACGACTGATCTTCCATTTATAAGGTATATTTGTTGTGCCTGTGCTTAACGCCAATCAAATTTGCTCAATTATTAGTTTGCCCACTTTTACTTTGTTTCCCCCACAGAAACCCAAACAACAATGGAGCCGTTTTCAGTTTTGTGTGTGGATAACGACTCGCTTTATCTTGATCCTGTTGCTTTTAGATTTTCATCATGTGCTGAAATGTTAACAATAAAAAGAAAACTGTAAATTGTATTTAAAAAAAATTAAGGAGAATTTCTATCCAAGCCGTAATTGTTTTTTCTCGCTAGATACCATCTAGCAACCCCAGTAACTAAAATAACATAAGCCGGTAATCTTCTTAATCAACATCTAAAGTTAAATTTCATAAAAATATTATAACAGGTCTGTCTTCAGAAATAATCCATTTTATTTCTAATCCTAACTGTCTTTGAAATTGATAATTTGTCTTTGACAGCTGCCCTAACATAGGGAAATCCCTTCATATAATGTTTGGCATCATTATGAAGCTTTGCCATTTCCCTTTTTAAATGTAAGACTGGAATTACCTATGACATCTTGCCAGACCAATGAAAATTGAGTTTTAAACCAGCCTTAGCATAAACAAAACTACCTATCCAGATGATAAATAGCCCAATTTATACATGTCATATTTTTTGGACTATAAGATGCACCTAAAATCCTTTAATTTTCTCAAAAATCGACAGCCTTATAATCAGTTGCGCCGCATGTATTAATTCTGGTTGTGCTTACTGACCTCAAACCAATTTTCTGTGGTTATTGTGAATGGGTCGAATAAAGTTTGACTTATCTGAATGTTTTGTTTCGCTTAATGCACCGTATAATCCTGTGTGTCTTATAGCCCAAAAATTACGGTAAATATAATTGTATCACATTTTTAAGCTTTTGCAATGGAGGATTCGACAATAGGCTACTGTTAACTCAATATTGAAAAGTCCTTGTTGTGACTCATTTTCCCAGCACGGATCACATGAAAACAGAAAAAGTATTAGTTTAAAATATCTGAAGAACTGAATATGTGAACTTTAACATGTTAAATGCATGAATTATGGAAGTTAAAACCAAATGATGTAAATAATAATAATAATAATAAATAAAAAAATGTACATCCATGGGATTAATTCATGATGGCTAATGCAAAATTTTTTGTTTTAGCGCGTTGTTGCTTTAGCACAATGTAGCTACTGTTAGCATGTTTGTAGCTAAAATAGAATGCCTAAAATCATTTGTTCACATTTAGAAACAGTGTAAAGTGAACAAAGTATTATGGGTGATTATTTCCGTTTATAAAAACAGAATGAAAATATGTGTGACTTTTTTATTTATATATTTTGCAAGGGGAAGAATAGCGGCTCAGCTAAGTCACTAAAGTTGGCAACAACTTATCCGCTCTGCATTTTCTGCTGCAGGCTAGTTATTCATCTGAGGTGTATTTTCAACTGTAGCCTGTGTTTAAAGTCTTATTACCAACCACTAATGACAGCTGCAAGCGCTATATAAAGGTAAATAAGCAGAAAGTGGACTGAGGGAGTGTCTGTGGTGGCGTTAAAATCACCGGTGAATGTGAGGGTGTGAGCGGCGTGATGCTGCAGTCACTTCTGGCGGTGGCCGGCGAGGACGGTGTGGATCCATTTTCACCTGAACACGCACAAAAAGGGTAAAAAGATAGAGAAGAATTAAGGAAGAAGAACACCAAAATGATCAGAAATGCCAAAATGTGTCTGAACTGACACCAGTGATGAGGGAATAAAAAGTGTTTTCAAGTAATTGTGACCGAAAAACACAGATTCCTCCAGCTGAGAATGGGTCAGGGTGGAAAAAAGGATAAAAATGAGAATTTTTAATTGTAATAAACAAGAATGGCTGGAATCTAAATGAGTTGTGTTCCCAAGTGGGGGAGGAACATGCAGAGGTCAGCAGCATGCGCTCGCTCCAAAGATAAGGAAAGAGAAGGGAGTTGCTCAGACCAGGTTGCTACAGGAAACTTTATGTATTACCTGGTATCTGCAGGTTGTTGGGCTCTGGCTGCACCTCGTCGGCCATCTTTACTGGAGCCAGGGTCTGCAGAGGAATCACACATTCACATCAAAGACCGCACACACTGATCTGCGCTGAAAAACACAGCTTTGTGCCTCAAACCTGAACGGCATTCTGATCGAGCTGTGGTGTGTTTTTTTTTTTAATCAGCTGAAATCGACTACAAATTCACGGCTGTTGGAAGTAAGGGCGCGGAGGGTGCTGCAGCACCCATTGACGAAAGCTGGAGGGCATGCATGTCCAACACATTTTAAAGTATCCATGCAAAAAATGAAAGAAAAAATATTTAATTAGTGTTTTTTATGTTTAAATTAATGAAACGCGTGATCTCACAATGTTGGTTGAAATCACACACTTTATTTTTAGGATTTGACTAAAACAGCTATACCTTTGTCATTTCTCAGCGCAAGATGTTCTTCTTTTAAACGTCACAAATCCAAATAGAGAAATTGCATTTCTTGCAAAATGCTGCGTGAATGTTTATTGCAGAAGAACTTGCTGAAAAATAGCTTAAATTAAGTAAAAACATGTTGAAATGTAGCTGAAATAGCAGAACAAGCTTAATTAATTAACAGAAGAAAGCAGAAAGAACACATATTTGCTGAAATAGGTTTAAATAAATTAGAATAAAATGTAGGAAATTAGCTTAAAATATCTGAAATTAGCAAACAAATAGCTGAAAGGTAGCTGAAAATGCATAGTCAGAGTCAGAGATTCTTTATTGTCTGTCATTCATGTGGTGGAATGAAATTATACACAGGGTCCCAGTGAGCAATAAAGGGAATAATCAATAAAGAAGCTTAAACTACCAGAAGGAAGTGGAAAAAGCTGAAATGAGCTTAAAAAATGTGGAATTGGCTGAAAAGGCTAAAATGTACATAAAACAGCTCAAAAGTGGCTGAAAGAGCAGAAAAATGAAACTTGCAAGAAAAAGGCTGAAAGGAGTATAACAAGCTGAAATTAGCAGAAAGACATTAAATAGGTTGAAAATTACCAAGTAAAACTTGAATTTATCTGAAAACAGCTAAAATGAGCTAAAAGGGTTATAGCTGAAAAGGTAGAACAGTCTTAAGTTAACAGAAAAAGCAAAAATAACATGTCAGCCCCCCCCAAAAAAACAAAGATAGAAGCCAAAAAGAGCACAAAAATGGGAAATTATCAGGAAAAAAAAGCTGAAATTAGCAACAACAACAACAAAACCTGATGAAAAGTAGCCAAAGAGACAGAAAAAAAGCTAAATAAAGAGAAAGTGGAGAGAGCGCATTTTTGCTGAACTAGGCTTGAAAAAGTTTAAAAGAGAGCATAAAATGTGGAATTAGCTGAAAAATCTTCAATTTGCACAAGCTATAAAGTATAGCTGAAATAGCAGAAAAAGCTGAAACGTGCAGAAATAAGCTGAAAGGAGCATAACAAGCTGAAATTATCAGAAAGGAGTTAGAAGAAGCTAAAAAATAGTTAGCAGAAAGAATCTGAAAGGAGCACAAACAGCTGAAAGTAGCTGAAAAAAGATTAAATTTGCACAAAGAAGCTGAAGCAGAACAAAATGTGAAAGGAGCAGTAAAAGGTTGTGAACAGAGCTAAAGATCTGAAGGATATAAAATGAGTTCAATTAGTTTTCTATGAAAACAAAAAAATAAAAAAAGCCAAAAAAGGCTAAATATTTCAAAAAGCTAAAGTTGCACCAAAACCAAAAGTCACAGCAGGATTGTCCTGAAAGAGCTGAAAACTGAAGCAGATCAGCTTCAGGCTGTGACTGCAGCTTTACTGATGACTGTTCAGAAATATGCAGCACATTTTAAATATCTGTATTCAGAGACAGACTGCACTGCAAATAATTAGTTTGTATAAGTGTTAGCCACGCCCCCAGTTGTCTCAAGTGGAAAAAAACTATAAATAGAAACAAAATTTTATACTTAAAATTCAAACTACCTGTAAATATTTTACATTGGTTGGGTATTTCAAACGTTTTGGCCACAACAGCACCATTTAAGCCACTGCTCTGCATTTTGATACAACATTTTAATGTCTCATTATTCATCAGTTTCTATTAGTTTTCCTAATGGTTTCCATCCTAAACCAGGTTTGTGTGTTTCTAATATTTTAAAACACAGAGTTCTGGATCTTTGTGTGTTCAGGGCTTTAACCAGCAGGTGCAATGAAACAAATCGGTTTCTTCTCACGCAACATGAGGGACTCACTTGTGAATAAAAGAAGCAAAAGTCACTTGGACGTGTTGTATTGTGCACTCACTTCTGCACAAACGGTGAAAACTTGCACTTATTCATGAAGCGCACATCCTGTCCAGCTGTTTGATGATCAAACCAGAGACAAACAGACTTTTCCTTCTTATCCCTCATCAATCTTTGCAAACTCAATGTGCTGTGGATGATTTAAACCTCTGAGCCTTTCTCTCTGAGTTTTGTGAAAAATGTCTTTTTGTGCATTTTAACGTTGCAAAACACAACAAACATAAAGTTTAAACTGCTTTTCCTTTTACCTAAAAGGACAAGTTTTATTTCATTTCCCTGCAAACTAATGAACCATCAAGTCTTTGCTGCCAGTCATGCACACATTAGTCCAAGCTTACTCACCACTTGAAGTGCTTTTAACGATGGAAGTCCACAAACAACGAATCGGCCTCCAGGGAGAAAGATGAGCGAGAGAAGGACGGGAGGAAAACTGTTGCTGCTGGATACAAGAGGATGCTTCTCTAAATGAAACCCTGCCAAACTGTTAAAAAAAAAAAAAAAAAAGCTTCGTAGCTGCTTTGCAAAGTTTCCCGTAACCGGAATGCACAAACCTGCAAAGAGATAAACAGAAAAGAAACTGCACGAAAAAAGTGATTTTCTTTTAATTCTCCCAGTGGAGTTCTGATTGTCTCTGTGCAGCCGAACGTTTCGTCTTTCTGCTTTGCAAATGAATGTCAGAGGGAAAAGTGGTGACACACACACACACACTGTACTGCAGGAGTGGGAGGGTTGTGACAGCACATGAGGGGGGGATGCTGGGGGATTTACCTCGCTGGAATCAAACTGAGGGTGGAGCAATTTACTGTTTTACCCTGATTGAGTCATGCTGCCCTCCTGCTTTCCTCCTCCACATCCACCAGTTTAAATGGGGGCTGCCCAGTATAAGGCAGCCACCTATTATTATCCACCTGACAAGGGTTTCTTAACTTTATATTTTACTCTTCCGTCAACTTGAATGCAGCCCAAACCTCAACGTGTACCCCCACAAATCTGAGCTCTGAACGACTGGCTCAATACAGTGATGTGTGCGATCACGCTTCTTGGCGTTTCGAGTTTCCATGGCGACGTAATTTGCCATTTTTATTAGTGATTTTTCATAAACTCTGGTTGCAAATCAAATATCCAGAAAAAAATAAAATAATTTTAAAGGGAAAAAAGAAAAAAGAAAGAAAAAAAAAAAAACGGAAAAAAAGGGAAAAAAAAGAAATAGGAAACAAAGAAAAAAAGGAAAAGAGAGAAGAAAACAGAGAAAAAGAAAAAAGAAAAAAAAAGAGAAAAAAAGGGGAAAAAAGGAGAGAAAAAAATCAAATGTCCCAAAAAAAAATAATAAAAAAAAACATAAAAAATAAAAAAAAGAAAGAAAAAGGGAAAAAAAGAGAAAAAGAAAGGAAAAAAGGGGAAAACATTAAATATCCAAGATGGGCACTGTAAATCAAACAGTAAATCAGCCACTTTTAGAGATGTCGAGCTGAAATTTGTTGCGGTGGTAGCTGAGGGAAATGCCCAATAAACAACAACAACAACAAAAAAAAAAAAATCCAAGATGGCCACCAAAACTCAATTTAAATGGGTTTAACTCAGCTGTTTTTACACATATAGAGCTGAAATTTGGTGTCGTTATTGATGAGGCTGTTACCCAGCACACACTGAATCAAAATCAAAAATCCAAGATGGCCACCATAGCTTAACTGAAAAAATGCCTGCTACTCTTTGACTTTTTGCCATTTTAAGCTGAAATGTAGTATAGTGGTAGCAGAGGGCAAACCCGACCATGTAATACTGTCAAATCTAAATATTTAAATGGCCGCCACGTGGCAGTCCCCATCAAAGTTGGAACTTTCTAGTTAGCTCTTCCTGTCTTCATCTCTCCTCTTTTATATTTTATATATACAGTTTTTATATTTGTATATTTACTCACTTTTCTTAGTGTTGTTCGATACCAGGGTTTCTGGTATCGATACGATACCGGGTAAACCATTGTCTAGTATCGGCAGTATCGA
>JARVLU010000001.1:23387141-23397558 GCA_031762415.1 Simpsonichthys santanae
CAGACCAGCATCCACAAAGACCAGAGTCCAGTCTGCAGCGCCCCCTGGAGGCCCTGGTAGACTCTGCAGGACTGGAGGGAAACAAAGATCATGTTGAACTTATGATAATGGACTGAATTACATGTAATTTAATGAACCTGTTCTTTTGTACAGAAGGCTTTAAAAAAAATTTTTTTCATATTTTATATTTCCTGTGGAAACAAAACAGCCTTTTCTTTTAGAAAAACATTTTCCTGCATGTTGCATGAACAGAATCTGATTGTATCCACAATTTTTATATATATATTTTTTAAATTCTAAAAACAAATGATAGTAATTAGACTGAGGTCTTATCCTATGTTCTATCTTTCTGAGATGGAAATTCAGTATTGATGTTAAAGTGTCACTTTTTTAGTGACAAATTGATGATTAATGTGACGTCATTGCTTTAACGTGATCTGTTGTAAGATCCGACTGAAAATTTATCTTGTTTATATTAAACAGTTTATCAGTGAGTAATGTCTGTGAATACATTCTTTTAAAAAAAGATGTTCCAAAAATCTGCCTTGTTGAAATGTGCAAGTTCCTGTTGTGATGTGTCGTCACCTTGATGCCTTTATACTTTCTGTGCCTTTTTATTAAACAAAGACTACCAGCTGAAAACGTTGTTTCATCTTATTACACAGTATGATATAAAATATATTGTCCATTATATTTGCAAAATCAAATAAGTGTTTAAACCAGATGTGAGCAAAACCAGAGCAGATACGAGCTGTGTGTGTTGATGTGAAAGGCAGCATGGTGGAGCAGTGGTTAGACGGTTGGCTGTCAGCGAGAAGGTCAGAATCGCCTCCTGAATAGAGGCCTTTCTGTGTGGGGGTTTGCATGTTCTCCCCCTGCGTGCATGCAGTTTTTTCAGGGTGCATGCATTTCATTGGGAACTAAATTGTCCCATTGGGTCACAGTTCACATCAAGCGAGTTTGCAGAATTCCCGGCAGTGAGAGACATCACACACGGGAAAGCGTCTCTGTATTATCCTCAAGCAAACGGCGCTGTGAAATGCTGGAACCATGTTTTTAAGGAAACACTCGTCACAGTTGAGCAGGAGTGGGAACCATGGAAACCTTTAGTTCCTGCTCACATGCCACGCCACTCTGCACAGCACGAAGTGAGTGACGCCTGCGTGAGCTGTCAGTGTCTCATCACCATCTCAGCCTTAAAAAAAAAAGATCAGCAAAGTTAAATATTAAAGCATGCAAATAACACAAAAGCTCATATTTCTACAGTTAGTATTTTATCTAGACTGAACCGGCGGGTTTTTAATTTGCTCAGAGATGGATTGTAATGAAATGATGACCTGGTTCTGACTGGTTTTAACGAGGCCAGCAACTGTAAAAAGAGTCTCCCAAGAATACAATAATTAAAATTAAAAAAAAAATGTATAGGCTCACCACATCACACAAGAGAGGCTTTGTGCACCGCATCATTTTTTCCTGGCACGTCAGACCCCATAAGATCCATTGTGCTCCCAGAAGAAGACGGAGCCAAGGCCCCATGTAGTTGGAAGAGAACGTGGCATTCGCCCCTTCAGGGCTAATCAGGGCTACTTTTTCCTGCCTTGATTTGATATATTTTGGATTATTATGAAATGATGACTTTTCCACAGCTGACCTGCATTAAATGCCATGAGAGGGACCGGAGGACGGGAATTGGTTTTGATCATTACATGTGGTATAAATGACAGGGGTTTTAGACAACAGGTTTTCCTAGGGGTGGACTTATGAATATAATGAGGCATACTTATGAAATTTGGGCATCTAAATTGTGAGTGATCAAATTGAGGGGTGGATTGAATGGAAGAGTAGTTTAATGTTAACTTGGTGGTATGTTTTTTTATATCAGGCCACCAGTGGGAGTTGGGAGGTTCTGTTATTTACATACAACACAAACACTTAGATTAATGTTTATATCAGTTTTATTTGTTTGCACACATTTCTGCTGTGAGAATCAGGGTCTGCAACTGATTAACATTCCAAGATCATAATGTTTTCTTGCTTAGAATGCTTTTTGCAATAAACTCAAACATTTTTTAGTAGTGACAGTCAATGTTATAAATGTTTCCATAATGTCATGCATCTCGTCAGGAGGATTTCAGAGTCATTGGCATAATGTCTGAGCTGAGACAGGCAATTGACCTGAAGAGGGCAGGTTTTGTCTACAGCCATCAGCTCAGGCATTTCATTTGACCTGAGGATGTCAGGTCACATGTCTACAGCCGCCAGACATCCTCCATGCACACATAGGAATAGTTTACATTCAAACACATAGAGAAACTTTATTAATTGCTTGCGGTCTTGAGCTGGGAGTTTTTCGAGGAAACCCTCTGGGTCCCTCAAACCAGGGGGAGTTGTTAGTATTTTACCTGGACTGACCCTGGGTTTTTGATCTGCTCAGAGACAGATTGTAATGAAATTTTGACCCGGTTCTGACCGGTTTAAACGGGGCCAGCAACTCTAAAAAAAATCTTTCCTTGTATGCTGAGCCCTCTCCTATTCACTCTGCTCATGTATGATTGTGTGAAGTGTGATGAATGTGAAATAAAAAAATGAAATAAAGTCAACAGAAGTTGTTTTGTCGTGAAAAAGAGGGAGTGTGGTAAAGAGGAGAGGAAGAGTCCAGGCAGGATGGAGAAAAGTTTCAGGAGAGATTTATGACAAAATTGTGTCAGCAAAGGTCAAAGGAAAAGTTTAAAGTGAGACCAGCTATGTTGTATGGTCTGGAGACAGAGACATGGACAAAAAGACAGGAGACAAAACTGGAAGTGGCAGAAATGAAGGAGTTGAGGTTCTCCTTAGGAGTGACAAGGATGGATAAGATTAGGAATGAGGTCATCAGAGGTGCAGCACAGGTTGAACAACTGGGAGATAAAATTAGAGAGGCCAGACTGGGATGGTTTGGACATGTCCAGAGGAGGGACAGTGGGTATATTGGTATAAGGATGTCGTGGCAGTAGTTAGAGCATCTGTTGTATTTGTTTTACTTTCAGGATTCACAGATTACATTTCCACAGACTCTCAGAGTCAAAGGGCAACTTGTTGACAAGTCACTGTGGAAATGGCAGAAGTGCATCATCAAACTGACCACAGTTCAGTTGTTGTTGTTTGGACGCTTCTTAAATATCACGCATCAGTTGAATAAAAAGAAGTATGTAAATGGTAAAAGTGAACAATGTTTGTCTCCCGTCCAGACTCAGCGATTAACTTGTTTCTAGCAGGACTCCAACTCCCACACTGATTTGCATCATCACATGTGGCCGTGGTCGATCCGTGCACACACTTTGAGCCACATGTAGGTCATGATAAGATGTACTTTAACGATGTTTTTTAGTTGCATATAATTAGACGTGGTAAAAAGAGCACCCCACTGATTAGAGAACATGACGATTTGAATCCAACGCGTGCGCATGTTTTCTATTTTGTCCCGTCCAGCTGGCTTTTTCCTGCTGGTCACATTGTTTTTATAAAGTTGCTGACCTTCCTGTCACAAGCTCTGCTCTGTTATTGTTCAGCTTCCGCCATGCTGCATGAAGAAATTTAAAATCTGCGAGTACTGAAATGAGGCATGAGGTTGTGTGTGTGTGTGTGTTGGGGGGGTGGGACACAGCTTAACAGAAATGGAGGGATTTCCCAATTTATACAAGTCTTTAGCTGCTCTGTGTACATGTACATTAATGGGAAATGTGACCATCAGACTTTCTGCAGCTTATGTCAACCCTGAACATAAAGATAAGAGAACTTCATTGATCCTGCAGGAAATTGTTGAAATACGTGTTTAACACCTGCAGTCCGGCTCATTGTTCAGTGTTGCGTGCCGCGCTTTGTCCTTCAACAGGAAGAGATTGTTGTTGACGGTTGTTTCCTCGATGTGAAATGATAAACCTGTCTCCCAGATTTAACCGAAGTGCATTTTTAAAATCATTCAGGAGGTTCGAGCACATAAAAACCTGGACGCAAAGAGGAGAAAAAGGTTCAAATTTAGATGCTAGCCCCCTTCGTTCATCCTGTAGGTTACTTTTGTCACCAAAAATCTTTAAAAGGAAGCTTCTCTTAAAATGACTACAATTTTTTAAAAGTCATTTGCATCGTAATGGCAGTGAAATGATAATTATATAAATTTTAAGGAACAAATTATCACTACATTGTTTGATGATATCAAAATGATTTGAATTACAGTTTTTTCTGGCCTATAAGTCGCATCTGTCCAAAAATGTCTAATAATTAGGAAAAATCCATAAATATGTCGCTTCGCTGTATACGTCACATCTACCGGTATTGTGCGTCACCACTGACAATGAGCTTGATTTGGTCGATCTTGGTAAAGAAAGAGTTGAGTCAAAAGTAAGATCTCTCAACATTCTGGTTGGTCTACGTCCCAACGTGACGTACAGATCATGATCGAAAGAACAAGATCTTGGATCATACAAGCAGCTGACATGAGCTTCCTTCGTAAGGTGGCCAGGCTCAGCCTTGGAGACCGAGTGAGGAGCTCTGTCATCTCGGAGTAGAGCCGATGCTCCTTCACGTTCAAAGCACTGAGGTGGTTCAGGCGTCAGATCCTGGTCGCCTCCATTTAGAGGTTTTCTGGGCATGTTCCACTGGAACGAGACCCCGTGGAAAACCCAGATCTCGCTGGAGAGATTATATATCCTCTCTGGTCTGGGAACACCTCGGGGTCCCAGTAAGAGCTGGAGAGTGTTGCTGGGAAGATGGATGTCTGGGTTTTTCTCCTGGACCTGTCGCCTCTGCCACCTGACTACAGCTATCAGGTAGAAGATGAAGTTGTTGCTGCGGGTGGTTGTCTTCTATGAAAATATCAAGAGTTTAACCCCCACACACCCCTGACGTGCGTTGGTGTATGAGTGAAAATAAACACAGTTTTGTGTTTATGGGTCATTTTCATTGACTGGTATATAAAGTGAACTGACTGTTTCTAATAGAACTCCTTTCATAAATAAAACTCCTCAATGTACTTTACATTAAGATAGTACAGAGTAAAATAAGAACATTATAACCAGACATGAACTATTCTTAGTGACCCTTACTGTCTGTTGGGTTTAATGGGTTTGGTTAGCGTCTGTATTTTAAGATACGGTGAGAAGAGGCTAACGGTAAACAGGAAGTCAACTCTTCCTCAGTTTGAACTTTTATACATCAGGTCATCGTGTGATTGTTTAGAGCTGCTTTAGTGTCAGTAACTCAACATCACGACCTTATGAGCCTCTCGTGGTGTTGTAGAAGAGCTTCGTTGCACTTCTCTTCACAGAACCGTTAACGTGCACAGCTCTCACTGCAGCATTTACATCCGGCTGAAGTTTGTTTGTCGGGTCAGGTCGTTGTAACACGTTAAGTCTTTCCTCTTTCAGCCACGCTCGTTTTGATTGCACTTGACAGATACCTCCCTGGGCGTGTTGAGATGAAGAACTCTGTATGATTCAGTATTGATGTGAACGTCTCGGGTGGTAAAACTACAGCAGCGCTGAATGACTTGTGTACCCAAGGTGTGTTGCTGCTGACTGAAACAGCGCTGTGTGCAAACTGCATTAGATTTTCTCCACATTCCTTCCACATGAGGCCTCAGACACTAATATAGATTTTAAAAAAAGACAAAAATGTCACTTTGACTCATATCCTCTAAAGCACAGGTGCCCAAAATGTGGCCTTGCAGTGATTTTGTGCAGCCTGCAACTGCAGTTTAAGAATGGTCTCATTCTATCCAGCAGGTTTAAAGGTTGATGCAGACTTTCTGCAAATTAGATGGGAATCCTTTTTTTATATAATGTTTAGGTTTAACAGCAAATTAATCTGCTGTAGTGACAGCTGGACGATTTTTTAGAACTTCCATCAGTCTTTTGGGCCGTCCATGGTCCACAAGGACAGTTAATCATATCAGACTTTTGTTTCTGAGAACAGACTAAAATGAACTTACCAAACACAAGAAAACAACAAATATAGACCCAACAAATCAAATAAATCAATTCAATTCAGAAATATGTTATTAATCCTGAAGGGAAATTAAATGTTGTTGTAACGCATTCGGTTCCCTGGGCTGCAGGACCGCCCTAATGCCAGGCAGAACTCCTCCCACAGCAATGGAGACTCCTCCCAGCAGCCTGCCAAGCTCCTCGTTGCTGTGGACAGCCAGCTGTAGGTGCCGGGGGACGATCCCGGTCCTTCTGCTGGCACAAGCCAGGATCTCAGTGGTCAGGCACTCAAGCACAGCTGGCAAGGAGACGGGAATGCATCCATGGCGCCTCCTTTTCAACTCATTTGGGATGTTGGGCTGTAGCTGAGATATTATTTGAGCTTTTGAGATGTTAATCAGCTGCTCCCAGTTGTCATAACAAATGTCCAAAACTAAAACGGTGTTAGTAAAAATCCTTCCAGTAAATCCTTTTTAATTAAAAAAAAAATACACAGTTAGTGTTTATGAGGCTGTTAATGGTTTGGATCTACAACAATTTAAAACTCTTTCTCCAACAAAATGAGTGAACTTTTGTTTTTTCTCCAACACATTGTTCACATTGAGAGTTACATTCACATTTTTGTGGCCCACGAGTCCTTTCATCTGGATAGTTGTGGCCCACATATGAAAGCGTTTGGACCCCCCTGCTCTAAAGAAGTGGCTACGTTCTCCTCTTTTCTCTTTGGGTCACATTGTTCATTCATTTGGACTTTTACCAGGAGAGACGAGTGTTTTGAGACAAAAAGTATTAATATTTCTGTCTGTTGGCAAATATCTTCCACTCACATCCATCCAGCCTTTCCACGCTGTCGGGTACTTTTCAGTTTGAGTTTAACCCAAACCACAAAATGTCCAAAATCTTGTTTTTCTCATTTCTAACTAGAACAATAATGTCATGTTAAAAAAAAAAAAAAAAAAAAGAAAAGATGCAAAGATTCTTTTTTGTTTTATCCAACAGAAATGGAAGAAGAACTGGTTCGTGCTCTACCCCGCCAGCCAAAATGGCATCGCCCGCCTTGAGTTCTTTGACTCGCCTTCGGGCGGGGGCGGGTCCGGCGGAGGCTCCGGAGGCACCTCCAATGAGAAAACCAGGAAGCTGGACAAGAAGATCATCCGCCTGTCGGAGTGCATCTCTATTCTTCCCACTCTGGCCGATTCATATCCCAAAGAAAACATGGAGGCGTTTTGTGTGGAGACGAACGACAAGATGCACGTGTTCGCTGCGGAGAAGAACGCCGCCAAGGAGTGGATGCACACCATGTGTGAGATCGCCTTTCAGGTGTGTCTATACCTTTCTTTGTACTAAATACAGGCTGACCAGTATGCTCAGCTGGTTTGCAGAAAGAAAATGGTTTGCAGCAGAGCAGATGTGGGCGGCAGTTTTTTAAGACTTCCTTTTTGTGTTTGAAGATGTTTGTCTCTTCTGTTCTAGCGCTCGTCTTTAATCACACAAAGGAAGAAGCGAAGTTTGGTCAAAAAGCTGATCTTAATTTTTAAATATTAGTTCAAACTATGAGTCTTTATGCATGTATACATAAAACCCGGGGGCGCAGGCCCTGCTGCCTCTGCTCACACACGTATTAAAACCTGAGCAGATTTTCTAAAAGAACGCCAGAGGAAGTTTCCAGTAACGAGAATTAATCTGGTTCGTTTTCCGTTCCATCCTCAGACTTTTCTGACCTTCTTTGTCTACTCCATCCCTCAGTAGCTGCTTTGTCTGCCTTAACCCTTCTGCTGCGCTTGAGTCAAAATTACCCACAAGGCCTCAGATTTAAAGCAGAGGCAGGAGGGTTAAAAAAATACAACAGTTCAAACTAGAAATCTATAATTTTCTACCAAAACGCAGCCTGAATACAACTGAATTCTGCTGAACAAGCTGAAACTGAGTTGTTAGAGCTAAAAGAAGCAAAACACTAGATAAAATAGTAAAACACTAGCTAAATGCAGTAAACGGCTAGCAAAAAGCTAAGAATAACAAAAGCCTATGAGCCTACCTAAGAGCTAGAATAGCAAAACACTATTTTTAAAAGTTAAAAGCTCAAAATAGCAAAAGGTTAACGGAAAGTTAGAAATGACACAAAACTGACGTAAAGTAACAAAAAACTAGCTAAAAGCAGCAAACAACCTTAAAAAGAAAAGATCAAAAGGCTAGGAAAATCTAGCAAAAGAATGATTAAAAGCTAAACGTAGCAGACCGATATCTAATAGCTAAAATTATCATTAGTGTCAAGAAGCTAAAAGTATCAAAAAGCTAGCTAAAAGCTAAAGGTAGCAGACCGATATCTAATAGCTAAAAGTATCATTACAGTGTCAAGAAGCTAAACGTATCAAAAATACTAGTGAAAAGCTAAAGATAGCAGAAGGCCAGCTAATAGCTAAGAATAACAAAAGCCTACCTAAGAGCTAGGAATAGTAAAACACTATTTTTTTAAGCTAAAAGCTCAAAGTAGCAAAAGGGTAACTAAAAGTTAGAAATAACAGAAAACTACCTTAAAGTAACAAAAAACTAGCTACAAGCAGCAAACTGTTAAGCTTAAAAAGAAAAGTACCAAAAGGTTAGGAAAATTTTGCAAAAAACAAAACAAAAGCTAAAAGTAGCAGATTGATATCTAATAGCTAAAAGTATTACACCGTCAAGAAGCTAAAACGATCAAAAAAGCTAGGTAAAAGCTAAAGATAGAGGCCAGCTAAAAGCTTAAGTAGCAAAGGGGTAACTAAAAGTTAGAAATGACAGAAAACTATCTTAAAGGAACAAAAAACTAGCTGCAAGCAGCAAACTGTTCACTTTAAAAAGAAAAGTACCAAAAGGCTAGGAAAATTTAGCAAAAGAATAACTAAAAGCTAAAAGTAGCAAATATCTAATAGCTAAAAGTATCATTACACTGTCAAGAAGCTAAAAGTATCAAAGAGTTAGCTAAAAGCTAAAACTAGCAAAGGTCTAGTAAGAAAACACTAGTGAAAAGCTAAATATAAGAGATGGCCAGCAAAAAGCTAAAGTAGCAAAATATTGAATAAAATATCAAAAGGCTAGCTAAAAGTACAAAAGGGCTAGCTACAGTTATTAAACAGATGTCTGTGTCTCTAAGGAGAAAACATTTGTTAATAAAGTTCAATATTTTGAAACCTATAAAAGTTGCATAAAACAAACGTCATAGCACTTAACCTCTTGAATGAGCTGATTGGATAGATGAATGGCTAAAGTGGCACAAAGTATGCAGAAGTAGCTAAATAGAAATAATAATAATAATAAAACAAGGACAATTAAGAAGCAGGAAAACAACCGTGTGAATGCTGACTCAGCATTTCTGTGTGATCCACAGGGAGGGAACGTGAGCAGCAGCACTTCTGGACTTCATGACATGCAGATGTCTGAGAATCTAATCTATTACTCCAGAGAGGAGGGTAAGACCGCCAGTTTGTGTCACGTGACAGATCTGCGGAGCAACAATAACTCCTGTAAGAAATGTAAGAGTTGCTTCTCTTTCAATTCAGTGAACGAGTTCTGGGTGACCGTCCAACGCACCGAGGCGTCCGAACGCTGCGGGCTTGCAGGAAGCTACTGGCTGAAAGCAGAAAGCGACGTGCTGATCTTGAAGGAGCCGAAGACGAAGAGGAAAGTCCTGGTGTGGCCCTACAAGCTGCTGAGGAGATATGGGAGGGACCGGGTGAGCGCCAGACCCCAAACAAAACCCAAAACAGACAAAAAAGAGGAAGTTTAAATTTAAACCCAAACTGCACAAAGGACCTTATGAAGGAAGCATAAATAGCATCAGTTTATCTGCTCGTGGTCGGAATATTTCTGTCTCTGACATTTGTGGTTATTTAGTTTTTTATGACACTTTGATGTGTCAAAGCTCTTGCACAAGACCGAAAACCTACAGCTGACCTCAGAAATGTCCGGTTCGTCTGCACAACTTGCCTTGATGACTTGATATTATTTATCAGCAGGAAAGAGGACGGCCCAGATTATGTGTTGGGTTGAGTGTAACAGTACAACCGGAACATTTTGAAACGTGGAAACGACAATTTCAACATCAGTTTTGTAACAATCTCCAGTAGTGATGAATGGACCAAAGTTTAAAACTGTTTCCAAGTCATGGACCAGTTTCAGTCGACGTAGTAACCCAAGTCAGATACCCGACATCTTTCCTTGGTCCTGCGATAGGTGAAAAAATGCAAAGTAGGATTAGTAGTACAAGTAGTAAGTAGTAGTTTATTTTATTATTTATGTATATATCTATACAGTATATAGATATATAAATATATATACAGGTAGTCCTCGACTTACGGCAACTCGGACTTATGAACGGGTGTGCGGCGCAGCGTTAGCATACATTTACATGTATTTCCTCGACTTACGGCAAAAATCCTGACTTACGAACGGGTGCGGCACCACGTGTAATGAGTTCCGACTTA